>PVJI01000726.1:0-230850 GCA_004026765.1 Micronycteris hirsuta | reverse complement strand
CCACAATATCTTTGCTGATATTTTGTTTGGAGGATCTGTCCATTTTTGACAGTGGGGTGTTGAAGTCCCCTACTATAATTGTGTTGCTATCAATGTCTTTCTTGAAGTCTTCCAAGATTTTCTTTATGTATTTGGGTGCTCCTATGTTGGGTGCATATATATTTACAATGTTTATGTCTTCTTGGTGGATTCTTCCCTTGAGTATTATGAAGTTTCCTTCTAGGTCTCTCTTTATGGCCCTTTTTTGGAAGTCTATTTTGTTTGATATGAATATAGCTACCCCGGCTCTTTTTTCCTGCCCATTTGCTTGGAAAACTTGTTTCCAGCCCTTCACTTTCAATCTGTGAAGGTCTTTTGCCGTGAGGTGGGTCTCTTGTAGGCAGCATATGTGTGGGTCATGCTTTCTTATCCATTTAGCTATTCTATGTCTTTTTATTGGAGCATTTAATCCATTTATGTTTAAGGTTATTATTGATAGGTACTGCTTCATTGTCTTTTTTTTTCCCTTCCTGTGTTTCTCTCTCTCTCTCTCTTTTCCTTCCTTTCCTTAAAGCAGTCCCTTTAGCATCTCTTGTAGAGTTGGTTTGGTGGAGGTGTATTCTTTTAGACTTCTTTTGTCTGGGAAGCTTCTTATTTGGCCATCTATCTTGATTGAGAGCCTTGCTGGGAACGGTAGCCTTGGTTGCAGGCCTTTGGTTCTCATTACTTGGAATATTTCTTGCTATTCTCTTTTGGCTTGGAGTGTTTCCGTTGAGAAGTCAGCTGCTAACCTTATCGGGGCTCCCTTGTATGTTACTTCCTGTCTCTGTCTTGCTGCCTTTAAGATTCTCTCTTTGTCTTGGAATTTTGCCATTTTAATTATGATGTGTCTTGAAGGGGGCCTGTTTGGGTTCCTTTTGATTGGGACTCTCTGTTTCTTGGACTTGTGTGACTTTTTCTCTCATCAGATTCGGGAAGTTTTCCATCATTACTTTTTCAAACACGCTTTCTATTCCTTGCCCTTCTTCTTCTCCTTCTGGTATCCCTATTATACGAATATTATTACGTTTCATGTTGTCCTGCATTTCCCTTAATACCTCTTCATTCTTTCTGAGTCTCTTTTCCTGTTCCTGCTCTTTTTGGATGTTTTTTTCTACTTTGTCTTCCAGCTCGCTGATCCGATCCTCTGCTTCATTGAGCCTGCTTTTGATTCCTTCTATTGTGTTCTTTAGTTCAGATATTGTATTCTTCATTTCCGCTTGGCCCTTTTGGATATTTTCTATTTCCTTTTTCATGATGACATAGTTTGCAGTGAGTTCATTGTAGTTTCCCTGTAGTTTCTGGAAATTCTCTGCAAGCTCATTGAGCTTCTTGAGCTTCTGATAACCAATGCTTTGAACTCACTATATGATAGTTGGCTTGCCTCTGTTTCGTTTATCATTCTTTCTGGGGTTTCTTCCTTTCCTTTCATTTGGGGGTTGTTTCTTTGTCTTCCCATTGTTTGTGAGACTCTTCTTGCTATCCTCTGTTTCTTAAATTAATCTGTCAGGTTCTCTGGAGTAGCAAAGTTAATTTTGTGTCACTGTCTCTGTTTTTTGGACTGACCCCTGTCCAGGACTGACTCTGGTCTTTTCACAGCTTCAGGTTTTTATGGCTCAGCTGTAGGTAAAGAAGAGAGGAGGGCGAGGGGGAAAGAAAGAAGGAAAAAAGGGAGTGAAGGAAGGGAGAAAGAATACTATAAGGAAAGGAAGGGAGGAAGGAGGAATAAAGTATAAAGAAGGAAAGAACGGAAGGATGAATTAAAAGAATAATTTTTTTTATCTTTTATAAATTAAAAAATAACAAAACAAAACGAAACAAAAAAGTAAAAAAAAAAAGAGAGATAAGAGGAGGAGGGGACTAAGAATACTAAAGGAAAGGGAGGAAGAAGGAATTAAAAAATAGTGAAGGACAGAGAGGAAGAAGGGCTAAAAAAACAAAAATAAAACAAAGAAAAAGAAAAAAGAAAAAAAAAAAAACAACCTTCAGCTTTCTGATTTTAAAGCTGTCTGGCCAGGCTACGTCTGGCTGGGAAGATATTAGTTTTGCTTTCCTTCCTTCCTGTGGTGTACTCTTCGCTGTTGTCCAGACACCAGCTCAGTTCCTCGGTGTGCTTCTGGATCCAAACGGTCTTTTGATGTGCACCTGATAGGGGCAGCTCTCCCACCGCCTATTCTCTCTCCGCTGGTCTAACTAATAGGTTCTTTCCACGCCCTTTCTGGATAGTTTGGCCCCCACTCTGAGTCAAGAGCTGTGCGGTCTGCAGCTCCCATCTGCCACTCCCCTCAACGGGGCGCTTCTGCCTTATTCCCACAAAGCTGATTTGTCCTGCTGGTCTACGTGTGCTGGGGCTTGATGGCAAGGGCTTTGTCCCCAGCTGTCGGTGTGAGCTCCGCACACCTGTGCTCGCTTTTAACTCTGTCCCTGGGTTGTGCGCCAGCAAGCCCCAACTTAGGGGCCCCTATTGCACACTCTCCCTGGTATTTTTGAGCTGTGCGCCTGTGTTCGCTCTTTTGTCTGTCCCTGGAATGTGCACCAAAGAGCTCTGGCTGAGGGGCCCAGTTGTGCACTGTCCCTGGTCTTTCTGAACTGTGCACGATTAGTCCACGGATCGCCGATCACTGGGTGCGCAGGGCCCTTAGCTTTCCCTGTTTGGTTTCACAAGCCACACTCGGCCCCAGAGCCGCTGATTGCAAGCTGTTCCCAATTCTTCTGGAATGAGCTGGGAAAGACCTCGGTCCCCAAGTTCAAACAGTCTCCAATTCCCCTTGATGGAAGTGCAAGCTGGGCCTCTGATCCCATCTGCGCACCAATCTGGGTTGCGTGTGGATCCCGTGCGCTCACCGACCTCGGGACTGTTGGAGGCGGGGCCTCTCCGAATAGCCTCGGAGCACCACTTTTTTTCCTGTTTTTCCTCTCCGAAAAATTCTTCCTATTTACACCCGCCAGACCAAATAAGCATCTGATCACTCACAAATCCCAATCTGGCTCCCTCCCCAAGAATCTTACATCCGATCCGGGTGGCTGCCAGGTCTGGGACTGAAGCCCCGCCCTGCTCCCCGGGCTGGTCCCCAGGGGGACCTTTTCCTTACAAAGCACTCTGCTTACTGTATGACTGTTCAAATTCCCCTGTAATCTTGGTCATCAATCATCATATGTGCTGGATTACTTCTGCCCCGTTCCTCAGAAAATCACCATCTTACCCACAGGAAGCGTTTCCTTTCCAAACTTCTCCTAGTAACGAGCATTTTAAAGATGTTTTTCTGACCACAAAGCGAATGACCGTATGAAACAAAAGGTCCTGATTTAATGTTTGATTGGCCAAAAAATCTGTTTAGTTTATTCCACAAAATAAAGGCAGTTTTTCATGTTCACCGGTAACTTTATTGATTTGGTTATTTTGAGCATGTCGGCTATCTTCTGTGTGGTATAACATTGATCATCCTCAATGTCTCAATTCGACTGGTGTCAACTTCAACTGGTCCACCCAACCATGGAGCATCGTCCAGCAAGATACGAAACTGTGCGATCACTTTTGAGAGGTTCGCACAGGCACAGCGCCTTCTCCATACACTGCACAGACTTTTTTTTTTTGCATTGCAGTTGCGTTTTTACCTTTTTTGAAATAATACAGCACAATATGCCAAAAATGTGTATATTTTCTTCCATCTTCAATATTACAGTGACTACACAAGAATTGACCAATTTTTGTAAGTTTTTTTGCACACTGATGTGACAGCTGTCATAATACAATCTAATAAAATTGTTTTGAATGACTACTAAGTGCTATTAGAACCATCTTAGAAAAAACCAAAGGAACTTTTTCATCTGCCCAATATGTAACCGAGATGTAGCCCCGGCCCATTCAGTTTTTTAACAGCTTGCTGTGTGAGCTCAGCCCTTTCCCTCACTATTCATTGACTCCTTGAGGCAGTCAGAAACAGTGACTGCCTTGACCAGGGTCACAAGATAGGGGATTTTGTTAAGCGGAAGATAACATCATGGCTAAGTTATAATTTAACTCGTGATCCCTGATGCTCAACAATCCCGCGGCCACATTCTCATGAAGCCGTTCTGAAAGACACAAGTCTACCAAGACCTCGAGTAAGGATATACTGCCCTCATCTCCCTCTTGACCAATTACCAAGAACAATGGCCCCAAGCCCCTTGATGACCTGTGATTTTTACTTTATAAAATTATTTGTAAACTGTCAAGGATACTGGGCTTTTGAACATTAGCTTCCTGTTCTTTTGGGTGGTGCCAATAGCCAATCTTTCTCCACTACAATTCTTGGTGTTAGTATTTGGCTCTGCTAGTGTGGGTAGATAAACTCTTTCTGTTTGGTAATATTGATCTCTGTTATATGCAAGGCAATTCCTCTTTTAAAAGCACCACAATAGCATCACCGTACCTAAAAGTACTTAAGGAATAATATTTCTTTTTTTCTTTTTTTAATCTTCACTGTAGTATATGTTTATTGATTTTAGAGAGGCAAGGGGGTGCAGAAAGAGAGAAACATTGATATAAGAGAGAAACATTGATCTGTTGCCTGCTGTATGCACCCCAACTGGGGATCGAACCTGAAGCCTTTCAGTGTATGGGATGATGCTTCAAGCAGCTGAGCCACCTGTCTATGGTCGAATAATGTTTCTTAATATTATATCTTTGTTGAGATTTCCTGCAGTTTCGCTTGTTTATTTTTAAAGTTGGTTTGCTTGAAACCAGATAAAATAAGGTTTACCTGTTTATCTTTTTTTTTTTTTAATTATCATCCCTTCTCATTTTGAACTCTTCATACTGTCATCCAGATTATTGACATCATAAACCAGATTTTAGCAAGAGCTTTCTGTCTGGTTTCTCCAACCCCATTCACTGCCTCTTTTTTCCCACAGCCAGCAATTCTCTTTCCACCAAAGCTTTTGATCCATCTGGCTTCTTCCTAAAATATATATGTGGAGATGCCATTCTTAAGCTTAAAAACTTTCTGTGAATAAGCAAGGTACAAAAATGTTTAGTATGCTTTTGAACTTCTTATTGGGAGATATAATGCTTCCTGTGAATTTCTGTAATCCTTAGAAGCTTAGACTCTGCTTCAGTTTTTTAAAGAAGGGGGTGATAATGTAGCTACATTGTGTATTATGGTAGGGATTAAAGAAGTTAATGCATGTTAGGTATTTTAAATAGTATATTATATAGAGAGCATTATGTTAGACAATGCTTTATACTTCGTACATCGTAGGCATTCATTCAGTAAAATGCTTGGAAATTTGGAATATTGGTGAATAAATTAATGAATTAAACCAAACATTATTCTTAGTTTTCAGAAATTAATGTAAGAGCAAACTAGGTTGTTTTTTTTTACAACCAATATTTGTTCATTCAAGAAATTATAATCGAGTGGTGCCTGTGTGTTAGGCTGTGGGGTGAGGTATTATGAGCACCATGGTGAATGAGGACAGGGTGTGCCCTCAAGGAACTTAATAAAATACTGAATTTTACTCTATCAGAGATGAGGTTTATAAAGAGCATAACAGGAAGGAACCTTTGAATTTGTTTTGGCAGTCAGAGTAAAAAGCAGCCTATTCTGATTGAAAATAAATCTGAAGAATACTCTATGGTATACCAAATTATTACACCTTTATTTTGCTGGCTTTAGAAATAGACTATGACAAATAACTGTAATTAAACAAAAAAATTAATAAAAAAAAAGAAATAGACTATGAGCCATTGTATCCAACATGATAGCCTTTGTTGCCAGCATAGTTATTTCTCACAATCACACTGATAATAATTAGTGAGTCTTTACCTCATGTTAATAGAATTTTTGACATCTCTGAGAGCCTGAAATTGACTTAAATTGTTGTTTCAGATAATGGTTCTATTTATGTAGTGATTACTCTGAAATTAGGTATGTTGTAAAATTTCTATGACCTGCATTTTATTTTCATAATTAGGAGATAGACTGAAATTTGACAAATTCTTGATTTCATTTGTGATTTTATATATAGGATCATTTGTATTTCTCTGCACATTAGGTATTAACTCCACAAAACTTGGAATTGTTAAGAGCCCAAATACAACAAGAATTAGAAACTCCAATGAGAGAGCGTTTTAGGAGTCTGGATGATGTAAGTAATTTATACAGAAAACTGTGCATTTGTCTTCATATGACTGTGAAAATTTGCTTGATGAAAAGCATCATTTCCCTACCTAAAAGCCCTACAATGGCTACCCTTTTACTCAGAGTCCTTACAGTGGCCTTTAAGGCTGCACAGGATCAGACCCCATTACTTCCCTGATTTTCTTTTCTTCATCCATGTTAACCTCATTGATGCTGCTTTGGCATTCCAGAAATGGTGCAATTCAAGAGTCTTTGCTCTAGCTGTTGCTTTTACCTTGAACACTCTCCTTACAGATATCTCATGGCCAACCTCTTTATATCACCTTCTCAGTGAGGCCTACTTTGACCAAACCCTGCCACCACTTAATGTGCCAACTTGCCTTTTCCATCAGTCTTTAGCCCTTTGGATCCCCACTTACCCTCCTATACATTTTTATTTTCTCTAGTATTTACCGTCTTTTGATATGCTGTATAATATTCATTGTGCTTATTTTTTTATAGCCTCTTTTACCACCTCTAGGAATGTAAACTGCATTAGAGGAGGAACCTTATCTGTTTTGCTTACGATTACATTCTAAGTTCCTCAAACAGTCCCTAGCCTGCAATAGGTGCTGAATTAATATTTGTTGAATGAAAGAATGAATTTAATGCTATCTAAGAAAAGTACAAATTTGATACAGTTTTCCTTTAGATTGTGATTAATCTCCTTATATGAAACCTTGGTTTAATATGACTAAATATTTAATAAAGGAGACAGGAAAAGATAATAGATATTAAATATGTTAGGTACCATACTAGGTATTTTATGTGTGGTACAGATATATAACATAGACTGGGCCTTATATGTACAAATGAGAATCGTCCCCTTCAAATTGGACCCCTTTGGAAAGCTGCGGGCTAGTGATGTTGCCATTGCATAAAATAATTGTGGATCCTGTTTTGTAAGTGGCTTACTGGCTCCAGTCATCTTTTGAATATTCTCCTAATGGATAATCAAAGCATTAGAGCTTTGAGAGTAGGTTTAATTTTTGGATATGAACAAAACCACTTAGACCTCAGTGATCAAGTTAAGTAAAAACATTTAAAAAAATTTCAAAACCAAAAGGAGAAGGGACTCATGAACATGGGCAACAGTGTGGTGTTTGCTGGGAGAGGGGATAGAAGGGGACTAAAGGATAATGGGGAGAGATTCAATAAAGATTAAATTAAAAAATACCAAAACAAAGTATGTCTCTATTAAAATCACAAAACCCATTTCCTTGGTTTGCGAACTGGCTTAGAAGAGAAATCATTTGACTGATGATTTCTAGGGAGCTGAGTATTTTAGGAGGCTTCCTTATTGCTTAATATCCTGGTGTATGTTGAAATAGTGTCTCCTCCTTCTTTCTGTTCTGTTGTTTAGAATGAGATTCAGAATGCTGGCGACTTTCATAGTGTTAGGAAATGGAGTTGAACTTTTTTCCAAGGTTTTCCAAGAACTTTCCCAAGGTTTATTTATACTTCTGTTAAGCTTATTTTTTACATTTATAATTGTTCTGAGTATAATGTAATTTAAAATTATATTTGCAAAAGTAATTTTGGGGGTAAATATAAATTTCATTTATAGTTTGTGATAAATTACAGTCTTCTTTTAATTTAGGAAGTTGAAAAGTATAGAGCTGAATATAATAAGCTTCGCTATGAACATACATTTCTCAAATCAGAATTTGAACACCAGAAAGAAGAATTTGCACGTATTTTAAAAGAAGAAAAAATAAAATATGAATTAGAGGTGAGTGATTGACTGTAGTAGTTAGTTGTTATCTTTCTAGTCAATAAAACTTTATGATTATATATTTTTTATAAATTCCAAGTTAGTGTTGATGGCATAATTAGTTTTATTAATTAATGGTGAAGTATTTGTCATACTTTCCATCTGCTCTATAGTACTATTTTTCTTGTGAATGTTCTTTTTGGCTGTTAGATTTTTCTACTCTTTGTTGCCTTTATTTTGCCCACGTCAGTGTTGATAGTCTCTTTTCTCCCATAGCCACAGAGAAAGACTTCTCTCTTTGCAAATATAGTTTGTCTGTGTGATTCCCTATTTAGCAGTGTCCCCGTCTCTTTCTTGGAACCATACCACAACCAGGGGAGCGCTGGCTGTCAGCCTACGCGCTTGTTTCCACCGGTGTAAAGGAAGGGTTTGTACCTTAGGGTGTGCCCGTCACCCTCAGGGCTGTGCTGTGTTCTCCCACGTCTGCAGCAACAGCACCCTCCCTCTGCTGCCTGCGATGTGCACCTCTGTTCTGTCTCTCTTGCTTTTGGCAGCCTTTCTGCTCGTTTTGTGGTTTGTCTCCTAATATTTCCAAAAACGGGGTTTGTGTTTCTCATTCTTTATGTTGCTTTTAGATGACTTTTCAAGATGGAGAGAAATACCAGTTTTACCCTGGTATTGTCAAATAAGAAATGTAACGCTAGTTGCACTTGTAAAAAGTTTGTTTTCTGTGGTTATGTGACACGTTTTATGTACGAGTGCCGCTGCGTTACCCATTTATTGCGTTGTTGTTCTTTGGAACCAAGAGTTAAAATACGCTCACTTCCCTTCACCAATAACTAGATGGGTCAGGCTGACTCTTGTGAACAGTGTTCTGTGATTGATTGTTGTGTAAGAAAGTGTATGAGCTTTGAATCCAGTTCATTAATAATACAGTGCCAGAAAACGACAAATACTTATGATAGTCTTTTGCATTTAAAAATTCTTTACAGCTTTAAATGCTTTATTCACATATGATATCACTTCGGTTGTGACAGTGTCTTCCTTTTAAATGAGGACACTGAAGCACAGGACAAGTGACTTGCTCAAAGGCTCGAAGACTCAAAGTCAGCAACCACGTTAACAGTAGAAATCAGGTACCCCAAATCCCAGCTCTGAGTTGTAGGTTTGAAATAACCAATGATCGGAAGTTGCCACACTAATTAGGAGTCAGCCAGCAGTTATAATTGTGTCAAGAGATAAAGATCTATACTACATGTGATGAGGAAAGAGTTTGAATCTGGAATTATAACAGATTTAGGGTAGCTGCATATAAAATTTTTATTGTGGAAAATAGAAATAATGAAGATTTCCAGGCTGAGATGCAGGTTTAGTACACTGAAGAGTAAATACTGAGATTAAGGATAGTGGTGCTTTATTTATACTTTGCGTTTTAAAATCCAATAATGATGTTTATCTGGTAATGATTCTTTGTATCTTTTCAGTTTCTTAGTATTACTCTCTTTGTAAAGAATGAAACCTGTATCTGAAATCTGATGGCTAGTCTATTTTTACCCATGAAAGTCCAAATGATATTTATTAAAAAGTTTAAGGAGTCAGTTAATTTCATAACTGGGCTGCCTTATGGCATTCTTAGGAATCTAAAGATAAACAGCTAGCTAAGACGCCATAATTAGTAGAGGCTAGAAAAGTGAGACTTTCTGATAAGATGGAAGTTCTTTTGTATCTACTTCCCAATTAATTATGCAGGATCTACATTAATTAGTGAATTACTTGATATTTTATTTGATCACTTATCTTAATATACTCCGGTTTCTATACACAATAACAGTAAAACCTAGTGAGGTGATTGTGGATCATGAAGCAGCAGTGAAACTTTCAAAGAAAAGCCTACTCTTGCCATTCTCAAATCTAAACAATTTAACTGGTATAAAATATGTTAATTTCATGTACTGAAATAATTGGTTCTTCTTTCATTAATTAAGGATTTATACAACACTTGTGCATTTTCACTTCTACAGATAAAGTGAAAGAAGTAACTGAATATTCTTTAGTGTATTGGTTCTTAGGGGAAATCTTTGGGAAGATTTTGTTAGTGTTTTCCTGAGAAACACTTCAGGAATTCACATCTCCCTCATGATGTTCTGAATTAATATTTATGAAAGAAGATATCTTTATCTTATGAAAAAGATAATATGATTTCTCAATGCCTAGATAGTCATTATTTAAAAGTGGTGCTATTTTGTTTTTGTTATATCATTAAGAGTCTAATTTTATATTACTCTGCAAATAATAGTCATGAAGAGCAATGCAGAGTAGGTACAGGTCATTATTCTGGTAGGCTGAATGAGTGAAAGAAGCATGTATAATTCAGTGTGCAAGTATTAAGATCTCGAGGCGGGCATTGAGCACTGCAAGAATGATATAATACATAATGACAGGTCCTTGAGATTACTCCATCATTCTCTTCAAAGTGACGGAGCTCTTCCTTAGCTTTTATGGGGCAGGTGAGAAGCCAGAGTTTCTGTAGCAAGAAGGAGAGCCACTCTGTTTCCCTCTTATCATATGCTATTTTTTTTTCCCCTTATAGCACTGGTAGTACAAAACTGATACTGCACTTCTAATTTGGTCCTTATCCTGACACACATGTCAGTAGATCTTATGAAACCTCTTTCAGTACTTCCTTTCTGTCCTGGTAGGTTCTGAAGTTCTCTCTGGAATGGTGCTTTGGACCTAGGTGGCTCCTTTATGTAAAATATTCAAAATTCTCTGACTCGCGCCCCTGTCAGATTACTTTGAACCACATCACAATTGGCAAAAGTCTTCCCAATTAAAATTAAATTACCTCCGTGATTGATTTTGACAGCCTTTTAGAAGGGTTTCGTGAAATTTTATTAGTTAAAATTAAACTGTCAATTCAGTTTAGAATATCTCAAAAACTAAACTTTTTAACATGTAAAATTTTTTAATGTTTTAAATGTTCATTTAGTATGACATTGGGAACTGACTTAACTTCTGTGTGCATCAATGTCCTCATCTGTAAAGTGGTGCGAACAGTGGTACCTATCTGATGGAGTTAAAATATGTAAAGTGCTTAGACAAGGACCAAGCACATAATAAGCATTCCATAAATGCTTGGTTTTATTTCATTTAAAATTATATGTCCACAAATTTCTTGAGCATATGATCCTGTTCTTTATTTTAGTATGCTAGAGTTTTCAGTGTCAGACCAGCACGTAGATAACTCTAAATGGTTTGAGGGCATCTCTTACTACAGTGCCTGCATCCGCACCCTCACTGCATCCCAGCGTTCCGGCTGCCCCACTTTCGGGAGCTCTGCTCTGGCTTTTTTATTTGTCACAGTTATCTTTCTTTTACTAACCCCATGACAAGACAACTCTTGGGAACTGAAAGTGACATATGCTGTTATTTCTGTTCTCTTGTTCGTTCTGAGTAGAATTTAAGACACTGAATGAAGGAAAAGAGATGGTAACTTCCAAAAATAGATTAAAATGTGAACTTTAAATCTAAGTAAACTGTTACCTTCTAGTGTAAGTAAATAACAAAATGTTTTTGTATTCTATTATGGATTTAGAAAGTTCAATTCTAGTACATATGGGAAAAGGGGAAAACTTAGAAAGCAGGAATATGAAAAGGTAAACTAACTTGATTTTAAAAACTAAGATCTGGAAACTTGAAACTCCATGTGCAAAATGTTTATTGTAATGCCTGATGCATAGTAAATGCTCAACAAAATGGTATTACTATTAGTTTCTGACAGCGTTAATCATAGTGCTAATTATCATAATAAATATAAAAGATATTTTAAAAATGCACAATATCTATATGAAGAGAACTACAAAATTCATTGAATGAAATCAAAGAAAAACGAAATAAACGGAGAGATATTTCATGTTCATGGATAGGAGGACTCAAAATGTTAGGATGTCTCTTCTTCTCACCTTAATATGTAGATTCAGTATAATCCCAATGAAAAACTCAGCAAGTATTTTGTGGACACTGACAAACCGATTCTGAAGTTTACATAGACAGGCAAAAGGCCTAGAGTAGCCGACACAGTCTTAGAGAAAAACAAAGAGGACCGACGCTGCCTGCCTTCAGGACTAAACTGTAAAGCTATGATCATTGGGACGGTATGCTGTTGGTGGAAGAGTAGACAAATAGATCATTAGAACATATCAAAGAGTCTAGAAATAGACCTACACAAATATAGTCAACTGATCTTTTTTTAAAGAAGATTTTATTTACTTCTTTTTTTAGAGAGAAAGGAATGGGGAGAGAGAAACATCAATTGATTGTTTCTCATTCATGCCCCAACTTAGAACCAAACCTGCAACCCAGGCATGTGCCCTGACTGGAGATTGAGCCAGTGACGTTTAGTTTTGCAGGACAACACCCAGCCAACTGAACCACACTGGTCAGGCCTATAATGAACTGATCTTTGACAAATGAGAAAAGGTAGAATGAAGAAAAATAGTCTTTTCAACAAATGGTGCTAAAACAACTGTACATGCAAAATAATGGACCTGGACACAGACCCTTTACAAAAATTACCTCAAAATAGATTTTAGATCTAAATGTAAAATGTAAAACTATCAAACTCCTACAAGATAACATAGGAAAAAAACCAGATGAGTTTGTGTTTGTTAATGATGTTTAGATGCAACACCAAACACATGATACATGAAAGAAATAATTGATAAGTTAGACTTCATTAAAATTAAGAACTTGTGCTCTATGAAAGACACCATCAAGAGAATGAGAAGACAAGCCATAGACTGGGGGAAAATACTTGAAAAAGACACATCTGATAAAGAACTATAACCCAATATATACAAAGAACTGTACCTCAACCATAAGAACACAAACAGCCTGATTTAACAATGAGCCAAAGACTTTAAAAGACACTTCACCAAAGAAGATATACAGATGGCAAATGAGCATAGATGCTCAACATCATGTGTGAATAGGGCATTGCTATTTAAAATGGCAGTGAGATACATACCTGTTAGAATGGCCCAAATCCAAAACACTGAGAATACCAAATGCTGGTGACGATGTGGAACAACAGACTTTGGGAATAAAAAATGATACAGCAACTTTAGAGCACAGTTTAGCAGCTTCTTACAAAACTAAACATAGCCTTACCATATAATCCAGCAATCGTACTCGTTGGTATTTACCCAAAAGAGTTGAACACTTCTGTTTGCACAGCAATCTACACGCAGATGTTTCTAGCAGCTTTATTCCTAATTACAAAAACTTGGAAGCAACCGAAATGACCTTCTGTAAGTGAATAATTAAATAAACTGTGGTACATCCAAACAATGGAAGATTATTCAGTACCAAAAAGATGTGAGCTAGCAAACCATGAAAAGATGTGAGGAACCTTAAGTGCAAATTCCTAAGAGAAGGAAGCAATCTGAAAAGGCTATATATTGCGGGATTCCAACTATATGACATTCTAGAAAAGGCAGAACTCTAGGGACATTGAAAAGAGAAGTGTTTGCCCTGGGGTTAGGATGAATAGGTGGAACACACACTATTCAGTGTGATACTGTAATGGCAGATACATGCCAACATACATTATCAAAACCCATATGATATGCAACACCAAAAGTGGATGCTAATGTAAACCATGGACTATGGGTGTTAATGGTATATCAGTGTATGTTCATCAGTTGTACCAAATGTACCACTCTGGTGCGGGATGTTGATAGTGGTGGAGGCTGTTGGCATGGAGACAGGGATATATTGAACTCTCTGTACTTTCTGCTGAATTTTCCTGGGAACCTAAAACTATAATATAAAGACTTTAAAAAAAAATGACTGGGTATGCAAAGAAGCAGAAAAATGTATTTCATAATAGAGAAAAAGGATCAATCTATAGGAACAGACCCAGAAATTACTGAATTAGTAGACAAGAGTCATTAAACCATATATAAATATACTCCATATATCCAATAAGTTAAGGGAAGCCTTGAACATAATGAGAGGAATGGAAAGGATTTTATTTTATTGTTATTATTATTCTTTTTAGAGAGAGGGGAATGGAGGGAGAAAGAGGGAGAGAAACATTGATGGGAGAAACATTGATTGGTTTCCTCTCATACATGCCCTGACTGGGGACCAAACCTGCAACCTAGGCGTGTGCCCTGACCAAATTGGCAACCTTTTTGCTTTGAAGAATGACACCCAATCAACTGAGCCACACTAGTCAGGGCCATGGGAAAGACTTCAAAGAAAAGTTCCTAGTGATGAAAAGTAGTCAGTCTAAATGAAAAATATACTAGAAGTGGATTAGATGCTGTGGAAGAAAAGATAATAGCTAAATTGAAGTTAACAGCAATAGAAAGTATCCAAGATGAAATACAGAGATAAAAAGTACAGGAAAAAAAATGATTATAGCACATAGTGGGACAACATCAGATCATTGAAATTATAAAAAGAGAGGGAAGAACAGAAAAAAAAAAATGGTTGAAATAATGGTCAGATTTTTCAGAGTTCCTGGGAACTATAAAGCACAGATCCAAGAATGTCAATGAACCACATGCACAGAAAACATGAAGAAAACTACACCAAGGCACAAATACTCAAATTACTTAAACCTAGTGATAAAGAAAAAATCTTAAAAGCCAACCAGAAGACTTCTATTTCGAGGAAGGTAGAGTACATGCACTTTTCCCTGTTCTTCCTGATAAGTATAACAAAAAACAGCGGACATTATTTATAAAACAAACATGAGAGGATGCCGAAAGATGGAGAAAAGGCATACCAGCTAAGGGCCTTGGGACATACGGACTGACTGTACTATGTTCCTTGTTTTTTTTTTTTTTGTTTTGTTTTTTAAATTTTGTCTCACAAATTGCTGACTTGATGCTGAAGAAAGCAGCAATTTGACCCAGATGATAGAATACCCAACATAGGCCCATTCTCTCTAGGCAAGGTACTAGGAAAAGAACAACCTAGTATCCTAGTTAATTTTGGTAATTGCAATTCTACTCCAGCCAAATACTGCAGTAAAACTGGATCTAAGCCCACCCAGTGCTAAGACAGAAATTTTAAATAAGAATCAAGAGTCTCCTGTAATACAATACCGTAAAAGTCCAAATTTTAATTAAAAATCACTTGTTATACTGAGAACCTGGAAGATCTCAAACTAAATAAATGAAATAAGGCAATCAATAGATACTTACACTGAGATAACAGAATTATCTGGCAAATACTCTAACACAGCCATGGTAAAAATGCTTCAGTGTACAATTAAAAATATGTTTGGAACAAATGAAAAAACAGAGTCTCAGCAAAGAAATAGAAAATTATAAAGAAGAACCAAATGAAACTTTTAGAACTGAACAATGCTATGACCAAAAAAACCCTCCAAAAAACAAACAAAAGTGCCTCAATTGCTGGGCTCAACAGCAGAATGGAGGGGATAGAAAGAATCAATGAGCTTGAAGATAGTCTATTAGAACTATCTTCATTCCTGAAGGATACTTTTGCTGGATATAGAATTATGAGTTGACACTTTTCTTTCAAAACTGGATAATGCTCTCACATGTCCCTTTAGCCTCTAGCCCCAATGTAAACAAACTATAGAAAATAGATTAAAAAAAGAAATAATTAGGGGTAGCCTCAGGTACCTATGGGAATATAACAAACGATCAAAGATTTTTGTCCTAGAAAGGAAAAGAGAGAGAGGACAGTGCTAAAAAATGTGCTTGAAGAAATAAAAGACTGAACTCTCCCCAACTTTGGTAGACACACCGTAATAGATTCAAGAATGTGAGTGAACATCAAACAGGATAAAACCAATGAAATCCCCAGTAAGAGACATCAGACTTAAACTCTATAGGAAAAAAATACTGAAAGTGCAAGGAAGAAATGATACCTTCCTTGTAAGAGGAAAACAATTCCCAGGTATTGATATTTCTCATCAGAAACCATAGAGGCTAGAGGGACATGTGACAACATTATCCAGTTTTGAAAGAAAAGTGTCAACTCATAACTCTATATCCAGCAAAAGTATCCTTCAGGAATGAAGAGTAAACCAAGACATTCTTACAATAACTAAAACTAAGAGAATCTGTTGCCAGTGCACCTATGCAAAAGAGTGTCTGAGGGAAATTCTCTAAACAGAAAGAAAACTAGTAAAAGGAACTTCAAAACATCAAGAAGGATAAAAGAGCACAGTAACCAAAACTATGGTGTGTGTGTATGTATATACATATACGTATATGTGTATATATAGTAGACTTTCCTTTCATAAGTGAATTTTCTAAATTCTGTTTGATTTTTTAGAAACAAAAATTATAAACACTGTCCAGTATGTTTTAAAATGTATAGAGAGGAAATAATTATATTATGAACAGGGTAAAGTGATGTAAAGGGAGGTAAAGTTCTCCGTCACTGGAACTGATAAAATGAATGCAACAGACTATGGTTTTATGTATATATAATACAATACCTACAGCAACAACTAAGAAAGCTATACAACAAGATATCCAGAACATTATAGATAAATTAAAATGGAATCCTAAAAAAATGTTTAATCCACAGGAAGGAAAGCAGGATAAAGAAAACAAACTTAAAAATAAAACAGAAAAAGAAAACCCTAAGCCATAATATATTAATAGTCATAATACATATAAATTGTCTAAATATACCAATTAAAAGACAGATTTACAGAGTTGACTTTAAAAAATAAAAGACCCAGCTACATACCATCTCCAAGAAACTTCAACTACAATAACATAGGTAGTTAGTAAATGGATAGAAAATGACAATATCATGAAAAAATTAAAAGAAGCAGGAGTGGCTATATTAATATCAGATGACGTGGACTTCAGAACAAAGAAAAACTCAAAGGTAGACAGTATATAATGACAAAACCTACTCCTCCAAGAAGACAATGAATACTAATGTGTGTGAACCAGAGTTACAAAATAATGTGAAGTAAAAACTGATAAAACTAAAAGGAGAAATAGACAAAAATAGACAAAAAATAGAAATTCACAATTATAATTGTAGACTTCATACTCCTCTCTTAAAAATTGATAGAACAATTAGAAAGTTAGGACGGATATAGAACTGAACAACACCATCAGCCAAAAGAATCCTGTCAACATTTATTGAACACTTCACCCAATAAGAGTACCTAAATACAATGTTTTCAAGTGGTTGCTGAACATATACCAAGATAGGTCATAATCCTAGGCCATAAAATAAACTTCAACAAATTTATAAAAATGAAATTACGTAGAGTAGTTCATCAGTCACTATAGAATTAAACTAGGAATCAATAACTGAAAGGTAGCAGGGAAGTCTTCAAATGAAATGACACACTTCAAGTAATTTGTGAGCCATAATTCAATGAAAGAATAATTTCAAAAAAAAATAAATTGACCTGACCGAAAATGAAAATACAACGTATTAAAATACATGGGACACACTTAAAGCAGTGCTGAGAGGAAAATTTATAGCACTAAATGCATTCATTAGAAAAGAAGTGTCAAATCAATAATTAAGTTTCCACCTTAAGAACCTAGAAAGAGAGGAGCAAAATAAACCCAAAGCAAGCAGAGGGTAGGAAATAAAAAAGATAAGAACAGAAACTGATGAAATTGAAAAACAAAGTAACAGTAAAGGAAATCAGGGAAATAAAGAGCTATTTCTTTGAGATTAATTAATTGACAAATCTTTAGCTAGACTGACAAAAAAGATAGAAGACACAACTTACCTATATCAGGAATGAAACTAAATATTACTAGAGACCTTACAGACATCAAATGGGTAATAAGATAACCTTATTAGCTTGTATAGAGGTGAACAACCCTACCCAAATAAATTTGACAAACAGATGGAATAGGCATGTACTAATATAACTCTGCTCGTATGAAATAGATAATTTAAATAGTCATATAATTATTGAGGAAACTAAATTTGTAATTTAATAATTCCCCCAAAGATGATTTCATTGTAGAATTCTACCAATTGATTTTAAAAAAATGAAAACCAATTCTGCGCAATGTTTTCTAGAAAATGGAGGGCGGGTGTTGTAACTGGTGGGGGGAAACTGGGTGATAGGTACACAGGATCTCTCTGTGTTAGTTCTTACAACTGCATGTGAACCTACCACTATCTAAAAATAAAAAGTTAATTTTATTTATTTTGTTTCTTTCTTTAAAATATCTTTCATTGATTATGCTATTACAGTTGTCCCATTTTCCCCCCTTTATTTCCCTCCGCCCCACATTCCCCCCATTTCCCGCCCTTTAGTTTCTGTCCATGGGTCATACACATAAGTTCTTTGACTTCTACATTTCCTATACTATTCTTAACCTCTCCCGTCTGTTTTCTACCTACCGCTTATGCTACTTATTCTCTACTTTTTTCCTCCTCTCTCCCCCTCCCACTCCCCTGTTGATATCCCTCCATGTCTTATATAAATCCCTTTAACATTTCATATAATAAAGGCTGGGTAATGATGAACTCCTTGAACTTGACCTTATCTGGGAAGCACTTCATCTGCCCTTCCATTCTAACTGAAAGGTTAGCTGGATAGAGTATTCTTGGATGTAGGTCCTTGCCTTTCATGACTTGGTATACTTCTCTCCAGCCCCTTCTTGCCTGCAAGTTCTCTTTTGAGAAATCAGCTGACAGTTTTATGGAAATTCCTTTGTAGGTAACTGTCTCCTTTTCTCTTGCTGCTTCTAAGATTCTCTCCTTATTTTTAATCTTGGGTAATGTAATTATGATGTGCCTTGGTGTGTTCCTCCGTGGCTTCAACTTCTTCGGGACTCTCTGAGCTTCCTGGACTTCCTGGAAGTCTATTTCCTTCACCAACTTGGGGAAGTATTCCTTCATTATTTCTTCAAATAAATTTTCAATCCCTTGGTCTTCCTCTTCTCCTTCTGGCACCCCTATGACTCAGATGTTGGGACGTTTAAAGATGTCCTGGAGGTTCCTAAGCCTCTCCTCATTTTTTTTAATTCGTGTTTCTTCATTCTTTTCTGGTTGAATGTTTTTTTCTTTCTTCTGGTCCACTCCGTTGATTTGAGTCCCGGTTTCCTTCTTATCCCTATTGGTTCCCTGCACATTTCCCCTCATTTCCTTTAGTGTATCCTTCATTCATTCAACTAATTGTGACCAACTTTCATCCAGTTCTGTGAGCATCCTGATTACCAGTGTTTTGAACTGTGCATCTGATAGGTTGGCTGTCTCTTCATCACTTAGTTGTATTGTTTCTGGAGCTTTGATCTGTTCTTTCATTTGGGCCATGTTTTTTTTCTTGGCGCACCTGTTACTTTAAGGGGCGGAGCCTTAGGTGTCCACCAGGGTGGGGTAACAACACCCACATCATTGTGTTGTTATACTGCCTGTGGGGGCGGGGCCTGAGCAAACAATGGCGCTCTCCGTGCACTTCCCTTGCTACCCACAAGCAAGTTGGGCCCTTCTGTGCTGGCTCTGGGGTGAGTGGGCGGGCTTGCTTAGTTCCAAGTCCCTGCGGGTCTCTCCAATGATCTCTCCTGTGAACTCAGGAGTTCCTCGCGCTGCCACCGCAACCCCCACAGGTGTCTTCAATCAGTGGTTTGAGGCTTTATTTCCCCGTGATGGTGGGTTGCTCTGCTCACCAGCTTTTTCTCCTGGTTCATTTGCTCGCGAATGAGGGGACTGCCCAGTCCACCAGTCTCGGCCCGCTGGGTCCGGGTCGGCCAACCGCGGGTTTCACTGAGTGCGCCAGCTGCATTTTGGCCAGGCGCACCCACCGCGGGCCTCCCCGGGCAGCTGGAACATTGCTGGTACCACTGCACAAACCGCTGTCTTGCTGTGCACTCTCCACCCGGCTCCACTCCGCTTATGGGTCTGGATGAACATGTCTTCTTTAACTCCTTGGTTGTCGGACTTCCATTCAGTTCGATTTTCTGTCAGATCTGGCTGTTTTTGTTTTTAAATTGTTGTTTTTCCTCTTTTGGTTATGCGAGGAGGCACAGTGTGTCTACCTATGCCTCCATCTTGGCCGGAAGTCTAAAAAGTTAATTTTTAAAAAGTTGAGGAAAAAGATATTTTTTACAGAAAACAAAGATAAGAATGCAATATACTTCTTTTTGGAAATAATAGAAGCCCAAAGACAGTATTTTTAAAATTCTGAAAGAAAAAATTAGGCCATTTGATGGCAATACCTATAATCTTAACCATTTCTCTGTGCTGCATTATAAAGATGATAAAAACAGACTGATGGAGTGATTAGATACACAACCTTTTTCCTTTGGGTGCTATCGAGAATTAGAATGGTGCTACCATCTCTTAAAAGGAAGATCAACAGTTATTACTAGTTCCTGATCTGTTTATGTTCAGTTTTCTTTACTTCAACAATTTTTTAAAGGTAAAATTGGTTAATACATAATTTTTCCTACCAAGTAAGCTTTTATATTCTTGAATAGAGTAAAGTAAGCATGGAGATAACTAATACAGACAGATTTGGATAAATGTCATAAAAGAGAAATTCAAACAAAGCCTTTTGTAAGTTTAGAGACAGGATTGTGAGCACAGCAATCCTTTCGAGGAAGATGACATGTGAGTCTGATGGAGAGCGGAGGAGAAGGGCAGAGCCGAGGGTGTGACTGAGGTCTGTGCCCAGATGACTGGGACAAGTTTGGTGTCAGCAGTGATTGAATACAAGCTTCTTGATAGCACAGGTTCTGTGTTCATTTACTTGTCTGCTTGGTTCTCTAACTGCTGGGAATGGTGCTGGGTACATAGTAAATAACAAATATTTGTTTCATGACAATAAATGAATAGAAGAATTAGAAGGCAGTGATTACCAGTTTTTGTTGGAAGGATTTGATAGTGAGCTCTGGTTTAGGAGTTGTCAATGTGTGATCTGATAATCCTGACTCTGTCATTAGCCAGCTCAGTCCACAGTTTCAGCTGCCACGTTAGCCCCTCCAAACTGCCAGAGAAAGCAGTGATGTAGGAAACATGCTGGTCAAGAGCATTAGCTCTCTGACCCCGTACATACTATGAAGACTACAAGAGAAATTATGTTACTAAATACAATTTTATGTGTAGCTCATTCAGCTCAGCACTCATTCAAGTACTCAATAAAGACAGCATTGGCTGAATCTGGGTTGTACACGGACTCCTGACCTAGATGAGTTCCCTTATGCAAAAGCTAAATGGTCCAGCTCAAGCCCTTCATTTTACTTGAGGCTAAAGTGAAAAAGTGACTTGCACAGTCACACAAATAGCTGAAAAGAAAGAGAAATGGAGGAAAAAAGGTAGTCAGGGACCAAACCCCAGGGTTAATGTTTTTACGTAAAGGGTAGGAGGAAAAATAGGAGAGATACTTATTAGTTGGGCTTTTGAGGGCTTGATTCTGAATTGTACAGTTGCCTTCTAAGAAAATTTTATTTTTCTAGGAAAAAAAAAATGTGCTGGCTAGATAGTTCTATTTCCCATTCACATATTTAATTCTGCATGTCCAAAGCCAAATTGGAATCACAACATGTGTTAAAACTGGAAGGATCTTAGAGGGCCTCCAGTCTAACCTCTCATTTTACAGATGAGAACACTCACACTTCTTCGATTCATGTATAGCAATGTGAGCAGTCAGTTGTCTCGTGGGCCACTTTTACCAAGGTTGCAGAGCTTTACTTTAAGTCCTTTAGGCTTAGAGGGAGACTTCTAAGCTCATTCTAGCTACAAAACAAACCTTGGTGGAATTTGGAGTCGTGGTTTCTAGTTTTTTTAATTAAACAATGGAATTCTTTCTTTAAGTCGAATCATCTGAAGAAACCTCATATATAAAAGGAGACTAAAAAGAGTAGCTCTGGTTAACAACAAAGATTTGGTTGGTGGTGGTGGCGGTAAGGGACACACAGTTTGGGAGATCAGGAAAGGAAATAATGAGTTTTACCGTGACTACTTGGCCCCCTCATTCCCAGAGGTGAGTTGTCTCCGAGACGCCTCAGAGGTGAGGAACCAATTTGAAGCCCACTCATTGGGAGGCCCATGGATCTGGAAGTGATGGTTGGCAGGAACGAGAAGACCACTGGTGGTTCTACTCTACAGGTTCCCGAGTAACTTTTCTCAATGCCTCGGAGCAGTGATTTTCAGTTCTTTTGTGAATCTGAGAACTAGGAACTATGCCATCATTACAATTTAGGGCCTTAAAAAACTCTCAGATGTCATTTAAAAATTCTCATCAGTCACATTTGTAGTTATTTATATGGACAAATAGCTTTTTTTTTTGGTGAATTAAGGTGCCTTGGAATAGATAATTTTATTAGCATAGCAATAGTTCAAGAATTACTGTCACTTAAGGAAAAACTTAGCAATAATCAGCATATTGATCTTGTATAAGCCCCTGTAATGTTGTGATCAGTTTTTAAAATACTTGACATTTTAATCATTATTTTTATAGTATTATTTAGAATTTTTAATTGTATTTGGCAACTGATGAAGTCCCATGCTAGACACCATGGGGAGATGAAGGGAAAATGGAACAAGGTACTTGCCCTCACATTTGAGTCATGCTGAGTCAGAATGAAGAATGTGACATTTTAGAATTTTTTCTTAGTACTTCATTTCACTACCTAAGCTTTCTTTTTTACATTATACAACTTCAGATTTTAATTTACTGACTTATAATGCATGTTCATGACTGAAAATTCAATCATTTAAAGTTGTATGCTTTCTTTCAAATTATTATTAGATTGCAAGACTGGAGAAAGATAAAGAGGATCTACATAATCAGCTGACGAGCGTTGATCCCACAAGAGACAGCAAACGAGTGGAGCAACTTCTAGGAGAAAAAGTCCATTTGTGTCAGAAAATACAAAATTTAGATGCTGAAGTAGCAGAATTAAGGGCTGAAAAAGAGAATTCTGGCAGTCAGGTAGAAAGCGTCCAAAGAATTCAGGTGCGGCAGTTGGCTGAGATGCAGGCTACAGTCCGATCCCTGGAGGTAAGGTTTCCGTTGCTTCCTGATAGAAAGAAAAGGATGGCATATTTTTTTTTTAAGTGCAGTTGACAAGCCTCTGATTTTTAGAGAATAAATATATGCTCACCAATCTAATGCTGACACATTTGTGGAACCCCAAGAATTATGTATATTCTTCTTGTATAGAAGAAATCTGTTGGTTCGTAAGCAGTGGATACGCTGCCACATATATAAAGGGATTATTTCTTCTCTGAGAGTCAAGTCCCCGATCTTAAATGACGTAACTCTTGTAATGCCACAGTGTAGAATATGCAAAATCCAAAATAATTTATTTGAGTTTCTGGAGACTAAAGTCATCTCAAAACAGAAAGAACAATTTCTTCCTAGACAGTTATTTTCTTATACTGGAATTTAAGATCTTAAAAATCATAAGTTCTATCAAAACAGAGCTACCATACTTAAAGACCTGTGACAGCTTTTTGCCAGAGAATAAAATTCACCTTGGCTACTAATGCATAAGGCTTTACTGAATTATTTCCCTGAGTTCATTAAAGAGAGATAAGAGCTGGCAGATCAAGGCTGATACTCCTAGAGGTATTCTCCATTGAAAAGTTTTGGTTTCCATTGTGGGAGAGGAAAAACTTTTGCCTCATCCATTTCGGTTCAGTGATTGGGGATTGTGAATTAGTAATGACAACAGACATTAGTAAGAGAAAAGATAGATTTTTGTTCATATATGCACGTGGACATTCACAGAAAAATGTGTCCCAAAGAGGCAGTTAGAATTTGGGACTTAGATACCATCTTAAGTAGGGAAAGGAGAAGGGAAGAAAGGGCTCTTAGGAAAGATAAATGAGCCTTTAGGAGAGTAGATTGGAAGCATGACAGTTGGTGAAATGTCTTTTTAGGTGATTTCTTATCCTGATGCTGACTTCTGTCTCGTAATAGGAGTCAGTCCTCCCTGCTTATAAAGCCCCTGGGGGAGAGAATTTATAACAGTTAAATTCTTTTTCCAAGGCTCCACTTTTAGGCAGATAAAAGGAGTTGAGGAAAAACTCCCTTTTTAAATGTGTATTGATTCCCAAATGTTTTCAGCTCAATAGAATTTTTATGCCACAGTGGCAAGATATTCTGGACCCTTTCGCCATCTTTTCAGATATGCTTACTCTGAGTTCTCAGTGTCTAACCCTAGCAGATATATTAGTTTGTGTTGATTTGTTTTGAGCAGTGAAGAGTGCTTTGTTTTTTCATTCAGATAGTTGTGAAATTATTTGATTTGGAAGAAATTAGTGGGTACTTAAATAGCTTGTAATTAAAATCCAATATCCAAAAGAGTGATTTTTTTTTTCCCAGCCAGCACACTGGTACAAGGAGTATATTGGAAGATGTCATATTTTTATTGTTTTGGGGTAAAGCTTTTGATGACTATATCAGTAGTGAACTTCAGTTGTTAGTATAATCGGTCTGTAATGCGAGGCGATTTGGAAGGAGACCGCTTGTGTTGCCGTCCTTTCGCCCTTTGTGTGTGTGTTCACCCGGTGATGGGCGCTGCAACCGAACATGCTCGGTGGCCCAGTGTAAGACTCGCCGTGAGGCCTGTTAGAGTGGCTATTTTCAGGACAAGTTAAATGATCACAAAAGATGGGAGGTTCATTTGTGACATTTTCAAAAGTGCCTGTATTTAATTTTATCAGATGAAATGAAAATAAGCAATGACAGCAAACATTTCTTTCATCTTTGACCTTTGACTTTTTGGCTGTCAGTGTGCCCAGAAACTATCATTTTGTATTTGAGGAAAATAGCGGGGGGTTGGGGAGTGGTTTGAATTATTTAAATACCCTCCTATATTATATTTAAGATACATAGGAAATGAAATGTGACAAAACTGAAGCTTATGGTTTAAATTCCAGCCATTTTTATTTTAAATATTTTGAGTAGAAATATTTTTTTTAAAAGCATTTACTTTTCTCTTCCTAACTAGAGAGTACTGTGAGTATTAACAGAAATTTTTTTGACAACTTCAGACTTCATTAAGAATCTTAAAAAAAATGCCCAGCTGGTGTAGCTCAGTGGATTGATTGAGCGCGGGCTGGGGACCAAAAGGTCCTGGTTTGATTCCCAGTTGGGGCACATGCCTGGATTGCAGGCCAGGTCCCCAGTGAGGGCCATGTGAGAGGCAACCATACATTGCTCTCTCTCCTTCCCTTCTCCTCTCTCTAAAAATAAATAAATAAATAAAAAGGATCTTAAAAAAAAAGAAAAGAAAAAGAATCTTTGTTAGTGATGAGGTTAAGAGCTATTGAGCTCTTTGCCTATACTTCCAAAGGATGTAAATTGGTTGAGGATTTTTAATTCTTATATCTCATTTTTTAAAAAAATCTCAATTGATTTTAGACTCAGTTTTTAATTCTTACTATTATAAATGAGCCCTCTTTTCTGCTTCCAATATGCTTTTTCATATCTGCTGTGGATTTGGAACCCTAAGAATGTATATCTGAATTATGTCAGCAATAAGAGTAGATGGTTATCAAGTGAGTGCATTGATAAAAGAAGTATAAGAGTTTTGTTTCACTGGTGGCTCTTGATATGCTGTTTGCCCCAGATACCTCTGTTGCATATTTCTTGGAACACACATCTTTCATTTGAGACCTACCAAATGCTTTGAGAAAAATATATTTTCTTTGGTATGTTAGTATTGTTGAGATTTTGAATAATTTTGGGTGGTATGATTACACATATTTTAAATAGTACTTTATTTGTATATAATTGTAAAAAATTAGGACACAATTTTAAAATATTTTGTTTTGATAAAAGGCTGAAAAACAGTCAATTAAACTACAGGCTGAACGCTTGGAAAAAGAGCTACAGTCAAGCAATGAACAAAATACTACTTTAATCAGTAAATTGCATAAAGCTGAACGGGAAATAAATACATTGACCAGTAAAGTAAGTCATCTTATGTTTCTACTTCATTCTTTAGAATGCTCGATACTGTATAATGACAAAGAAATTGTGCATTTAAATAATTTAGTTGTCTATACTGAGATCTTTTTTTTAATGCTGTCATTCTACAGTGCCTTCCATATATATGCTGACTGTGACCAGTTCTTACCTTCACTGTGAATATTCCTCATGTGCCTTCTCAGTCTTGTCTGAGCAAGCTCACTTCCCCTCAGGGCCTGGGACCTTTCCTGCCTGGCATGGCCTCCCTCACATATCTGCTCACCTTGTTTCCTTACCTCTTTCAGATGCTACCTCATCAGAGACTTTCCGTGTCTTCACTTTGTGAAATGTCATCTTCCCTCTTCCTCTGCCCTCTAATCCTCCTCATTAGCTTTATTTTTCTTCATAGCTCTTAACACTATCTAATATATTGATGTTTGTTTGGTATTTTTTGGGGGGGGTCTCTCCTTTTTTTTCCCCCTCCCCTTACCCCAACCAAATATAAGTTCCCGAGCTCAGGGACATTGCTTATATTACTGCTGTGTCTCCAGCTCCTGGAAAAGTGCTGGCACACTGTAGGCACTTAATAAATGTTAAGTGAGTAAATCAGTATTAGCAGCAGCATCTGCATTTATGTTATTTTAAAAAATATGTAATGGTTTAACCATTTTATATACAGAGTTTTTTTTTAAGATCTTATGTATGTGTCCCTCAAATTCAGGGATACATGTATAAGGAGTCCAGTAACTAGAAATAGGATAGCAATGATAGAAGTGTTTTATAGACTGCTGTAGTGAAGAAGAATATTACCTCTGGAAGCAGACAGACTGGATTCAAATTTCATTTTTTCTGCTTACTAGCTGTGTGACCTTGGGTAATTTATGTTCTCTCTGAAAACATTGTTTTCCTTTATAAAATGAGACTAATACTGCCTGGCTGGTGTAGCTCAGTGGATTGAGCACGGGCTGGGAACCAGGCGGTCCCGGTTCGATTCCCAGTCGGGCACATGCCTGGGTTGCGGGCTGGGTCCCCGGTGAGGGCCATGTGAGAGGCAACCACACATTGCTGTTTTTCTCCCTCTCTTTCTCCCTCCCTTCCCCTCTGTCTAAAAATAAAAAAATAAAATCTTTAAAAAAATAAATAAAATGAAACTAATACTTACCTTATACAGTGTGACAGAGATTAATGAAATATTATGCATAAAGTATTTAGCATAGGATTGAGTCTATAATCACCCAAATATTAGCTGTTATAATTATAATACTAGCTAGTAGTAGAAGTAGTAGTACTTCGGGCATCTTTAAGAACTTAGGAATAATACTGGTTACTATATCAGTGAAATTCAGGTGTGGGCAAAAGTAGGTTTCCATTTTTTTGTGTGGAAAAATATATGTAGGTTATGATTATTACAAGAGCTTTATTAACTCAAAAGAATAAACTCTGTTTCATGTACTCAGACTGTAAACCTGTGTTTGCCAACCCCTGTATGTATTTTCTATCAAAGCAGAGTTATATGTAAAATCACCTTAAAAAACAAAATGGCTCCTAGACTAGAAGGATTTTACTGTAGTTTGGTAGATGTGTATGAACTTATCTAAAGGAATAATGTATTAATTATAATTCTTTTTGGCCAAGGAATTACTTGAGAAGACTGAAGTGGTGTTTATGACAGAGACTTTTAGTCAGAAGATGTTAAGTACTCTGGTCCCATTGAAAATACCATTCTTAACTGTGGAAAGGGATCACCAATCTGGTTTAATTTATGGCCATGAAACAATTCATCTCATTCCATTAGCTTAAATTGAAAGATCACTGAGCAACTTTCTAACTGTTATTTGACTGACTTCCCATGTAATTTTGTCTCCAGGGAGAGAATGTATTGGTTTTTCAGACCTAGGGCATTCTACTTTCCATTATAGTTTTTTCTCATAATTAATAAATTGACGTTCTGATTTTATAGATTGTTCTTTGTAAATTTTATTAATGTGAATCCAATCTTGAGAGTCTTCTAAGTGTGGTGACAAAATTAGATTTCTGTGACTGAAAGGCCGACACTATAATATCAGAGATTAGACGCCATCCCTTGGGTGATAGTCTACCCAGTTTTTCCATGGCAAACACGTACTCTTACTTTTGCAGATTGTATGTCTAGTGACGTTTCAGATTTTTGTTTCAATATCTATACTTTACAGTTTACAAAGTGGTTTTGTAGCCAGTATCTCATTTAATTTATTAGCCATGGCTGACACCAGAAAGAATAAGTGAAAATTAAGCAATGAGTAATGAGCTTTTTATTGTTAAAATGTTTTAATTCAAGCATAGTCTTATAATTGATCTTATAGGTTGAGATTCAGATATATTTAGAAATTAAACGCTATCATTTTGGAGCAGGTAATGAAGTGCAATGGGAAGATTAATGGGCTTTGAATCAAATGAATTCAATTGTATCCTGAGTCATTCATCTCACTCACCACCGAGGGACTTCTGAATTGCCTAACTTTTAAATGGGGATAATACCTATGTCTTACAGGATTTTTGTATGATTAAAGATGGTATTGAACATAACAAATAGTAGCTGGTGAAGAAAATGATAACGGCAGAGGTATATACTGGTGATATCCTTAAATGAGAAAATGATATACATAACTTTGAGACCATTATTAATTTCATTCTTCACTATATCGATAACTGTGTATATGACTTTAAGCAAGTTACTTAGTACCATTGAAATCCAGTTTCCTCATAGATGAAGTGAAGCATTGTGTTCTGACTGATCCCTAAGAATCCTTATAGTCTACTAAGGTTGTAGAAGTCCTACTAGAAAATATATAATTTGATTTCTTCCTGGTTAACTGTAGGCAAATTATTTCTATATCCAGTAGATACCTATTGAGTGTCTACAATAATAGAGGATGCAAAGAAACAGATGCAGAACACAAAGAAGTAAATTCAGGATACAGGGAGTTTTCTCATGCTTTTCTTCCAATTCTTATATAAATTATTTTCAATTATATAAAGAAAAATAGCACTGGCTGGTGTAACTCAGTGGATTGAGCACAGGCCTACAAACCAAAGGGTCACGGGTTTGATTTGCAGTCAGGGCACATGCCTGGGTTGCAGGCCAGGTCTCCAGTGGGGGGCACGCAAGAGACAACCACACATTCATGTTTCTCTCCCTCTCTTTCTCCTTCCCTTCCCCTCTCTCTAAAAATAAATAATTAAAATCTTTTTAAAAAAGAAAGAAACAAAAATAGTGAGTACTTAGTATTTTCAAACACTGTGTGGACTTGAGTAGCTGAGCTGAACTGCTAGAATAACCTCAACCATAGATGGAACAGTAGGACATTGGATAAGCTGCCTTTTGCTGTAGGTTCTGTCTTGGGGATTACCAGATACTTTCCTTGCAGCATGTTTTACATGAGCTTCCTGGCTTTCCTTGTGTCCTGACCCTGATTTTCCTTCTCTTTGTATACATAGCCTTCTCTATTGCTCCTTCTTCTTGAAGTTATCACATACATGATTTCTCCTGTTCTCCTGAAGGAAGAAGAGCGTTTTACTATTGCTTGTTAATACACATTGCTAAGAGTTGCCTATCTTTTAAAGGCACACTTACATTATTTTGCGTGTAAGTGGTGTATTAAAAATCACTCTTTAACTTCAGATAAGCCAAGTTTTCATTTGAAATATTGCACATCAAACAATTTCATTGGAAGAATGAATTTTAAAGATTTTATTTATTTATTTTTAGAGAGAGGGGAAGGGGGGAAGAGAAACATTAATGTGTGAAACATCGACTAGCTGGCCCTCACAAGCCCCCAACTAGCGACCTGGCCCGCAACCCCAGCATGAGCTCTGACTGGGAATCAAATCGATGACCTTTCGGTTCACAGGTCAGCACTCCGTCCACTGAGCCACACCAGCCAGGGAAGGAGGATAAATTTTAAAATAATATTTCAAACATGATTGTCAGTTTTCTTTGCAACTTGAAATTTTCATCAACGTTCTTTTGCGATTCTAGCAAATGGTTGTTTGCAATGCAAAGGAACACCTGGTGTGTATTCAAATTTGGAAATGTTAGCTTTCTTGATGGAGTTAAGTCAATGTGACTCTGAGTCTTGGATTTAAAAAATATACTAAAGATGGTCTGAGAATGATGACTGTAAAGATATTTCATCTAGTTACCTCATGAAGGGTTTGATCTTTAGAATTCTAGTAAGATAGCATTAAGGAAGCCTCCCACAGAGTTATCCTTAATTAGCTAAATTAATGAGGTCATACCATCTCAGACTTTTGAAAAAAAGTAAGAACATAAATAATATCTCTTTGGGATTTGCATCAAGAGCTTCTTGATTAATATATTTTTCAGTTATACTATTTCTTGCTTATATATAGTTTTCTTGCATTATTTAACAGATTCTGAAACCTTGTAAAATGTCTACTATTGCTATTTTTTTATCGTTTTTAAAGTTTTGATAGTAGTGCCAGGGGGAAGTCTCTGGGTTCTTGCATTCTGCTACGTCAAAAGCATAAAGCAAATTTGCACTGGGCCATCATCTACATGGAAACATTGTGGGGGAGAAAAAAACAGAAGAAAAACAAAAACAGGGTAGCTTGGCCCAAAAAGCTTCAGAAGACTGTGAATCCCTTGAAATTATATACAGCATTTTAACATGGTACATTTTGTTTAGGAAAAGATCCCTAGTGTTCTTATGATTTTTGAGACCTGATCACTAAGAAGGTTAAGAACCAAGGATGTCAGTTGAGAAAGAAATGTTGCTATGACTATTCGGGATTTGGTTTGGATCCCACATAGGAAGTGTGCCTGTCGTATCTCAGCAATAAATACTTTAAGGAGTTTTTCATTTTTATTAAATACAATCATTCCTTTAAATATATTTAGGAAGTTAATATTAGTATAAGTACGTTCATTATCTTATACAAATTTGGCACTGAAGAAGAACTTGCCTGGGCACGTAGCTGAGTAAATACGACGCTGAGAGGACAAGTGCTCGCTTGAGCATGCACCTCTCGTTCAGTGATAAAAGTAGGCCCCTGGATAGACTCCTCTTGCCTGGCTTCCTGGCCATTGTTCTTTCTGTTTCAGTACTTACGAGTTATTTGAAAAGTGTTTTCCCTTTTCAGTAAATCTCAGGGTGAAATCAGAATTAAGAAATAGGTTTTTATTTCGTAGTTCTTGTTGAAATTAATCAAGATTCTACAACAGAAGATGACTCTAATTTTTCACGTTATATTTAAAGCAGCCACTGTGTGGTTTGTTAGTGAGCTATTATGTCATTCTTAACCTTTTGCAGTTAGTATGTAATAGCAAGTTATAATTACATTTGTCACAGAGAATGGATTTTTATTGTGGTCAGAAATTTAAAGCACTTACAGTTTAAGTTCTCTCTGTCCATGAAATTATAATGTAGTAAAACCCAATCTACAGAAAATTTAAGTATTTAAATAAATATAATTCTTAGCTGCTTTCATGTAGTTAAACATTGTTCTATGAGACTTGCTTTCATAGAAAAGAACTTTAGAAAGATTTCAAAATGCAAAACTGATGTCAGCATAAGGTATTTGTTTTTTGTAGTATCATTTAACAGTCTACAAGTTAATTTGGAAAGGGATGCATCTTAATGTGGTTAGCAGTAAAGCTTTTCTATTTATATCCTTTAAGTGGGGATTTTGCATCAAACCATTCCTTATAATGTTTGCAAAACGTTTCGCAGATGGATTTTCTTTCTCATCCGTGCTCTCTTTGTCTCTAGGATCTCTCTCTCTCTTTTTTATCTTGACCTGAGAACATGCTTATTGTTTTGAGAGAGAGAGGGAGAGAAACATCTATGCGAGAAACATCGATTGGTTGCTTCTTGTCCCCCCAGACTGCCAACTCCAGTGTTTTAGATTATCATTACACTCAAGTAAATCATCCACTCACAGTTTTCTAGTGTGATTTCATAGTTTTATACATTAATATAATATGTCAGAATGAAGGTTTGTCTAACCTTTATGTCTGTATTATTTAAACCCTTCTGATACTATTATACCTAATTTTGGAAGCACCTTACCAAAGAGAAGGGATATGGAAAATGTTTGGGGGTAGTGCAGACGATTGGAGAAAGTTTTCTTGTTTGCTGCTCTATCCCCAGCTCCTAAAACAGTGCCTACCTAGCACATCATAGGTGCTCAGTAAGTGTTTATTGAAATACAAAAGGAATGCTGCTTATGAACTACAGTTATTCAACTTCCAAAAGGGATGTCCCAGGGAAGACTGAAAATTGGTATATGGTGGGTTAATTATGAGGAAAATATTGACAATTATTTACATTCACTTGGGGCTTTAAAGTAATCAGATTTTGACAATAAAGGTTTAAATTAGATTTCTGAGCTTTATACTTACTCCTCCCACTACCATCACACATGTGCACGCACATGCACGTGTCACGTACATCATTATGCAGTCACCAAAGTCATTGACCCTTCTTGCCCCCCTTATCAGTCCTTTGCTTCTTAGTTGGTTTCTTTAGTATCTTACTCCAACATATTTGCAGTTAGAGTTGTTTTTCTGAAACAAGGTTAACTGTGCCACCTTTAATAGCTAACAAGATACGCAACCCTTTTTATGGCATATAAAGTTTATTCCCTGCCACTGCCCAGACTTTTGCTCTACCTGTACCACATTTGCTTATTTTTCAAGGAGACCGTGGCCTTATTGATACCTATGTAACATTTTAGGTGCTGTTCCTTACACCTGGAATCCTTTTTGTCACCAACACGCTTTTAAAAAGGACTTGCTTTTATTAGGAAAAAACTGTTCTCTTGATGCAAGGCTCATTCCAGGCACTGAAACACCTCCCTGGTGGAAGGAGCTTGCACCCCACTCCACCACCACAGCATTGTCTCATTCTACTGATGTGTTAGGGGAGCAGTTAATGGCAAGAAAATAACCATAGTAATTTTAATTTCTAATTATCAACAGGTAAAAGAACTTAAACATTCAAACAAACTAGAAATAACAGACATCAAACTGGAAACAGCAAGAGCTAAGAGTGAGCTAGAAAGAGAAAAAAATAAGATTCAAAGTGAACTGGATGGTAATATATAATTTCCCATGCTTTTTATTATTTTCACATATAAACTAAAATTATTAAAATAGAGCACCCTGATTTTTTATTTTCAGATTTTCAGCTTAATCGAGTTTTAATGTTAGAGCACATATGGATTATTTTTGTTTCTATGTCGAATGTTCATTCTGCAATCTTTTTAAAAATCAATCTTATGTTTATGTTATAGTTACTTGATTAATGCATAAATTAAAGGACATTTTACAATGAGAATGCCATACTTCCTGAGTTTATCATTTTAAATCTATTTACATCATGTGATTTAAATTTTAAAATTATTTAGATCATGTTCCAAGCCAAATTTTTACATTAAAAAAATTTTTTTTGTGTGTAGGCCCTGGGCCAGTTACTGAGTGTAGTTCAGCCTAGGCTTATTTTTAAGCTCCAGTTTAGTGTTTAGAATGTGTTTCTCATCAAGATTCCTCAGAAATTATATTATTTTGGACTTTTTTTGAATATTAAATCAATTGCCTTTGGCCTGTAACTATCCTCAAGTTGGTCTTTAGTTTAACTCCTCTGTGGTTTCAGATACAACTTACGATGAATGACTGTTTTCATTATTAATTTCTACTTGATGTTGACTAATGGTTTTACATAGAGTGAGGGAGTCGATTTTATTAGGAACTTACGGAGCTTGGGATCCAGTTCTGTACGCTTTTTAAAATTTGAGTTAGATACAAAGTTTAGTTCTATCTGCAAAATGCTTGTCATCTCATTACAAGGAAGATTTGTAAATTCATTGGACAAAATTGAAAGCTTCCAATTTATATTTCTACTAGAAGTCTAACAGTCTGGCAGTATGATAGGTTTTGAAGGGTTCTGTGACTTTATTCATTCTGCCTCCAGCTAGCTTTGTGAGGATGTTCTCCTTGGGCCTTAGGTTAGGAGCCCGTTCAGAGGTGAAGTCAGTGCTTAAACCTCTTTGGCTATTGTCCAGGTTGATGTCTCTAGCTCTGAAGATTCAAATGAGTAACTGTATATATAACCTTTTATTAGTTTTTTGTGTGTAGGCTAAATAAAATAACAGAAGAATTAATTCTGAGTTTTAGTTCGTTTCATTCTTATGAAAAGTTTATCAGTGTATCAATTTTGAAAATATATCTAGTGTTTTACTTTCTACACTGTTTTAATTGTCTTACCAACTTATGAAAGTTTGCTCATGATTTTTCATCTTAATAAGATTGAATATAGCACATTTTTCTCCTTAAAAAATATTAGGATTACAGTCAGATAATGAAATTCTCAAATCAGCTGTTGAACACCACAAAATGCTCTTAGTAGAAAAGGATCGTGAACTAATACGTAAAGTACAAGCTGCCAAGGAAGAAGGTTATCAGAAACTTGTGGAAATACAAGATGAAAAGTAAGTACATAATTACCTTATTTTGTGTTAAATCTTATTGCAAATGAACACATTTTGCTGTCATATTATCCTTATTGTAGTTCTGGTAACATAATTGTCATCTGTTGTTTTAGGCTAGAACTCGAGAACAGATTAGCGAATTTAGAGAAAATGAAAGTGGAATACGATGTCTGGAGGCAGTCCGAGAAGGATCAGTGTGAAGAGAAATTGCGGGCTTCACAGATGGCAGAAGAGTCGGCCAGAAGGGAACTTCAAAGTATTAGGTTATATATGTGTATATCTATTTTAAACTTTTCATTTTGAGATAATTTTAGAGCCAACAAAACATTGTAAAAGTAGTACAAAGAATTCCCATATTGTCTTCACCCAGATCTCCAAATATTAAAATCTTATATAACCATATTACAGTAATCAAAGCTACCAAGTTAACATTAATACAGTTAGGAAATCAAGTAAACATTACTGTTACCAAACCTATAGACTTCATTCAAATTTTACCAATCATCCCACCGGTGTCCTTTCTCTGGTTCAAGATCCAGTCCAGAATTACACATTGCCATTACTTAGTCTTCTTTAATCTTGACCATTAACACTTTTGTAGAGGGCTGGCCAGTTATTTTGTAGATTATCCCCTGATTTGAGTTTGTCTTACATCCTACTAATTAATACATTTAATTAAACTCAAGTTATACATGTACTTTTTTGGGGTTCTTATTAGGAGTATTAGCCCTTTTTCTTTGATATGTGTTGCAGATATTTTTCCCAGTTTGTCAGTCTTTTGACTTTGTGGTATTTTTTTGTCATACAAACTTTTTATTATGTAATAAAATTTACTAATATCTTATTGACACTGGATTTTAAATCATAGTCTCGTCCTGCACTGAGATTAAGAGGAATTCCCTTTTTTGCACTTGCATGGTTTCGTATTTGCATTTATTGAGATCCTTCATCTATTTGGAGTGTATTCTTTATATGCTGTAAGGTATGGATTTCATTTTACTTCTTTGTAAATGATAAACCAATTGTTTCAGTCTTTTATTAAAAAAGTGTCTTTGCCCCAATTTTTTTTTAATTCTCTCTCAAGGACATTTCTTTCATTGCTTCTAGAGAGAGAGAATGGGGCGGGGAGAGAAATAAACAAACGTCAATATGAGAGAGAAACGTCAGTGGGTTGCCTCTATTATGCACTCTGCCCGGGTGTTGAACCCAGAACCTAAGTATATGCCCTGACCAGGCGTCGAACTGGAAACCTCTCAGTTTCTGGGACAGTGCCCCAACCAACTGAGTCACACTGGCAGGGGTGCCCCAACGATTTTGAAGACACTTTATCATATTTTAAATTTCTGTTTATACTTGAGTATATTTCTAGACTTTCTATTCTGTTACTCTGGTCTGTCTGTTCAAGAGCCACTGCCACAGTATTTTAGTTGAAGTCTTTATAGTATGTTATGATGTCTGGTTGTTATTCTGTCTTGACTAATCTTTTATGTTTGTTTTTTTGATATGAACTTGAATATCAATGACTAGCTCCATAAAGAGTTTTTTGATGTTTTTATTGGGATTTATTTAAAATTTTGAACTAATTTAGGAAGAACTGAGATCTTTGTGATGTTGAGTTGTCCTAGTCAAGAGCAAATTTTTTCCCATGTATTGAAATATACTTTTGTGTCTTTCAGGAGAGTTCTAAAACTTTGTGTAGTTTTGACACATTTCTTGTTTATTCCCAAATACTTAATCTTCCTCATTGCTGTTATAAATATTTTTCCCCATTTTATTCTCTAGTCTGTTATTGTTTGTTTATGAAGACTATAATGTTTATATGTTAATTATATATCCTGCTAACTTACTAAAGTCTTTTATTGATTTAGTTTTATTATGAGTTACCTAGCATTTCTCAGGTATATATCATATCATCTACACATACAGGTAATTTTACTTCTTTACCAATTCTTATCCTCTCATTGATTTATCTAATTACACTGGCAAACACCTCCAATGCAGTACTGAGTAGTTTTGCCGTGTTCCTGATCGTGGTGGAAATGTCTCTCCTGTATTTTCATTAAGAAGCTAGTATTAGGATTAAGGTATCTGTATATTTTATTATTTAAGAAAGTTATCTGTCAGTTTTTATTTTCCTGATTCTTTTTATCAGCCATGATATTGCAAATTGTTAAAAGGTTTTTAGCATCTCTGGAGAGAATCATTTTTCCTCCTGTGGCACTATTAATATAGTCTGTTAATGGGTTTCCTCATCTCTAACCCACCATAATTTCTGATCTTCCTTTGTTTAAGGTGGCAGTGTGTTCTCTTTGTTGATGCTTTATGCAGCACTTGGTCTATAATTTTCTTTTGTAATGTCTTTATCAGGCTGAGGTATCAATGTTATCCTTGCTCATAAAAAAGATTAGGAAGAGCTCCTTGGTTTTCAATACTCTGGGACAAATAGGGAACAGTGGAATTATCTGGCTTTTGAAAGCTTTGTAGAATTCCCCTGTGAAATCGTCTAGGCTTATACCTTTTTCCGAGATAGTTCTTTGATAGCTCTGTGTTTCTTCTATAGAAATCAGCCTGTGTAAGTTCTCTATCTCTATTGGGATCAGTTTTGATAATCTGTATTTCCATAAAAAATTATTATTTGTTTTCAAATTTATTTACACAAAGGTCTGAGAAATAGTGTTTTATTTTTTAATTTCATTTTTTCAATGCTTATTTTCCCTTGGTCATTTCTTATTTTGTATACATGCTTTATTCCCTCAATTACAATTGACATTCAATATTATATTAGTTTTAGATATACAGTATAGTGGTCAGACATTTATATAACTTATGAAGTGATCCCCCCACCCCCAGTATGTCTAGTACGACCCGGCACCACCCGTGTTTATTACAATATCATTAACTATGTTCTCTATACTATACATACATCCCCATGACTGTTTTGCTAACTGTCAATTTGTACTTCCTAATCTCTGCACCTTTTTATCCAGTCTCCTAACCCCCTCCCATCTGGCAGCCCGCAGTTTGTCCTCGGTATCAGTGCGTCTATTTCAGTTTCGATTTTTTCATTTCTTTTATTTTTTAGATTCCACCTGTAAGTGAAATTACGTAGTATTTGTCTTTCTCTGTCTAACTTAATTCACTTCTTTATTCAGTCATCCATCTGTGGACACTTAGTTTGCTTCTATATCTTGGCTATTGAATATGAAATGTCTTTCTTTGTCTCTTTATAGTCTTTGTTTAAAAGTTCATTTTGTCTGATATAGGGCCTCTTTGGGTTCATCTTGTTTAGGACTCTGTGCTTCCTGGACTTGTATGTCTATTTTCTTTGTCAAGGTAGGGAAGTTTTCAGTTCATTATTGCTTCAAATAGATTTTCAATCCCTTGCTCTCTCTCTTCTTCTGGTTCCCCTATAATGTGAATGTTGGTGTGCTTGATGTTGTCCCATTGGTCCCTTAGACTGTCCTCTTTTTTAAAAATTCTTTTTTCTTTTGGCTGTTTTGATTGGGTGTTTTCTGCTACTTTGTCTTCCAAATCACTGATTCACTCTTCTTCTGCTTCATCCGATCTGTTGTTGATTCCATCTTATCTATTCTTTATTTCAGTTATTTTTTTTTTATTTCTGGCTAGTTCTTTTTATGGTTTCTATCTCCTTTTTTAAAGTTCCTATTCCTTTTATTGAAATTCTCACTGAGATCATCTGTTCTTCCCTGAATTCATTGAGCATCCTTACAACCAGTGTTTTGACCTCTGCATCTGATAGATTGCTTACCTCCATTTTTAGTTCTTTTTCTGGAGTTTTGTCCTATGCTCTCATAGGGACATATTTCTTTGTCTCCTCATTTTGGTTTCCTCCCTGTGTCTGTTTCTGTGTGTTAGTTAGATTTGCTATATCTCCCAGTCTTGGCAGGGTGTTCTGTGGGGCCCAGTGGCACAGTCTCCCTGGTCACCTGAGCCAGGTGCTCCAGGGCTGTCCCTTGTGTGGGATGTGTGTGCCCTCCTATTGTGGTTGAGCCTTGATTGCTGTTGGCACATCAGTGGATGGGATTGGCTCTCAGGCCAACTGGTTGTGAGGACTGGCTGTAACTACAGTGGATGAACTGTAGTGTAGGAGCTGACTGCACAGAGTGGGATTTACTGTAGCGGAGCTCTGGTGCCTGCCAAGTCCATCTTTTGGGTGTGTCATTTGTGGAACTAATTGGGTGGTGCTTTGGTGTGGTCTGAAGCTTGCCACTGGGTATATTGGTTCTGGGAGCTCTGGTGCAGGGCCAGGTTAGCCGTTGCCTGTGCCCATCTGGGCCACCTAGTAGGCAGTTGGCAGCTGTCTGTGCTAGACTTTCAGGCACCTGGGAGAGGTTGTACTGTGATCTGAGGCAGGCTGCCTCTAGTTCTAGGGTCACTTAGCAAGGGGTACAAGGCATGTAAGGCAGAGATTTTAGGAAAGTCTCTTGTGTGGACTGAGGTTTGTAGCTTGTGAGAAATAGCGCCTGAGAGAGGTTCTGGCTGGTCCATGGGTGCTTGCCTGTGCCTGCAGGCTGGGTGGGGGAGAAGGGCTCAATAAAGGAACAGTAGGGGTCTGCCAATGGGTCTGCCAGCACTTGAGTCCTTAGTGACCTGCCCCTCCAGCCTTTGCTCTAAAGCCAGACAATTCAGTCCGTCCCATTTGTCCCTGGAGCTTTTGGAGCTGTTGCTCCAGTTCTGGAGCGCAGAGTCAGTGAGTCTGTCAGAGACTAAGTCTATGCACGGGCCCTTTAATAGGAATGCCTGGGCCTCCATGTCACCTGACAATACCTGCTGATTTTCACAGCCAGACGTTGTGGGAAATCTTCTTCTCAGCACTGGTATTATTGTTGAGGAGCCTGGTGTGGGGCTGGGACTCCTCAGTCCTTAGTGAGGACCTCCACAGCCTAGATATTTCTCCCTATTTTTAACCACATGTAGGTGTGGGATTAGCCCATTTTGTGTCCTCACCCTTTCTACCAGTCTCAGATGACTTCTTTTTTATATCCTTAGTTTTAGGAATTCTGTTCAGCTAATCTTCAAGTGGTTTTCAAGGGTGATTGTTATATAATTTAGTTGTAACTTTGATGTGGTCATGGGAGGAGGCAAACACAGCATTTACCTAGTCCGCCATCTTGACTGGAAGTCTCTTCCTCTTGTGTCAGCTAGTGCTTTATTTATTTATTATTGTGGTAAATTATACATAACAAAATTCATTATTTTAATCATTTTTAAGCCTATAGTTCAGTAGTTTTTTAAACTAAGCTTTTGATTTATTGAATCAACTGTTTTTCTATTTTCTACCTCATTAATTTCTGCTTTTATCTTTACTTCTTTTTGTGTTTCTTTGCCATTAAAAAGTTTTTATTATTTATTGGTGTTTAATATACATAAAGTAAAATTCATCCATTTAAAAAATGTACAGCCTGATGAAGTTTGGCAATTGTATATAATTGTATAATCATCACCACAAAAGTATAGAACAGTTCCACCACCTTAAAAGTTTCCCCATGTCTCTTTGTAGTTGACCTCTCCCTGATCCCCAGCCTTAAGCAATCCCTTATTTATTCATAGTGTTTCATATATTAGTAATTCACTCCTTTTTATTGCTTATTAATATTCCACCATAGGGCATGACATGATTTTTTAATCTTTTTAAATTATTTTCTTGATGGACAAATATTTGGGTTGTTGTTTGCTGGAGCTACTATGAATATTCTGCTATGCACATTTATGTATAACCTGTGTGCAGACATGGTTTTATACAGATATCTCTTGTTTAAATATCTAGAAATGAGATTGCTGAGTCATAAGTAAGTATATTTAACTTTACAACGTATGGTAATGCTGTTTTCCAAAGCGGTTGTATTATTTTTCACTTCCAGCATATGAAAGTTTTATTTGTTTCACACATTCTTACTGACACTTGTTATTGTCAGTCTTTTTAACTAAATAATTCTAGTGGATATATAGTAGTATGTTGCTGTTTTCTTAATTTGATTTTTCCTGATAGCTAGTGATGTTTAACAACTTTTAATGAGTTTATAGTGACTTTTGTGAAGTGTCTGTTCAAATATTTTGTTCATTTTAAAAATTGTGATGTTAGGTTCTTACTGAGCTATAACTGTTCTTTATGTGTTCTGCATATGAGCTCTTTGTCAGATACATGTTTGTTTTTTAAAAAATTTTTTTATCTTCACCCAAGGATATACTTAGAGACTAGAAGAGGGGGAGAGAAACAGAGAGACACTGACAGACAGACAGACAGACAGACATCTATGTGAAACATTGATCAATTGCCTCTTGTATGTGCCCTTACCGAGGATCAGACCCCTATCTCAGGCTTGTGCCCTGACTGGGAATTGAACCTGTAATCTTTTGGTGTGTGAGACAACACTCCAACCTACTGAGCCACCTTGCCGGGCTCTGTCAGATAGATATTTTGTCCCAGTCTATAGCTTGCTTTCTTGTTTATTTTTTGTGTCTATTGAAAGCAATTTTTTTTTTATTTTAATGGAATCCATTTTATCAATGTTTTATTTTCTATTTTGTGCTTTTTATATTCTGTTTAAGAAATCTTTGTCTAGTCATGTGTCGCAGAGATTAATATTTTCTTCCAAAAGGTTAATATTTTGGTTTTTATATTTAGGTTTATGGCCCAATTGATAGAAGTTTTTGTATAGTATGATACCTATATTTCCCTATAGGTATCAAGTTGTTCCAGCACCATTTGTGGAAGTTTGGCTTTTCTTCCACTGAATTATTGTGGTAACTTTGTTGAAAATCAATTGACTATACAAGTGTGTGTCTGTTTCTGAACTCTGTTCTATGTTATTGGTCTTTATGTCTGTCCTGACACCAGTGTCATGCTGTTTTGGCTGCTGTAGCTTTATTGCGAGTCTGATGCAGATAGCACGATCCGCTACCTTGTTCTTTCATGTTAAGATTGTTTTGTCTCTTTTAGGTCCTTTACCTTTCCACATAAATTTTTAAAACAGCCGGTCTTTTCGAAAAAGCTTGTTAAGATTTTGATGGGATTGTGTTGAATCCCTACCTCAGTTTGAGGGAGTTGTCATCTCAACAATATTGGAGTCTCTCCAATTCATGATAATGGCATCTCTCTCTATTTAGGTCATTGTTAATTTCTTTATTCAAAGTTTTCTAGTTTCCGAGGTATATGTCATGTTCATCCTGTGTTACGTTTTATTTCTAAGCATTTTAATGTGATTAAAATAGTTATTTAAAAAATTTTACTTTCTAATTGTTCATTGCTAACATATGGAAATATAATTAGTTGACTTTTATATATTGACCTTGAATCCTGTAACCTTACTAAAGTCAGATATTTTCGACTAGCTGCTTTGTGGATTCCTTTGAGTTTCCTGAGGTTGTATCATGTGTGTCTTGTGCTTTCTTTATTTTACTTCATTTTTTTGAGTTGAAAATTTAATTCAGCTAATATTCTTTTATTTTTATTGGTAAAAGTGTCTAGTGCTTATTTTTTATCACTACTTTAAATGTGTTCTATAGATGATATGTGTTCTAATTATTATTTTTTAGAAATTCCCTTACTTTGGTTTGTATTTTTCCGTCTAAGAGTTGTTTCAGTACCAGATGTATTAATAGCAGATATAGTTGTTTAATAGAAGGCGAAACTAATAGTTTGCCTGGGCAGCCTAACAAAGTGCCACAGACAAGTGGTTTAAATAACAGAAATTTTTTTCTTATACTTCTGGAGGTTAGACGTTTGAAAGCTCAAGGAGTTGGCAGGTTTGGTTTCTCCTGAGGTCTCTCTGCTTGGCTGACGATGACTGTCTTCTTGCTGTGTTCTCACATAGCTTTTTCTATTTGCATATTGATCCCTGGTACCTCTCCCTCTTCCTTTAAGGACATCAGTCATATTGGATTAGGAATTGAATTAGGACCTACCCATATAATCTCATTTAACCCTAGTTACCTCTTTAAAGCCCCATCTCCACATGCATTCTGAATTACTAGGGAATTAGAACTTCAGTGTATGAATCTTGGGAGACACCATTCAGTACGGAACAGTAGGTTTTTGAATATTCAGTTGGGAGGGCTTTTTAAAAATATTTTACTAATTTATACTTTTATTACATTGTGACCAGAGAGTATTGTTTCTATTATTTCTATATTATGGACACAATAATGTTTTCTTTGTGGCACAGGCCAGGACCAGGGTAAAGCAAGCGAGGTGCCCGGGGTGAGAGTGAAGGAGACCCCCACTCTTACGTGTTGACATTGCACTCGCAGGGTCTTGGAGTGAAGGCTTCTTACCTCTTGCACCCTGGGCACCTCATGTGTTGCACCCCAGTCTTGTATCTCAGTCCTTCATCTCAGTGCTATAACACATGATGGATTTTGGTGAATATTACGTAAGGCCTAGAAAAGAAAGTGCTCAGTTATAAGAATATAAAGTTTGACATATATACATCCAGAAGATCTACCCTGTTAACTATGGTGTTTATGTCTTCCATGTACTTATATTTCTTTGTCCACTTGTTTTTTCTTGTACATCAAGTGATATTAAAGTCTCCTGTTTTTCTTAGTTGTGTGTTTGTATGTGTGATCTTTTCATGTCTTGTAGTTTGTTGCTTCAGAAGTAATTGCTGTATTATTTGGTATATAGGTGAACACAACAGTTATATCTTAATTGTGAATTGTGACTTTAAATATTTAAAAATGCTTTTCTGTCATTGAAATTTTTGCTTGAATACCGCATTGTCTGATACCAATATTACTCCTCTTTTCTCATTGTCTCCATTTGCCTGGTGTACCTTTGTGTTTTATGTTTGGTCTTTCTGAATCACTTTGTTTTTTTGTTTTGTTTTTTTTTAAAGATTTTATTTATTTATTTTTAGAGAGATGAGAAGGGAGGGAGAAAGCAAGGGAGAAACAGCAATGTATGGTTGCCTCTCACATGGCCCTCACTGGGGACCTGGCCCGCAACCCAGGCATGTGCCCTGACTGGGAATCGAACCAGGACCCTCTGGTTCCCAGCCCGCGCTCAATCCACTGAGCTATACCAGCCAGGGCAAATCACTTTGTTTTTTAAATGTCTTTTATAGTATAGCATATACTTGGATCTTGCTTTGGGCCAAATTAGAGAACTTTTTATTTTAATGCGTGAGTTAAGTCCATTCAGCATGCGGTGAGCCCAAGCTCACTACAAAGACTTCCAGTCAGGAGCGTGAGTAGTCTTGTTGGGACATAGAATTATTTTCCTTCTTTCACTGACAAATGTTTTAAAGTTCAGGCATTTTCTCTTTACCATTGTGAAGGGTGTGGTTTTTGTGGCTTTATTTATTCTCCTTGCTTTTCTATATTGTTTGAAGAAGATAGGGATAACATCGAACCGAACATCTGTTAATCTTCCGCCCCCAGAAGTCCCCTATATCTGTTTTCTCAAGTCTAAAAACTTAGTGACTTCCTAATTATATGGATGAAAGCTGAGTGATTTTTAAATATTATGTTAATTAAGTTGTAAGTTATGTCTTGGGACAAGGTTTTTGATTCTCATTACCCAGGAAAGACTTACCTCAAGCAGAGATACATGTATTATTTATGAAGGTCAGGTTGTATGAACTATTAATTTAAGTGTTAGCTTCTCCAATTCTAGAATTATAAATCTGATGGATTTTGAGAGCCAGTCTTATCCTACTCTTTTAGGTGGGTACATTTTTCTGTTTTTCTAATTGTTCAGGACGGTTAAGTTTTTTTTAATCTCTCCTTGACATTCTCCAGAAAGGAGAAAAAGAGAGAGAGACCCTCCTCAGGAACCTCACTCTGTTGTTTTATTCTATTTTTTGTTAGAATTTAAGACTTTTTCTTCTCGCTTGGGCATCTGTTGCCATAGTGATAAAATGTTCAGCATTCTATCTCTATGACAATAATGAACCTGGCCATTAGGCTTTTTTTTTTAATTTGTACATAAACCAGCTTTCATTCCTTTAGATATTTTTTAACATAATCATTTTGTATTCCATTAGTCACTTTGATAATTTCTTGTTTCTTCAGATCATTTATAGTGTGTAACTGACCCCAACTTATTTTAAAATAAGGACATAGTAACCAACATAAAATGCAGCAGAAAGAACAAAAATTAACAAAATTTGAATGATTACAGTTGTGGTGTTTTTTTCCTATGACACCTCTGATTTCCTGATTTATAAGTAACTATATCAACCAGGTCTATTTTGATCATTCATTAAAATAATCGTAATTGCAGCGTGTCTTATTTAGAATCTGTGATAGGTCAGAAAGACACAACTTGGGGAGAAAAAGATCTTGCTAAGGAAATGAAAGGTCTAAATTATATAAAGCAAAAGTATCCATTTATTTACAAACAACAAATATCTGTGATAAGTAGGATTAATCACTGCTTTTGCAGGTGCTTTAAATTATTGATTACATAACAGTCTCTTGTTTTCATTCAAGTGGTTTCTTTACCATTAGCCTAAATAATAAAATTATTATTCTAATAGTATTCTGTATGTCATAAGGCCACTCCAACCCACAATGAGTTTGTAAAATTTATAAAGTTGTCTATATTAAAAACATGTAAAAATTACAGGATTTTAAATAAGATAAAGTATGTAGTCAACTTGGTTATGACAGTAACCCAACTCCAATTAAATCAAACAGAAAAAAGGGACTTAATTGGCTGACGTAACTTGTAGAAAGGACAGGGATTGTGCTGCTCGCATGGACATCTTGGTCCAGCAGCTCAAATGTGGTCAGATTAGTGTGGCTTCTTCTCTCCTTCTGCCTCCCTCCCAACTTCTGTGTCTGCTTTTCTCCTGCTGCTTTCTCTGCGAGGCCAAGTCTTAGAGAACAAAAGAAAACAGAGGTTTTTACTTGATTAATCAAGTTAGAAGCATCTAGAAAAGGGTTTGGCTCTGGTTTCCATACCTACCCCTGGGTCACCACTATGGCCAGGGCGATAGGACACTCGGACTCAGCCCAGGCTTTATGCTTATTTCGTTTGGAGGGCGGGGGTGTAGTGAGTAGTTTGTTCTCAGAAGTGAGGGGAGGTGTGTTGGGAAACAGCAGTAATAACTAAGGGAAAAGGAACTTGATCATTTAAGATACCCTGTAGTGGAAATCCCTTATCTTTTGCATTGCTTAAAGTCGGATCAGTATTTTCCATTTGTGGCTAATTTTTTTAGGGTTTTTGAAAAATCTTTTTTGAAGAACTTGTTATTTAATATATCCTCCTTTCTATTTGTACTCCATCTTGAGATAAATTATCTGTTATATAACATCTTAATATGGAGTAGGAGACTTTTACTTGGCCAGTTGAACAAGTTCTCTTCCAGAAGCTGAACTGCAAAGTAAGTGATGGAAGAATATGTGGCAGCATTTGAAAGCCCAGAAAGTTCTTGTGGCTTGTCCTTGCTCATGATTCTGGTCAATTATTCTAGCTTGGTTCTGGTTCTAAGGTCCCTGGTGATTCATTGAGTTTCATATATCCACCCAGGAAAGTCCCTTTTTGCTAATAATGGCCAAAATTAATTTCCATTGCTCACAAGCAAGAACCTTGCTTTCAATGGATTGATCTAAGAACTGCCATTCTTATGAAATTTGTTTTAGGGATCTGTAACAAAAGAGAAATCACAAATACTAACTTCTCTTGTTTGCCATAGCTATTGCTTTCCCTTGATAATGGAGACTGACATCAAATGAAGCCAGGAGGTAGGACTAGAATCTTCATGTCTCATGTGGAATTACTAGCCACATATAACTGTTTAAATATAATTTTAAATTATTTAAAAAATTAAAAATTTAGTTCCTCAGTTCACTAGCCACATTTCAGACAAGAGTCAGGTAGCACTGTTGGACTATCACTCCCTTAAGAATAGGAATTGATAGTTTTAGTTTTAGTTCTGTCTTAGTTTTGTACTGATATATCTGCGACATTTAGGACTGGGCCCAGGATTTGTAGGCACTCAGTAAATATTTGAACATTGAAATGACACATATCAGCTGCCTGCCGCAGAAAACCGAGACAGTAATCCATAACTGGCTATTCTGTACTTTGAAGAGAACTTGTAACAGCTCCATCTCACTGTTATTCCAAATGTTTCCATTTAAACTTTTCCACAGCTGGTTTTCTTTTGTGCCTTGGCCCTCCGGCCTACCCACTACTTCTACTTCCGTTTCTGTAATTATTTTTAAACTATAAAGTACTTCCCCAGGTACTTTCTCATTCCCCAAACTACTCATCCTTCTTCACCTTTTGACTGCTCTCCACCACCAATCCATTAAAGCTTTCCTTTTAACATTTTTTGCTGTAACCTCTGAAATCCCTGTTCTGTTACCAAAAAATTTTTGGCAGTCTCCACATACTTCTAAACACCCCCTTACTGAAACCTGGCTTTGTCCTGATAGCATGTTACCTGGCAGCCCTTTTAATTGGAAACTATTCCTCCTTTACTCTCTCGACTTCAACTAGGGACCAAGAGAGGAAATCAGTATTTCTGAATCCCACTGTTGTTTCCAGACCATTGGCTGACCGGTTAAAATGGTCTTTCCTTTGGTAGTCATCCATCTTATTCCTATCTTTCTCTCCACTCACCGACTTACAGCATATTCCCCAACAGTCCCTAAGGACCTTGACTTCTGGCTCAACCTTTTTGTATTTTCTATCACTTGCTTTCATTTTTAGTGAGTATGACATCCGTATTGTTGACCCATCCAACACCTTAGCTATATAGTTTACTTTGTCTTCACTCTGAAATTTTCTATCTTCATTACACTTTAGTAGCCCTACACTTAGGCATACCTTGTCATCCCTTAGAACTTACCACTTCAAAAACAATTTTTTTTTTCTATTATGCACTCCATTCTCACCAAAGATATTGAAACTGGTAGTTTTTTTTCTTCTTCTAGTCTGTTAGCCTGGCCCCCTGGCCTCTCAGTGGAGACCTGGTCCACTGCTCAGCTGTGCTCTCACTTGTACCTGAGCAAAGACTTCTGGGTATGAATTCTTTCAGCTTCCCACTCTCTGCGAATTTCTGTATCTTCCTCATCTCTCCTCCCTTTCTGTTTTTGTGAAGAAATCCTTTCTCCCTTTACTTCCAAAGCGCATTGTGCATTTTCCCACCCCTTTGTTTCCTCAGTAGTCTTGCTTCATCCGCTACCCTCTTCTTCACTTAAATCTTTAATTTCTCTACTTCAGACTCTTATTTTGTCTTCAGGGTCCAGTTTACATTGCATTTTTCTTGTGTAGGCTTTACTGATCTTCTAATGAGAATTAATTGTGCTTTCTTTGCTTTCCTCTTGTACTTCTGTAATAAGAATTATTTTATTTTGACTTATTGTAACACATTTTGAATATTCAAAACCTTCTAATCAAGAGATATTGTACTTTATTCCTAAAGCTGTGTCACTGTGAAATAATATCTACCTGTTTTGAACTCTTGTTACTGATTAAGATCATTGAACATATTCCTAAACCCTGATGATCTCTATTAAAGTTTCTATTCCTGTTAAATTCTATTATCCCTTGGAATCCTAATGTTTTTCCTTAAAAAAAAAAGTCTCTTACCAGTTTTAGATTGTAACCCAGCACTGCTTCGGCCAAGTGAACTGGAGAAGACTTTGTGTACCATTTCTTGTATTCTACCGTAGTGGTGTTCTTACTCTTTGTGTCTTAGTGATAGTCAAAAGCTCTTTGGCTTCGATCTTTGTATGGAGGGCATAGTTGTTTCTCCTTACACTACATAACTTATTTAGAAAGCTGTTAGGCTACAAATGCTTGTTTAACTGGGCCCTGTTCGTGGATTTACCCAGCGTATCCAGAATCTTAATCAGACCTAAAATAACTTGGGGCCTACCTCTGGACTTGAGTTGGGACCCAGTTTTTTCTCCTTTATTGTCATCTTCATGATTTTGTAGAAAGAGACCTTTATTAACTGATAACCTAAGCATGAAGCTAATAACATTCATAAACATTTAAGGGGAGACATGCACAGAAAGTTTGAGAGATTAATACTGTAGCTAAAATGATCAAATAAAGAGTCTGACTGGCACTGTCAAAGGAGCAAAGGAAGAGCAAGATTGGCCCTCTTCCTTCAGACATATTGTTCCTGTCATTTGTATGTAAATATCGCAGAAAGCACTGGGTGTAATAGTTTCTTCCACATCATGTTGTCCAATCATCTTACGTGTTTAAATGTCTAATCCAGGATTTGGATTGGTTTGTTCAGTCCATCAAAAAATATTTGCTGAATTCTTATTAGTGTTTAAATCACAGGCCTAGACCTTTGAGAATGTTATCTTCCCAATCAGCAGCTCTAATTGGGTTGATAAATGCTAATAATGCCAAACTCAAAATAAGTGCCAAATGAATTATATTTGAGCTAAGCGTTCGAAGAGTTTTAAAAATGGAGAGATTGAGGGCTTGTCCTTCAAACCTACTTAGCCTAAAGTCTTTCTCATGAGGTTAGTCATTCGATCACCAGAGAGACTATTTTAGAGCTCTGAGAACATATTCTTTTGAGAAGAATGAAAATTGTGTGTTTATTCATCTCAGAGATGAAACTTACAGCATATTCTGTGGAATGCAGTATGTTATCCTGTACTAGATAGTTTTCTTTTAAATCCTGAGTTTAAAATCAGTAAAATTGCAGTGTAATGAAGTGGGAATGGGGGGCACTAACTTATGTGTTGGGAGACTTGGATCCTATTTTTTTTCCCCTCACATTTGCCGTATGCTTTGTTGTTCACATGAAACTTTTATGTACATTTTTGATTACTGTGAAACAAACTTCTGTGGACTCTTTTTAAAAAATATCTTTTCTTGTTTATGCTATCACAGTTGTCCCAATTTTTCCCCTTTGCCATCCTCCACCGAGCACCCGCTCCCCCACTACTATCCATATCCATGGGTCGGGCATATGTGTTTTTTGGCTACTCTATTCCCTGTCCTATACTTTACATCCTCATGACTATTCTGTAACTACCAGGTTGTACTTCTTAATCTCTTTACTCTTTTTGCTCATCCTCTTGACACTGTTCCTACCTGGGAACCATCAAAATGCTCTCTGCATCTTTGATTCTGTTTCTGTTCTGCTTGTTTATTTATATTGCTTTTTAAATTCAGTTGTGGATAGATATGTATTTATTGCCATTTTATTGTTCATATTTTTGGTGTTCTTAAAGCACACCCTTTAACATTTCGTGTAATACTGGTTTGCTGGTGATGAACTCCTTTAGCTTTTTCTTTTCTGGGAAGTTCTTTATCTGTCTTTCTATTCTAAATAATAGCTTTGCCGGGTAAAGTAATCTTGGTTGAAGGTCCTTGCTTTTCATTACTTTGAGTATTTCTTGCCAGTTCCTTCTAGCCTGTAAAGTTTCTTTTGAGAAATCAGTTGACAGTCTTATGGAAACTCCCTTGTGCAGCTTATTTTCTCTTACTGCTTTTAAGATTCTCTCTTTGTACTTAACCTTTGGCATTTTAATTGTAATGTGTCTTGGCATGGGCCTCTTTGGGTTCATCTTGTTTGGAGGTCTCTGCACTTCCTGGATTTGTATGTCTATTTCCTTCACCAAGTTAGGAAAGTTTTTTAAGTATATATTTTTGATTATACTATTACAGTTGTCCCGCTTTTCCCCTCTTTGCCCCCCTCTGCCTGGTAACCCCTTTCCCTCCAGCATTCCCCCACCTTAGTTCATGTCTGTGGGTTATGCATGTAAGTTCTTTGACTTCTCCATTTCCTACACTATTCTTAACATCCCCATGTCTATTTTGTTCTTACTAATTACGCTTCTTAATCCCTGCTCCATTTCTCCCATTCTCCCCCTCCTCTTTCCCAGCTAATAATCCTCCAAATCATCTCCAGACGTATGATTCCATTCCTGTTCTAGTTATTTGCTTAGTTTGTTTTTTTCTTTTTGTTTTAGATTCAGTTGTTGATAGTTGTGAATTTGTTGCCTTCTTAATGTTCATGGTTTTGAGCTTCTTTTTCTTAATAAGTCCTTTTAGCATGTCTTGTAATAATGGCTTGGTGATGGTACACTCTTTTAGCTTTACCTTGTCTGGAAAGCACTTTATCTGCCCTTCTCGTCTAAATGATAGCTTTGCTAGATAGAGTAATCTAGGTTATAGGTCCTTGCTTTTCATCACTTTGAATACTTCTTGCCAGTCCCTTCTTGCCTGTAAAGTTTCTTTTGAGAAATCAGCTGATAATCTTACGGGAACTCCTATGTAGGTTACTCACTGCTTTTGTTTGCTGCTTTTAAGATTCTCTCTTTATCTTTAACCTTTGGCATTTTAAGTATGATGTATCTTGGTGTGGGTCTCTTTGGGTCCAACTTGTTTGGGACTTTCTGTGCTTCCTGGACTTGTATGTCTATTTCTTTCATCAAATTAGGGAAGTTTTCTTTCATTATTTTTTCAAATAAGTTTTCAATTTCTTGCTCTTCCTCTTCTTTTTTTGGCACCCCTATGATTCAGATGTTGGTATGTTTAAAGTTGTTCTAGAGGTTCCTAAGCCTATCCTTGTGTTTTTTTTGTTTTGTTTTGTTTTGTTTTTAATTCTTTTTTCTTGTTTCTGTTCTGGTTGAATCTTTATTTCTTCCTTATGTTCCAAATTGTTGATTTGAACCCTGGCTTCCTTCCCTTCACTGTCGGTTCCCTGTGAATTTTTAATTATTTTACTTAGTGTAACCTTCATTTCTTCCTTTATGTTGTTGCTGTACTCGGTGAGTTCTCTGAGGATTCTGATCACCAGTATTTTGAACTCCACATCTGATTGGCTATCCCTGTTTCACTTAGTTCTTTTTCTGGGGATTCATTCTGTTCTTTCATTTCAGCCATATGTCTTTGTCTCCTCAATTTGACAGCCTCCCTATATTTGTTTCAGTGTTTTAGGTAGAGCTGCTTTTTACTCTCTATTTAGTGTGGCCTATGTAGAAAAGACACTTGTAAATTGTGCAGTAGGTAATTGCCTTAGGTAATTGCCAGGGCGGGGCAACCAGCTTCACTGTTTTGTGGCTGTGCATGGTGGGAGGGATTGGAGAGGGGACAGTGCCCCTGCCTGGCTTCTGGAGGTTTGCCTGGCACTCCCCCTGTTTCTGATCACTTTATCCACTTTCTGTATGTAGCTGGCACCCTTCCAGCTGCTGCTCTGATGGTGAAACGTACATTCTAAGTCTGTGCAGGCCCTTTAAGTGGCAAAAATCTGGCAGTTTCTTCTGCTTTCCCAACCCCCATTGGTTTTTACAGCCAGAGATAATGGGCATTTGTCTTCCTGGTGCTGGAACCCTAGGCTGTGTGGTCTGGCCTGGGACTTGGATGAATACTCTCAAATGTGTTCCTCTCGCTTTTTTTTCCATACGTGAATGTGGGGCTGGTAGAGTCGGTTCTGCCACTGCCAGTGCCTCTCTGTGCCATATCACCTCTGTGTCTGTCTCCGTGACTCTGCCACTCCTACCTATCTGGGTGAATGTGGCCTCTTTAAATCCTTGGTTGTAGGACTTCCACACAGTTTAATTTTCCGATGGTTCTGGGTTTTATTTGTTTTGAGATCTGGTTGTAATTCTTTCTATGGTTGTGTGAGGAGGCAAAGTCTGTCTACCTATGCTTCCATCTTGACCGGAACTCCTGTCATATTTTAAACTAGGCTTCCAGTTTCTTGCTCTCTCATTTCTCCTTCTGGTACCGTCATGATGCAATGTTGGTCCGTTTGAAGTTGTTCCAGAGGCTCCTTACAGTATTCTCATTTTTTGGGGATTCTTTTTTCTTCTTGCTGTTCTTATTGGTTATTTTTTGCTCCCTTACGTTCCAAGTCATTGATTAGATTCTCAGGTTTACCCACTCTACTGTTAATTCCCTGTAAATCGTTCTTTATTTCAGTTAGTATATTTTTCATTTCTGACTGGATCTTTTTTATGCTCTTGAGGTTCTCACTAAGTTCATTGAGCATCCTTATAACCAGTGTTTTGAACTCAGCATCTAGTAGATTGCTTGTCTCTACTTTGTTTAGTTCTTTTTCTGGAGTTTTGTTCTGTTCTTTGATTTGGGGTATGTTTCTTTGTCTCCTCATTTTGGCAGCCTTCCTGTGTTTGTTTCTATGTATTAAGTAGAGCTGCTATGTCTCCCAGCTTGGTAGTGTGACCTAATGTAGTAGGTGTCCTGTAGGGTTCGGTGGCACAACCTCCCCTATTACTCAAGCTGGGTACTCAAGGTACACATGCTGTGTAAGCTGTGTACACCTTCCTGTTGTAGCTGAGCCTGGATTCCTTGATTGCTATTGTCACATCCAAGGTCAGCCAACTCTTGTGTTCTGTCCGGGGTCACACATCATAAACTACAAAGCAATCTGCAGATGGCTGCCAGTTGGTCTAGTCTTGAAGGTACCCGTTCAGGATCAAGCTGTGAACCAAGGCTGGCTGCTGCTAGTGCTGGACCTGAGGCAAATTAGTGAGAAGTACAGGGCTTGCTGAGCCAGATGCTGTTTGTTTGAGAGAACTTAGAAAAATCTGAAGCATGGGCCAAGACAAGCCATTCATATGGAAAAGCCACTGGAAACAACTTGAGTGGGTCCTCAAGCTGGGTGGGGCAGGGCCTCAGGGAATCACCAGGTTGGGGCAAAAAGTGTGACCTATGTTGGAGTCTCAGATATGGCACCTGTCTGCCAGATCTTTGAGGGGAGGGCTCAGAAAAGGAGCAATGGACTCTACCAGCACTTCTCTCTGGGAGAAAGCTGTGCCCCAACCACCCAGCTCTCATCCTGATGCCAGACAAGTCAGTTTCTCTCTGTATGTCTCTGATCAGTCTTTCAATCTGCTCTCCCTGCTCTGGAACTCAGAGGGAGTGAATCTGGGTAAGTCTGTGTGTGGGACCTTTAAAAGGAACTGCCAGGGAGTCTAGAAGTTTCTGTCTTATACAGCCTCAATCCCTACTGGTTTTTACAGCCAGAAGTTATGGATTTACCTTCCTGGCACTGGAACCCTGTGTTGGGTGGCCTGGTGTGGGGCTGGGACCCCTAACTCCTGAGATATCCCTCCCTATTTTTATTCACCACACAGGGGTATGGGATCAGCCTGTTCTGCATCTCCACCCCTCCTACCAGTGTCAGTGTGGTTTCTTCTTTAATTCCGCATTTGTAGGACTTCCATTTAGCATGATTTCTGGTGGTTACGAATGATAGTTGTTCAGTAGTTTCGTTGTAATTTTGATGTGGTTATGTGAGGAGCCAAGTGCCATTTTACCTACAATGCCATCTTGGCCGGAAGTCCTAGGTCCTTTTTTGATTTGGGCACTTGGTAGCCATGTGGTTTGGCCTAAGTTTGTTAAGACCTAATCTTTTATCGATAAAATTGAAATAATGAAGATGACTCTGCTTATGCTCATAGATTTGTTGTGAGAAATTACTACAATGAAAATTGGCCCACCTTAATTAAAAGCCTGTTATATCATGATATCATGGTGGGCATTAATGACACAGTTTGGAGCTCCCTAACCTGGTAGAGTGAAAGTGAAGTAGCAGGACATCTAAAAGCATTTTGCAAAATGTAAAATACTGTAGGGTTGTAAAGTTTCTCCTAAAGTGGACTACTTTCTGATGCCTTAATGATGCATTTATGTGCTCTTCCACCAAAGACCATCTGCTCAGGCTGTTCTCTCGTCTTCCTAGACAGACCTGATTTCTTATCTTCTCTATGACCATAGTTTGTAGATTTTTTCTCATTTTCTGTATGACCATAGTTTGTAGATTTTTTCCATAGCAAAAGCAGAAATTTATGTTAAATTTTAATTATATGTGAACACAATTTGGCTGCCTGAAGTCAAAATCTTTATCATTTTATCTACCAGTTTTCACAGCACAGTGCCTCGTGTTAGTGCAGGGACTCAGGAAAATGGCTCTCTAATTCAGTGAGCGGCATGGACTGTGGATCCTTAGTAATGTCTTTTGTGGGGTTATGATTTTCAGGTTAAAACTTCAGCAACAAATTGTGAATACTGAAAATGCGGAAAAAGAGAAAAATGAAAATTCTGACCTGAAACAGGTATGATTTTTAGCAAACATTTTCCTGTATTTTTTAAATGCTCTTTAAAATCTGTATTCTGAATCTTTATTGGAATTTTATATATTGACATTCTGAAAATCTAATCACTACAGTTGATAGTGTGTTGATGAACTTGATATGTAAAGATAAATGTTTAAATCTCTTTAAACTCTAGTGAGCTTCTTTTGTTAACTGCTGTTTTTCTTCAGATGTTTATACACTATGGCCCATGAGGAATTTTTTTAAATTATAGTTTAAAGGATAGTATTTTGTTATTCTGAATTTTGAAAATTGAGCCCTGGCTGGATGGCACTGACCTGTGAACCTAAAGGTCACCAGTTTGATTCCTGGTCAGGGCACAGGCCTCGGTTGCATCAGGTTCCTGGTTGGGGGTGTGCGAGAGGCTACCGCCTGATGTTTCTCTCGCACATCAATGTTTCCCTCGCTTTCTCCCTCCTTTTCCCTCTCTCTGAAAATAAATAAATAAAATCTTTAAAAAAATTGATTTGAAAAATCATCTGGTTTTTAAGTTCCATGAGTGATTGGCTTGTAACTTCACATTTCTTATGCTGTGAGCTATTCCTCATATACCTGTGAAATCTGAGAGTTGTACTTATGGAAGGGAGTTTATATTTTAACTGAAGTTACTTGGATTCAGGAAAGATTATATATGCAGAACACTGAGAAGTGTTCTTTACTGAACTCTATATTCTTTTTTGTTTAATATGTTTTCTTTTTCTTTTAAATTATGAAGTAGTGAGGATTTCATTTTTAGGATTTATATTTACACAGTAGCTGGCATTGCTTTGCATATGAAGGTACAGTGTCTGTGTCTCAACTAGAAGGGCATAATGTTTTATACTCTGAGAGAGGTTATCTAGTATCATTGGCATTGGGCTTTCTGTCATCTAAGGAGAAATAGTAAGTTCCTTGGAGGTTGCTTGTTCAGTTAGCTGTAATGCAGATTTAGTATTTACAACTCCAGTTAAAAATAAAGACTTGATTGCCCTGGCTGGTGTAGCTCAGTGGATTGATCGCGGGCTGGGAACCAAAGGGTCCCGGTTCGATTCCCAGTCAGGGCACATGCCTAGGTTGCAGGCCAGGTCCCTGTGAGGGCCATGTGAGAGGCAACCATACATTGCTGTTTCTCTCCCTCCCTTCCCCTCTCTCTAAAAATAAATAAAAATAAAATCTTTAAAAAAAAATAAATAAAGACTTGAATAGTTCTTCATGGAGAAATTCATTCTAAAATAGAAATCTGAGACATACCATTTTACATTACTCTGCTGTCAGTTGCTCTTTGGATATATAGTCCTGTCTTATTTGGCTTTGCTACCGTCAGGAAGTAATGGAATTATCTCCTGGTTAATTTATTGCATAAAGAATCCAGTTTCTTTTGACTCTTGAGTCTCATAATCGGTTCTTTAATCCTGAGGCTCTTGATTCTCTGCTTCCAAACTTCTCTCAGAGGATGGCTGTGAGTTAAAAGACAGTGAAAGGAAAATGAGGTCCCATGAGGAGGTGTTTCTGTGTCCCAAGTGAAGATTATTTGGATATAATTTAAAAGTGATGTGAATCTTCCCAGCCTGTTAATTTGTAACTAGATAATTCAGGCATACATGGGAGATAGATATTGAGGGTTCTGTTCCAGACCACTCAATAAAGCAAATAGTGCAGTCAACTGAGTCAGAATATTTTTGCTGGCGGTGGGGGGGTCTTGCCTTGAATTTGTAAAGAGTACAGTATCTGTGAAGGACAATAGAGCAAAACACAGTAAAACAGGTAATGCGCGTAGCTACTTTTCATGGGCAGAATACTCCCGGGTAAAGGTAAATCTCTCTGTTCTCCTCTAATAAACCTTCCCCCCACTCCCAGTACCTCTTCCAGCCTGCTCATTTTTAGAAGAAGAGAAGAGGACTTGGTGGCAGACTTAGGAATATGATTGTTGATTGTTTCTGGTTATATTAAGAAATGATCCTAATGCTAATGGAACCTGATGCTGCTATTTATTGTTTCATGTCTGAGTGTCTTCATGGGCACATCAGCTGGGTGCGTCATTTGTGAGGGAAGCTGCATAGTGTCCTCTGCCTCTCTGACACTCTGCTGAATTTTTTTAGTGACCTTAATGTTTCTCTTCTTTCTTTTCTTTTAAGCAAATCAGTAGTTTGCAGATCCAAGTGACCTCACTTACACAGTCAGAAAATGAATTGCTGAATTCAAACCAAATGCTGAAGGAAATGGTGGAGAGGTTAAAACAGGAATGCCGAAATTTAAGAAGCCAAGCTGAAAAAGCACAACTAGAAGTTGAAAAGTAGAGTTTGCTTTTTTTTTCCCTAATGTACAACTATTTATTTTTTTCTACTATGTTTTATAATAATGATTCCATGTTGAACGTGTTTGGGAACTACTTACAAATACCCTTTGACAATATATAGTAAGTCCCGGGTATTGCACACTCTGTTCCTAGAGAATGAGCTTTATAGACTTTTGAATTCTTAAAAAAGAAGACATTTAGGGAAGACAGCCTTTTAAAATTCTCTCAGACCACAGTATTCTGAAAACCCTTCATTGAGTAAACCAATACATTTCTTACTTCAAATATCTGTATTATTTTTCTGAATGCCATATGGGCAGTAAGTTTTATTATACTTGTGGTGACATCCATGTTCTACATCCATTCTTCTGACAGGACATTGGAAGACAAACAGATGCAGTGGTTGGAAGAAAAGCATAAGCTTCAGGAACGCATTGCAGATAGAGAAGAAAAGTATAACCAGGCTAAAGAGAAACTGCAGCGAGCTGCAACTGCGCAGAAAAAGGCAAGTGGTTCTTATTGGGGTGAGTTCCACAGAGCAGAACATATTAACTATTTAGGAGGGTAAAGTGTATAATTACAACTGAGATTTTGCCGATGTTTAATTTGATATTTAAACATGACATCTTAGCATTATGGAATGCTAAAAGTATTGTAACATTGAGAGTAGAAAATAGCATTTACGGATGGGAATTCCAGTGTTTTATAATCAAATATAAATGCTTGTGTTGTTGTTTTTCCCTGTGCATATCACTTTTATTTCTTTCAGGCCATGGAAGTACTGAGCTTTGTATGGGTATTGTTGGGATATCAGTGAATTTTCTTACAGCTTGGGATGATCTTAGGAATTCTACTTACGCTTTCTTTTACCGTTTGAAGCCTAGAAGCCACTAAAGCCAGATGTGAGCTGGAGATCACTAGAAATTATAAGAGCTGATTTGATCTTTCACAGAGCAATTTTTGTGTTGAGGTTTTAGAGATAAGTATCTTAAAGATCAGATTCTAATTATTGAGGTTAGTTTCGGTTGACTTCTATTGGAGCACAAGTGACATCCAGTGGTGAGAGAGATTATCAACTAATCGCAGGTATGCCAGAAAGAGAGGAGGGGATGATATTTTAAGAAGCCGGCAAAACAATCTTTCATTAATATTGTGATCTCAGGTGAATTATTTTCCTACTGAAATATCTGCCAAACGATGGGTATGAGCATAGTAAATATTCATTTCACTTTTTTAGAGTGTGATGTGTGGATTATGGTTTGAAGCCATAGAAATTGTTAGGCTCAGCTGAGTGAATAATCACGACCCAGAGCTGTTCCACCACATGGGACGCTGCCCTGGGGGCTTGCAGCTTGAGGTCTGTGTAGTTTTAGGGCTGGGAGGAATTCAGCATTCAGACCATTTTTCAGATTAGGAAGCTAAAGTGGTGGGTAGCCGAGGTCACTTGACTAGTAAGAATTATTGCTGTGACTAAAACCTGTGCATCTTTCTATTCTCAATCCCGTCCTTTCTTGTGACACTATTACTCTTTTGTTTTCCCACTTTCTTTGATTCCAAATACTTTGCTGATTTTCTCTTCATTGTAGGCATAGTACACGAGTGTTATTTCTTGTGGCAGAATAATCACTATGAAAATAATTTCTTTACCTCGAACTCTTTTTCCCCCTTAAGTTAAAGACGATGCTTCTATGTGAAAATTTTGGCTATAATATTAAATAAATAAAATTCATAAGAGTTCAACAGACATTTTAGGTTCTTTAAAGGACAAAAATTGTAACTACTTTATGCAGGAAGACTAAAACAAGTCACCAAATTTTAACTCTAGGGTAGAAAGCATAATTATTTAGAGCTACTTTCCTACGAGAGGTTCTTATAACTGGGGAAGAGCAGCTTTATTTTTTCCCCTGGACTAGAAAAGGTGCCTCGCTGTTTTTTTTATGACTCCAACCTTGTAAGTACAAAGCGTAGATCATTTCTGGTGTTTCTTGACAGAGTCTTTGGGTAATGATGTTTGCCATGTTGATTTGTCTGGAAAAGTTTGACCAGGTACCTGGAGTTGGGACGCTCTTCCGTGAGCGATGACCTCGCTCCGGTTTCTCCACACGCTGTCGAAGTGCGGATATGAAGCTAGATCTCCTGGTATGAGCGCGATGAGCTGTGCCTTTCCTTTTGAGTCACTTAAAGTGACAGCTTGTTATTTTTACTCCAAGATATATCTCTCTGAGATAATTCTTGGTTAGATACTGTTATGAATGTTTTTTTAAATGAATCATAGTCTTGAAGTTGTAAAATATCTGTTGACCATGTTGTGTGGCTTAGTATTTATGCTGAGGGGAAAATAAAAGCTGTGATTAATTTCTGCCTTTGACGGCCATATATCTAATTGAGAAATAACATAATGTGAGATACCTAAAGAATATTATTAATCACTCCCAGGTGCACACAAACGTTTCAGCACTAGTGTGCCAGAGAGAAGAAAGCTTGAGGACAGGGAGGCCAGTTAGGAAGCTATTATAGTATATTTAAAATAAAGTAAGAAGTCCAGAATTTGGGCTTGGGGTATAGGAATGAAGATGAAGGGTGACTTCCAGAAGTATTCTGAAGAAAAAAATTACAACCAATTGTGTTAAGTAAGAAAAAAGAGAAAAAAATGAAGTGTTTTATCTATGAGAGGGTACAATTAGAGTTATATAATGGAATTAAGAACATGTGTCAGTTGAGTAGAAAGAGAAGATACATTTGACCGAAAACATGTCAGATATGAAATGATGGCTGTGTGTCCATGTAGACGTGTCCTGGACTCTTTAAGTGAAGATACTGTATAGATAATAAGAAATTATGGGACGTAAGGCTTGGAAAGGAGGAATTTGGATTAGAGATGGATAGACACTGAGAGTTTGGAGATGATGGAAGAAGAAGAGGACTGAGAACTAAGCTGACTTAAAAAGAGGAGCCCGATTTACTGGAGAGTGGTTATAGAGGTAGAAGCTATCGTGCGATGTGGTACAAGCCACAGGAAGAGGAAGGTGTCAGGGGTCGTGGTCTTTAAGCATGATTATTTAAGAGTTCTTGAGGTATGACCAGTGTGGTTCAGCTGGTTGGGCATCGTCTTGCAAAGCAAAAAGTTGCCAGTTCAGTTTCTGGTCAGGGCACATGCCTGGGTTGTGGGTTTGGTCCCTAGTCGGGGTACAAGGGAGAGGCAACTGGTACCACTTCTCTCACACATCAGTGTTTCTCTCCCTTTCTTTCTCCCTCCCTTCAATAAATAAATAAATAAAATCTTAAAAAAAAATACAAGTGTTCATTGAATTTGGTTAGAAGGTGATAAAAGGGGGATCCCAGCTCTGATTCTTGTATCAATATTCTCTTGCTTTTTCTGCCCTGGCTGGTGTGGCTCAGTGGATTGAGTGAGGGCTGCAAACCATAGGGTCGCCGGTTCAATTCCCAGTCAGGGCACATGCCTGGGTTGTGGGCCAGGTCCCCAGTGGAGGCCACGTGAGAGACAACCACACATTGATGTTTCTCTCCCTCTCTTTCTCTCTCCCTTCCCCGCTCTCTAAAAATAAATAAATAAAATATTTTTTAAAAAAAAGCTTTGAAAAATATATATATATATATTCTCTTGCTTTTTCTAATACTCCTTTGTGTTGCAGTGTTTGGAACACTAAGGCATTCATTTGACTATCCTGTGATTGTATTTGACAGCTGAAATCAAAATGAAAGTTAGCCACTTGGCCCTCTGCACTTGCATTTCTTCCGATAGAACATCATTCTTTCAGTCACTTAGGCTTCTGATGTCTGATTCCCCCTGGAGGCTCTCTTCCCCCAAATCTAGTCAGTCGCTGTAGTAGCTTCCTAGGGCTGCTACAACAAATTACTAAAACCTGTGTAGTCTTTTTTTAATAAGTTGCTTAAAACCATGGAAATTTATTTTATCGCCGTTCTGGAGGTTAGAAGTCCAAAATCACAGTACGAGCGGGGCCGTGCTCCTCCAAAGGAAGACCTGCTCCGCGCCTCTCTCCTGGTCTCCAACGGCCGTCAGCGGTCCTCGGTGTTCCTTGGCTTTTAGACCCATCACTTCACTCTCTGCGTCCGCCTTCACAAGGCGTTCTCCCTGTGGGTCTGTGTCTGTGTCCAGGTTTCTCTTTATAAGGACACCATTGTGTTGCATGTAGGGCCTGTCCTTATCCAATTCAACCTCATCTTAACTTGATTATATCTGTAAAGACCCTTTTTTCAAATGGTCACTTTGGAGTATTTTCCAACACCACCAGCCAATTTTCTAATACTCTGGACACCACCTGGGTGTCCAACAATTCATTTAAATCCCGACACTACCTCAGATTCCACAGGTTAAAGGGTTCGGTCTCACAAGGCTTCCCTCACGTCAGATGCCAGTTCCCGGGCCACCTGTACTTCTGACCAACTGGCTATAAATGAGGGATTCACATGACTTTCTCCTCAGAGAACTTAGGAAAATATTTTACTTACATTTACAGTCTGTTATAAGGGATACAACTAAGGAACACCAAATAGAAGAAAAGCATAGGGCAAGCTATGTAAGAGGGGAGGCATGAGGCTCTCATGCCTTCATAGCGAATCAATATGTTCACCAACTTGGAAGCTTTCTGAGTCTCCTTGTTCAAGGGTTTTAGGGAGATTAAGCTCTATCTTCCCTTCCAGAACTCGAAGTTGGGGGTAGGGGGTGGGGCGGAAGGTTCTCATCCTCTTCCCCTTGGTCTGTCTGGTGACCAGCCCCATCTTGAGGCTCTCTAGGGCCCCACCCTAAGTCACCTCCATAGCCTAAGCTCGGGTGTGATGGGAAAGGGCTGTTATGAAAAACAAAAGACACTCCTGTCATGCTGGACATTTTTCCAAGGGTTTTAGAAGCTCTATGCCAGAAACCCAGGACAAAGATCAAATGCATTTGTTTTATCAGCGTTCCAGCCCAAGGCTCTGGGTGGACAGGAGGGTTGGGGACACACTGTTCAGTCCCGCACAGTCACTGGAGCGTGCGAGCTCTTCCTTTATGATGTCACTCATGTCTCCTCCCACCCCATTTCTTTTTATTCCTATTGCTAACATCCTAGCTTAGACTCTCTTCACTACACACTTTCTCTGTATTTATTTAGCCAATTTATTCGACAGATTTACTGAGTACCTACTAGGCACCAGGTAACTTTTATTCCCAGGAATACAGCAGTGAAGGCCCCAGTACTGGGGGGTTGATGCTGTAGTGGGTGGGAGACACAGAGTGAAGAAACAAACACGTAACAGGTGGAGGTGTGCGCTGAGAGGGAAAAGAGGGATAGGAGAGGGTGCTGTTTGTGTCGGTGGTCGGGGAGGTTCTCTGATAACGTAACATTTGAGCAGAGACCTAAAAGAAAGGAAGGAGGACGCCGTGTTTTACGTGGAGGGGAAGACGGTTCCAGGCAGAGGGAGTGTGAGCAAGTGAAAGAGAAAGTCTGTTTGGTATGGAGAGGGAATAAGAGGACGGGGAATTATAGGATGATTCAGTAGCAAGGGGAACATTCATTGCAGGAATGATATCCTGTAATAGGCAGAAGGGCTTAGATTCAATTCAGAGATAGGGATAGGACACAGTGTATCTATGATAACTGGAAAAAAGACAAAATATATAATTATACATTTACGGTAAATTGACAGAAGTAGTGGACATGTGTAGAGATTCTCTGCTGACTGCTGTTTTCTCAGTGCAAAAAGAATCAGGGTTGTCAGCTCAGACTGTGAAGAATGGAGATGTTAGAGATTGAAGGAAAGAAAAGAAGTTATAAGAAAGGAGTGTGAGTTAGGGAGAATGATTGGATTAGGGAAAATTAGTAAGGTTGCCAGGTAGCACAGGGGCCCATTTGAAGTCAGTGGTGGTTGATGTAAGGTGAGACCGTCAGCATAGCTGTGTGTGTCTGCTGTGTTCAGTTGTATAGGTCCAGGCACCGTCAGCAGAGAGTTGTGTTTAACAAGGTCGGAGTTTTCCCAGGTGAGTTTGACGAAGAGGGAGACTTGGGTCAAGGTAATGAGGGCGTCTGTATAGAAATGATTATAGGGAAGGAATCTAAGGCATTTAACAGGTCTTTTAGTCAACCACCCAACCAGCCAATGTTCTTACTGCATTCTAGCTCAGTTCCTGGCACGTAGTACGTGCTCAGTAAATGGTCATTTCTACAGTGGTGGGCCTGAGGACAGCACTGCCCTGAGTGCAGCCTTCAGGAAGCCTATTTCCAGGGGTACCTGAGAGACAAACTTCGGAGTCTGTCTGACACACGGACGCCACATGGATCTTCTCAAACAATGCTTTTCACACATCATTTCCCTGCTGGAACACCTTCAGATGAACCCATGTCTCTGTAGAATTAGATTCTCCTTAATTCATTTTTTATCCTTCCTAGAAAGCATGCTCTCCTGATTTTGTACTTACAGACTGGAATTCCCTTCAGAAATCCCTATATCACCTCTTTCTCTGTGTGTGTGTGTGTATGTGTGTTCAATTAAGATTTGTTGATAATGAAAGTAAAAAAAAAAATTATATTACAGTTTAAATGAGCAATACAAATGGAGAAATATAATTAGATTTTAAGATTGCAGGTTTATATAGTCATATAATAATAAAGTATGAAGCATCGCCATCTTTAAAATGTCTTCTATTAATTGAAGTAAAATAACTAAAAGGAGTGTATGCTTTTGCTAATGGAATTACAAGACACAGACTTTAGGAAATATGTGGATCAGTTCTCCACATGAGAACAAGAAGAATTGGATATAAATATTTCTAAAAATAGCTACATGAAGGGTGGAGAAGAATCAGCTCTCTTGCAGAGGTGGGAAACCTAAAGAGGTGAACAAGGTGTTTGGGGTTGCTTTTCCCTTTCTGCACACTGCTGATTCTCTTAGAAGAGACAGCTGAGAAGCTGGGAAGTGAAGCAAAACTTTTGACAACCTCCCAGGCTTGAGGAACAAAAATTGAAGTTCAGAATCTGCCAGAGAGAGGGACTCAGGTTGCCCCTCAGGTGTGCTTTGGCTGGGACTCTGAAAGGGTATGCTCGGCCTTTCAAGTACTGAAGCACAGCTTCAGGTCACCTCGGTCCTCGTAACTACATTATTTGTCCGTATTGCTAGTGTTCCTAGCTGCCTGAAAGACAGATGTAAATCTACTTTAAGAGAAAATAATGCTGTAAGCTTTATGTTACTTTCCCAATTTTTTATATGTAAGATGCAGCTCTAAATAATACAGAGACCAAAATCCAACACACTGACAGTAGCAAATACTGGCAAGTATCTGGAGCAGCAGGAACTCTCATTCATTGCTGGTGGGATTACAAATGATGCAGCCACTTTGGAAGACACTTCAGCAGTTCTCACAAAGCTAAACATAGTCTTACTATGCAGTCCAGCAGCCATGCTCCTCGGTATTGAAATGAGTTGAAAACGTATGTTCACATCAAAAAACTGCACACAAATGTTTATAGCAGCTTTATTCATTGTTGCCAAAACTTAGACTCAACCAAGATGTCTTTCAATAGGTGAATGGATAAAAAAATCTGTGCTATATCAAATAATGGAATATTATTCTATGATAAAAAGAAATGAGCTGTCAAGCAACCCATACAAAGATATGGAGGAACCTTGAATGTATATTGCTAAATGAAAGAGGCCAGTCTGAAAAGACTACATTCTGTATGATTTCAACTCTACGACATTTTGGAAAAGCCAAAACTATGGAGACAGAAAAAGAGAATTTGTAGTCACCAGGGGTAGTGGCATGTGGAGGCTAGGGATGAACAGGTAAAGCACAGGAATTTTTAGGGTAGTGAAATTATTCTGTATGATACTGTAATAGTGGGTCCAGGACATTGTGCATGTGACAGACCCACAGAACTCTACAGCCCAGAGTGAAACATAATGTAAACTATGCATGTTAGTTAATAACAATGTATCAATGTTGGTTCATCAATCTTAACAACTGCACCACACCAATGTAATGTGCTAATGGGGAAACTGAGTTAAGGGAGAGAATATATGTGGCCTTTCTACATCATGTTAAATTTTTCTATAAACCCAAAACTGTTCTAAGTCTGTGAATAATAATAATAATAATAAACCCAGCCACATGACAAAATAAGATAACATCAAAATGAAGAGAAATAACAACCAACATACAGGCCTAGGGAGATCTAGGCAATGGAATTACCTGATACAGACTTTAAAATTACCATGTTGTATATGCTCAGAAATAAAAGGAAAGCTTGAGAATTGTACCAGAAAACTGAAAAGTATTAAAAAATGGTAAGTTTAGAACTAGAAAAACACAACTGAATTATGAACTTAGTGGATAGATTTAATAGCAGGCATTATCATCACCAAGATAGGAGCAGAAATCAATGAAACAGAACATACACAATAGACAAAATTTTAAAATACTGAGTTGATTATTTTTTAAAGATTGATAAAATTGATAAAGCCTTACTTAGTCTTATTCTTCCCAAATTCCCCAGAGATTGGTAGCTAGGTGTGTAGGTAGGAAGGTAGATAAACACAAATGAACAATATCATGAATGAAAAAAAGAATATCACTATATACATTAAAATAAAAGGGTATTATAAAAACAACTATGCTAATTAATTATGCAGTTTAGATGAAATGATGAAATGAATAAATTCCTTGAAGAACATCTTAACAAATACAAGAATTAGAAAATCTGAATAGTCCTGTGTCTGTTAAGAAATGGAATCCTTAATTTAAAACTTTCTATACAGAAAATGCCTGGTTCATTTGGCTTCCCTGATAAATTCTTTTAAATACTTAAGGAGAAGATAATACAATTCTTAACACAAACTCTCCCAGGTAATAGAAAAGAAAAAGAATCCACACTTATTGTATGAGGTTAGAACTCGATGTAATTATTATAAGAAAAGAGAATTACATCACAAACTTAGATATAAAAATCTTAAATATTAGTAAACTGAATCCAGTGATATATGAAGATGGTAATATATCAGGAGCATGTAGGGTTTAGCCTAGTATTACAAGGTGACTTCACATTCAAAGTTGATCATTGTAATTCAACACCGTGATAGAACAAAGAAGTATTGTGATCATCTTAATAGACACAGAAAAACAATTTAACGTAATGTAACACTCTTTCATGATAAAAACTCCTGTTCAAATAGGAATAGAAGAGATACTTGTATCTACCAACATCATACTTCCTGATTCAATATTCATTGCCTCCCCCTACCCTGCCAAGTTCAGGAACAAAGCAAGTATGTTCACTATCACCATTTAGTTCACCATTTTATTGGAAGTACTATCTAGTGTAATAAGCCAAGAACAAGAAACAAAATGGATAAAATTGGGAAAAAGGAAGTAAAGTACTCATTTACAGGTGGTGTCATTATATGAGTAAAAACACAAATCTGTCAAACTGTTAAAGTTAATATGTGCAATTTAAATATTGCTGGGGAAAAGTCAGGTAACAGAAAACATCGGTTATCTTTTTTGGTTATCCTATTTTATTATTTCTAACAATTCTGTAAAAATAACTAAATTTAAGTGTTCATGAATAATTTTACTGGCCATCTTAGGCTATTACAGAGCACAAGAATTTTTTGTTATAATTGACATGTAACATTACATTAGTCTCAGGTATACAGCATAGTGATTCAGTATTTGTATGCACAGAAGCTACTTGATTTTTGATGGGGTTACATCCTGATAAACCCGTCGTAAGGAGAAAATATCAAAATTCAAAAATGCATTTAATGCATCATAGCTTAGCCCAGCCTACATTAAACATGCTCAGAACACTTACGTTAGCCTTCAGTTGGGTAAAGTCGTCTTACACAAAGCCTGTTTTATAATAAAGTGTTGAATCTCGTGTAACTTATTATGCGTATTGCTTCTGCACCGTTGTAAAGTTTAAAAATCAAAAGTCAAGCCATCGTAAGTTGGGGATGACCTGTTGTGACGTGATCGCTGCAGTAAGTCTAGTTAGCACTCATTGCCACACATAGTGACAGTGTTTTCTTCTTGTGATGAGAACTTTCAGGAGCCACTCTCTTAGCAACTTTAAACTGTGCAATACAGTGTTACCAACTGTAATCACTGTGATATACGTTACCTCCTTGTGACTTCCTTTATAACTAGAAGTTTGTACCTTTAACCCCCTCCACCCGTTTCATGTGCCTTCCACCCCTGCCTCTGGCAGCCACCAGTCTGTTTTCTGTGTCTGTGAGTTCGGGGATTCTTTTGTTTTGTTTTTGTTTTAGATTCCACAACATGTGAGATTATGTGTTACTTTATCTTTCTCTGTCTAGCTTATTTTACTTAGCATAATGCTCTTAATGTCCATCAGTGTTGTCTCAGATGTCAAGATTTTCTTTTGTGTGGCTGAATAATACTCCACTGTGTATGTGTGTGTCTCACATTTTTTGTGTTATTGATAGATGTTGAGGTTGCTTCTATTTCTTGGCTGTTGTAAACCATGCTGCAGTGAGCATGGTGGTGCTTTGTATTTTTTTGAGTTAGTGTTTTGTTTTCTTCAGATAAATATCCAGAAGTGGAATTGCTGAAACATATGGTAATTCAATATTTAATTTTTTTAAACCTCCATACTGTTTTCCACAGTGGCTGCACTAGTTTACATTCCCACCAGTAGTGCACTGAGTTCCATTTTCTCCACATCCTCGCCAGCACTTACTGTGTCTTGTTTTTTGATACTAGCCATTCAGACAGGTGTGAGGTGATACTTTATGTGTTTTTGATTTGCATTTCCCTGATGACCATTATCTTACTTCACATATACAACAAACATCAGAAAATAAGATACTTACCATTTATACTATCATAAAAAACCCAACGTACTTAGGAGCAAATCTGGCAAAAGATGTGCAAAACTTCTACATTGAAAACTACAAATGTTGCTAAGAAAAATTAAAGAAGGCCTACATTTAAACAAACAAAAAACTATATCATGTTCATGATTTGGAAGAGTCAATATTATTAAGATGTCAGTTCTTCCCAGATTAATCTGTAGATTGAGTGTAATCCTAATCAAAGTCTTAGCAGTTCTTTGTGGAAATTGGAAAGTAGGTTCTAAAATGCATATGAAAGCACCAAGGAGTAGAATAACCAAGGCAATTTAAAAGGACAGCAACAAAGGTGGGGGAGTTACACTATTAGATATTAAGACTTAGTATAAGCTGCAGTAATGAAAACAGTGTGGTATTGGCATAAGGACAGGCAAATTGATGAACAGAACAGAAGAGAGCAGAAATAGACCCATGAGAATATGAATACCTGCTTTACCACAAAGTACCACTGAATTTCAATAGGGAAAGGATGGTCCTTTTTAAAAAGGTGTGCTGAGTCAGTTGGTTATCCTTAACCAACCTTATTAGATTAAAAATGAACCACAGATCCAAATGTGAAAAGTTAAAAATATTAAGCTGCTAGAAGAAAACTTGGGGAGAAAATCTTAAGATCTTGGTATAAGTAAAGATTTCTTAAAATAGGACATAAAAAACACTAACCATAAAAGATATGGTTGATAATTTGGATTTTATTAAAATTAAGGACTTTAAAAAAATAAAATGACATCCTTGAAAGAAAGAAAGAAAATATTAGCACAGACTGCGAGAACGTCAATCTGCAGTGCGTACAGACCGGGTGGGGCAAAGGTAGGTTCGAAGTTGTTCGTGTGGAGAACAATAATAAATAATAAATTGTCTGCATACTCACACCCATAAATCTACTTTTGCCCCACCCTGTATATCTGACAAAGGATTCTCATTCTGAATACATAAAGAACTCCAACAAATCAATGAACAGTTACTCAAAAATTTTTAACAGGCAAAAGACTAGGAGAGGCATTTCTCAAAAAAGGTGTATCTAGATGGCGAGTGTGCGTAAACACCCTGATTGGACTGCAAGAAAATGCAAATTGGAACTATACTGACATACTCTTCTACCCCGCCAAAACAGCTGAAATTTAAAGACTGACCATACCAAGCATCAGCAAGGATGTAGCACAGTGGGAACGCTCATGTAATTAGTAGAGCCATGTAAGAAAACTGGCAGTGTTTACAGAAGCTAAAACACGCATACTCTGACTCACTCGCGGGTACATACTTAGGAGAAATGAGTACATATATCCACCAAAACATGTCCAGGGACGTTTGTAGAAACTTCATTCATAATAGTCCCAAAATGGAAACAAAGCTGCATGTCTGAGGAATGGACGGCGGCGTAACGATGGGAAAGCACCGTGACGGGCCGAGGTCGCGTAGTCATACGGACACAGTGCTGGGCAACAACAAAATCCAGATACAAAAGGGAGTGATTTCCTTTCTCTGACAGGGGTGGGTGGGTGGGTAGGCAGAGTCCTACATTGCCCGTAAATGCATAAAGATACACTTGTGGTGAGGGACAGACGAGTGGTTCCTTTGCCGGAGTCGAGGGGCGGAGTCCCGAGCTGGGTGAGGGGGATGCGGAGCCATGGGAAGCATGGGAAGGAATGCCCACAGCAGTGTTAGTTCCCAACTGGAAACAACCAAGGTGGCCCTTAACGGTGGACGGGGTAACGTAATGGACCACGCAACATTCATTAGTAGAATATAGTGTGCAGCAATGCATGAACTGTACCTGTAAGCAGGAGCATGAATAATTCTCACAATATTGATGGAAAGAAAAAGCCATTTGTATGAGAATGTAAACTGATTCCATTCATATGATGTTCAAAAATAGGCAAAACTACACTATAGCTTTGGAAGTGAAGTAGTAGGCTACCTTTTCGGAGGACAGAGGGGATAGAGGTTGAAAAAGGAAGGGAGGGGCACTTCAGGTTCAGCAGTGCTATTGATCTATGTGGTCATAATGCCCGCATTCGCTTTGTGGTTTTACGTTTTGCCTTCCATTTATGCTCTGTGCATTTTCTGTAAGCCTGTTACACTGCCAGCAACAGCAGAAAGTAAGGAAACAAATACCCCAGAGGTCTCCCTGCAGCTACTAAACGGTATGCAGCATAATAGGTGTTTTCCTGCAAAAAAACGACCTGTTTACAGAACTGAAAAATAATCTTACTTTTTTCATATACTGCTTTTGTATTATATATGGATTTTCCATATTAAAAAATTTTTCTTTGTAAAGTTTATTTTTTAATTTTTTTAGTATTCAGACAGGCACACTTTTAAATGGAAACACACCCATAGTTTCTCTTAGCTTTCTGATCCTTTACTGCTTTGGTAGCAGTTTATCAATTGCAAACATGCTTTTAACTTTACATTTTGTTTTAGGGTTTTTTTGAAAACACATGATATCTTATGTGAAAATGAAGAGCTCATGATTCCTTATCAGGTAGTGGGAAAACTCACACTTAAAATTTGACTCCTTCCCTTTTTAGGTTTTGCTATTTGCAGGAATTTAGTTATCAATACGTTTACTTGTTTGGCATTCATAATAGTTCTATTTGTCACGCCGAGGATATGAGGTAGATCTGTAGTTTATTAACTTGGCAATTTTCAGTAGAATCATATCTGCTAATCTTGGTTCCTAGTAGTGAATGAAAATATTCATCTCTAAATAAAATTGTTTTGGTGGGTAAAATATTCACCATGATATAGTTTTGTTCAAATTGGAAGGAAACTATGTATTCACATACTTGCTCATATTGTTTTTACTAGAGAAAATCCCTTCATGAAAACAAATTGAAGAGACTGCAGGAGAAAATAGAAGTCTTGGAGGCAAAGAAAGAAGAATTAGAAACAGAAAATCAGGTGTTAAATAGGTAATGTGTTTGTATGTATATATCCCCCATGTGGTTATTTTGGTATCACAGAACTTTGTTTCTGGGCATTATGCACTTCGTTTTCTTTTAAAATATACATTTAAACAAATTCCCAAACTATTCATTATACTCCTAATTCATTTCTCCTCCCACCCCCACCCCCGACCCTGAATGTTCCTTCAAACCCAAAGGTAGCTCACGCGTCCCAGGGTTTGTGAGTTATGATTGGGGCTGAGGGGAAGGGTCATCGCTGGCTTTGGTAGCCGGGGGTGTTGTGAGTTCTTGCGGCTGCAACAGGGCAGTTGCGGTGATTGCATAGTAAGTTCTAAAACTGGCTGCCACTTTGAATCAAAGATTAGGTTTTGGTTTGGTGTAGAAAAACACTAGAGGGCTGTGACTTGCAGTTTTTTACTTATATCGAAGCACAGCTAGTAATCTTCATCACCATTTTTGAGCAGAGATTTCCCACATTAAGTTAGTGGTAGTGGCATTGATGACACATTTGATTCAAGTCAATAATAAAAACTTCGCTAATTAGTGGTAGCCCTTCAGCATTTAGACAGCAGCAGATTCTTCTGTAATGGAAATTGCCTATAATATCAAGCAGTGATGTTTTCAAATGTGCTCTGGCCTTCCTGAGTATAATTACCAAAATGTGAATAGTTGTTATTTTATAACAACCAAGAGGTTTCTAGACTGTGGAATTAATGCCAACTTTATAATAATACTCTGTTCCAAAGATGCCACCTAATTCATTCCAAACCAAAATTCAACTTACTAGCTCTCTCATGATCATTGATTTTGAAATACTGTCAGTTCAAGATTGGGCAGCTGGGGCACAGACCGCCTGGCACTGTGAGAGGTCTGGGAACTGTGATCACGGTGTGGCTGACGGTCAGGAAGCCCGTCCGAAAGGTGGTCCGCGAAGGCCTGAGAAGTTCGCTCTTTTACCCACATGCTGTTTTCCCTGGTGTTGGGACTTCACTTTTGTCATTAAACTACATTTTTAAAAAGTAGGTGGAACAATAGGAAATTCCCTATATTTGATCATAATTTACCTAAAAGAAAAGGTCAGTTTAATTAAGATTCAACCTGGTGTTTTTCTGTATGTGTTCGATCTCTTCTGTAAATAAGGCGCCCTTGGGGCTCAGTTATCTCCTTTCAGTTTCAGGGTTCATGGGTTGGGGGCAGTGGAGTGGAAATGAAAATATAAGTATTGAGATTTTTGATTAATTGGCAAATAAAACTTCAAAACGAGTTGATAGCCTGCAATACAATGGTAACAAGAATACATATAGTTAAGATGTCATTTCATATTTGTTTTTATTTCTTGACAAACAGAATTTTATATATATTATATACAGATAAACCTTATAATTTAGGAATCCTCTTCCTCTTTAAACTTCTGTGAATCCTGCTATTCTTCAATAGACTATAACTGTATTAAAGAACAGAAACACTTTTTGTTTCTTTTCAAGACAAAACGTTCCATTTGAAGAATATACAAGGCTTCGAAAAAGACTAAAGGATATACAGAGAAGACATAATGAATTTCGAAGTTTAATCTTGGTTCCTAACATACCTCCAACAGCATCTGCCCATCCTGCCAGCTTTCAGCCATCAGCCATGGTCCCGGGCATGGAACTGGCCTTTCCTCCTCATATGCAGGTATGAGCATTTATTTCGGGGCAGAAGTGACTCAAATGTTTCTGTAAGTTTTTACCTGTTTAAATGCAGGGAAAAACTCAAATCCTTCTTTACCAGAGAAATTTGCTGAGAAGCAAAGTTGATATGGATCTATTCTATTCCCCAGAGATGGTGCTAGGAGTAAAATCTTCTATTAAGCAATTAAGAAAGAACTAGATTGATGAATGTTTTGAGTAATCTAAAGTTTGTAGCTCACTCATATACTACTACTATTGCGCTGTAGTATGCATTTTCCGTACAATATTTTATTTAATCCTAATTACAAATGCTTTGAGAAAGGTGTTATTATTTCAAATTTACAGATTATAAACTGAATCAGAGAGGAGAAGTGATTTCCCTAAGTTCATAGCTAATAATCGACAGAGTTGAGTTCAACCTATACCTGCCTGATTCTAAAACCTGGGCTAATTCTCCACTGCATGAGGGCCTTGCGATAGTGAAGGAATTAGATGGGTTGGATGATTTTCAGAAGAGGAACTATTAATAAGTAATTACATTTTATAATGCTGTAAGACTTTAGTCACTGAACTGAATCTCAGACCAAGTGCTTTCTTTATAATAAACTATTAAACTCCGGTCTTGCTAGAAAGTTGTCATGTAAGTGTACCTACGCCCTGCATGATTAGTTTCTAATTCACTTCCTGGCGAATTTTATACCTAGAGAAGGACAGACCCGTGGTTTTGCTTAAGGCTAGAGCTAGAGGCAGGAGAGCAGCAGGCCTGGGTGGCAGCCCGGCCCGCGCCGCTGCGCCCAGACCACTCAGGTGGCCGTCCTTCCTGCCAGGTGTGCAGGCCTGAATTGAATGACAGAGGCCCGAGGCTACCGCCCGAGTTATTTTTCCAGGTATTCTAAGTCTCTCTTTTTCTCAACCTTTTCTGTGTTTTTTTTTTTTTCCCTCTTTTTCTTTGCTTTTAAGGAAGAACAGCATCAAAGGGAACTCTCTCTACTTCGGAAAAGACTAGAAGAACTAGAAACAACACAAAGAAAACAACTAGAGGAACTTGGGTCACCTGGGGAATGATGTTTTTTGGAGAAAAGGCAGCTCAAAGGGAGTGAAATCAGTGACTCAATAAAGCTTGAAGTTTTAACCCATGTGGCATTTAGATACTTATTACTGTTGGCCAAAACCCTTGAGTTTACCTCAAGAACAGGTAACAGCTATATGCTGTATTGCATGCATGTCGGGATTTTAGAATTACACTAACGACAAGTGAAGCATTAACACAGCTTCAGAGACATTTAGAGTATTTATTGACAGCCCTTTGAGAATGTTAAAAAATAAATAAGAGGTATTTACTTAGGGAATCAAATTTTAAAATTATTTTATTAATTTTACTTGGTTGAATTTTGGGGCCATCTTGCCTGAAACATGCCCATGTTGAACTCCTCCTTCCTCTTCTTTGAGATGCTTGGCAATAATGGGCTCAGTAAACATTTTCCAGTTTACTATACTGGAGTTACGAAGCTCTAGTTCTTGAAAAAAGATGACAATTTAAGGATCAGCATAAAAAAATACAACTTAAAGATATCTAAACATAAAATACTACCTTTTTAAAATCTCTGTGCACATAATTTATTAAAGAGCTTAATAAATATTTTTTATCTAGATATATGGTCATGTGCTTGATTTTTTTCATGCATACAGTATGTATTTAGCAATGTATAAGATCTCACTGATTTTGGCTTTTGATTTAGAATTAACAGAAAATAACAAAGTACAAATAATTAAATCCTGTGGCTTTATGAAACAAAAGGTCATTACTGTAAAACTTGAACCTACTGGGGTCCCTTTAGAAGTACTGTTGGTATTTAACTTTTTGCCTCCCACTGCTTTGGATCTAACCAGATTACTACAAATGTTTTGTTTCTGTGCATCCCTAAGTATGTCATCATTTGCTTTTTTATGTAACGTCATCTTTTAAAGGAATTCTGCTGGAATAACTTCACGTCCGCACGGCAGAGCTGAAGTCTGCCAAGCCAAGTGAAGTGTCCATTATCCGGAAGTCTTCACAATCAAGAGTCTGAGGTGACAGTGGAGGCCAGCAATGCAGTTGAGCAGCCCTCAGCATCAATCAGGAGAAACTAACTTCACTCACTACATAATGTAGCTTATTCATATAGAGTACACGCAATGACATCTTGTTCCTGAAAAACACATAAATTTCCCTGAAGCCATTTTGAACTAAAAAAAAATATATATATATATATATATATATATATATATATATATATATATATTTTATTAAGTAGAAAATTTGAAGGGAAAAAAGGCAAGAACTGTCCATATTTACATCAAAATGTTTATTTTTTGGATATAGACATTTAAAACATTCATCTCCAAGAACAGCTTCAATCAGGTATACAATAAGAAATAGACTTTAAATCCCTAATACGGAAAAGTTAACAGAATTAATTTTTAAATGCTGCTGTAGACACTAGTGTTAGGAAAAAAAAGTTTATAAATGGTTTTGCACCAAAAAAATATGCAAAGAAACTTGAAAATATAAATTGTTTGCCATTTGTTTCTCTGGTTGCTGTTTAATAGACCCAGTGACTGATTGTCTTCGGCACGCGTCTAATTTGGCCATTTACTGCGTTTGACTAATGGGATCCAAAATGTGATCTAGATAGTGCTTTTCACTGGAGGATTGACAAACACGCTACATATATTAGTGAATCTTCACACCACCTCAATGAGGTAGGATAGAAAGAAATCTTATACAGAAATTGAGGCACAAAGAGGTAAGTGACTTGCCCAAAGTTCCCAGCAGCACAGTCCCTGGAAGAGGAGGTAAGTCTCCACGCAGGACTCATGTGCCAGAGAGCTGGACGGGGGACACCCTCATGGAGCTTTTACGAAATACTCAGATAAAGCTGTAGCTCTTCCTTCAAGTTTTCCTAGCATTTCTGTACCCTAAAGAAGGGGAAGTCTCTTGGGCAACTCTCCTACCATTGGCTCTCAACGCTCCTGCTGTTGTTCTCTTCTGAAGGCCTTCACATCAGGACTGCAGCAGCCTTGGGTGGGGCCAGACCGCTCACCTTAACACTTGGAAGTCACCTGTTTGGTAGTATTTTTGAGGTGTGTCCATTGGTCGAAAGCGACGGGATCAGGAAGGTACCTGTCAGGGCATAACTGCTTACTTTCTCTGTTTGGTTGGTTGAGGTGTCACCTCTTCACTTCTTACTACAGATATTGAGGAGCAAAATAAATTGCATTTATCTAAGACAAATTCATGTTTCGATCCTGATGTCCTGTACAGTGTTGGTAAGTTATTTTAAGGAATGTGTGATCGATGTTTTTATTTTTTACTTGAAAAAGTTACTTTCCTCAAGCTGGGATGGGGAGCACCAAGGGTAAAGGTGCCACAAGGAAAGTTTGGTAGTTGCTAAGTATGCTTTTTATTTCTGATTGACTAGAAGGGAAACACAGTGGTATTAAAATTGGTCATGAGCAGCAAAATTTCAGGAATAAAAAAATCAGCAATAAAAAGACTACAGAGTAACTGTATAAGAAATTCTTTAAAAACAAAGGCATGAAGAAGATGAGTATTTTTAATTCTTTCTCTCGTGAGGAATACTTTCAAAAAGTACATAGTAAGACTAAGATACCAAGTTTTATACTAATATTTTTCAGGCCTTGGGCCTCAAATATATATATTCATGTATAATACTCCAGTGTGAACAGCAATTTCATGAAATGTAAAATGTATCTTTTATTTTTAATCACACACAAGTATTTATAACCACAGGATTCACCAGAACTCTAAAGCAAGAAGACTCCAGTATAGAAATGTAGGATTAGGGGAGTGAGTTACTCTTCCACAGATCTGATCAAAGTTTTTAGACAGAAATGAACTCATGATTTTTTAAACACCCATCATGTCCACTATCAAATACAGTCCGTTTGAAAAAATAAAGTGAAAGGAAGGAACATAACCCTAAGACAAAGCGTCTGGATCAAACGCTGTTGCATTTAAATAAAGCCTACTGGCTCTCCTTGCTTTAGAGCCCGTCAGCGAAATGGAGGTGAGTGATGGAGTGCAGTTGGCGACCACTGAAAAACACGAGCCCTTTCAACAATGTTGCAACACTGTTAGTTTTTGGTTTAAAAACACATACACACACTCACAAATGCTAAGTGTACACACTACCAAATTCTGCCGTGGACTTTTCCAAGAACTACTGGGGAAAGTTTCGATGCTGCAAATCCTCGAGGTTGCCCTAACACCTCCGCCTTGTTTCCAAATGACTCGATTCACATTTTGTTTCATCACTGGCAGCGTCCCTTTCCTGCAGAGGTGCGGTGTAGTCACAAGTGCTACCTAACTGTAGTTTTCAAACAAAACCACTTACATCATTGTGCTTAAGTGGAGACTGTAGTTACAATACTGACACTTGCTTACTGGCCCTGTATTCTCTGTAAACAAGGAGGCTGTTTGCAACAACCACTTCAACTCTATTTACAAAAGGGTTCCCACACTATACACACAGGCACAGGAGTTGGTATGCTTTCTGAAAGCTGTGCATGTGCCTTGGTCTCTGGCAGACAGTGCTCAAAGTGGAACCTATGTGCAAACTTTAACAGCTAACGACGCAGAGTAGCTCAAGCAGCCATTTTGCTCTCAAGTCGTCTGAAGAACTTTGCCAGATTAAGCCAGGCCCCAGAGTCACATCCACTTGCATTTCTTCTTTTCATCAAATAAGACTCTTACGTGCAAGAGCTGCTTCTGAGCTTCTTCCAGACCTCGTTCTCTTTCTAGTTTATTTAGAATCTGTTAACAATTAGAACAGTTATTTTAGATACTGTGGCCTTAGCATTACAATTCTTTTTGTTTTTTGCATTCCTGATGCTGTGAGTGATAAACTCTGAAGCAGATGCCATCATTTTCTTCGATCATTTACATACTCACTTTGCAAGTTGTTTTGCTAAGTCATTATCACAGGATCAACAACACTTTGGCTTAAAATAGAAGCTTGCAAGAAATACCAACTGTTTGCTTACAAATATGGGGCCATACCTCTGAGGCCCCATTTTATGCATTATGTCACAGCCATTCCAAGCACAGCAAGCATTTCTGGGCAGCCAACATGCAGGCAAGTATTTCTTCTTCAATGCAGCAGGCACAGGGCATCCTGGTCAGAGATGAGTATTTCCCTCCCCTCCCCTCCCCTCCCATCCTGGGCAGTCTAGTCCCTCCTCTCCCCTCCCCACTTCTTCCCTCCCCTCACCACCCCTCCCTTCCCCAGTGCTTCCCTTCGAACCCCTGACCCCTGGAAAGAGGGATGCTTATCATGTTTAAGGAACTCATTGCCTCTACCCTACCTTAGCTCTTCACTTGATCTTCAAGTAGCAAATGGACTTGGTGAGCTATTCTCACCATTGACATGGATAGCCTGTCCCAGCATACTGAGTGGGGGGGAATCAGGGAAGGGGGAATTAACATATATTTGGAAACAAGGCATCTGACAACTGTCTGTGTGAATTCCCAAAGAAAAAAAATCCAGATTAAGGAGATTTAATCATTAAGGAGAATGGTTTACTGAAATAGTTGCTTAAGTTAGAAAAATGTCATTCTTTCATATAACTATTGAATACAGAATCTAGGCGATTTAACAAGCTTAGCTTTCGTTTCAGCAGATTCCAATCAAGCACAAGCTGGCCCCACTTAATAGGACCACCACTACTCGTCAGAGTTAATTGCATCAATGTGGCTGTAGCCCCATTAACTCAAATGTAAGCTCAGGCTGGTCCAAAAGTGGGCAACGTGAAACTAAAAGAGGGGCAGCAGCCAATTGCAGGGTCTGGCTTGGTGCCAGGATCCCCCAACAGACAGGCACCCTGGCCTCCCTTTTCTGGCCATCTGGGAGGCCAGACTTGTCCTGAGACCTACTCTACAACCAGTCCTGGTGACTGATTCATGTCCATTTTTTTCAATGTCATGTAAAAATCTTACCTCGTCAAAATATTTTACGATGTATTTGTAGATTTCTGTCAAGGCCACTTCTTCATTAAATTCATTTTCGTGTTTCTTAAAAAAAAAGAAAGGCTTATTGAGAGATTCTGAAACAACTTCTTTAAAAAAAAAAAAAAAGAAGAAGGAACCGAAGATTTTATTTCTACTTTCCAACCATACCTTAGATTCCTGAGTTAAGAATTCTTCCATTTCTGAAGATGACAATGGAGGCAAATCCCTGATTGCTTTGTAATAAGATTTTACTTCCTCTTTGTAGGTTGGGATATCCTTGGCATAGAGAAGTTTATTAGTTGGTGCTTCCTATTAAAAAAAAAGAGAGAGAGGAAGAGAGGAAGAGGAGGGAAAAAAGCAGCCACCACCGAAAGAGTAAAAGGACCATGGGAACTCATCACAGTACCGGTGTAGCCGAGCCCCGCCCCCACTAGTGCCTCCCGGTAACGAGGCTTCTTCAGGCAGTCGGCCTCCGTAAGTGTGCACTGAGTGACTGACTGCCATCCAGATACTTCTGGTGAGTCACTGTTATTTTCGGGCCGATTAAATGCTAATATATTCTTCCTTCCTCTCATAAAAGAACTAAAATTATTATTTTGCATGATTTGAGTTACGGTAACAATGGAACTTATTTCAATCAGACTTCATCACTAATAGCTGTAAAAAGCCTGAATTAAAACATTTGCTCTCATCCTCTCCCACCAGCAACTTTTGGCATTTATAAAAGATTTGATTGTAGGTCTGATTGAGCCCTTTTTATAACCATGAAAGTGGTAAGTAATTGGCAGTGGCAGGTTTTTCTGCTTGCCCTGTTTATTTTAATAGATCATAAAGATCTCCCGCTGCCCTCAGTGGGTGCTACCTGGTCGTCAGTGTAGGTGGATCTGACAGCTGATTTTGCAAAGGTTTCCTGGCAGTTTGAATGTTTTTATGTAATTATAACAATGATAATTTTAAAAAAATAAGTGATTTTATTTTAAGTCATGATTTTTCACAAAAGTTAAGAAAATTCTACTCAAGGGAGATAGATAAGGTAGTAATAGGGTTAACATCCCTGTACATTTGAAAATGTATCAGTGGCTTGAATGGCTGTATCATTGGCTTGATGAATTATTGTTAATCATGCCTGTAGTGAGATTCTTTTTCACTTGTCCAGTTTAAGTAGAACTCCCAAATCATGCAATCATTCATTAAAGATTTTGGGGGGCCGGCAGTGATAAAAAGATGAGGAACACTGTGACCTGCTTTTTAGAAGCTTACACTCTAGTCGAGGAGACAGACTTGCACAGTGCTTACTCGGAGACCAGAAGCTCGTGGCAGGGTGGAGAGTAAAGGGAAGGGCTGTAGAATCGGAATCAGGGATTGTAATAACTTTGTGTGGCTTTAGGCAAGATTTGTAACCTCTTAGAACATCAATTTCCTCATCTATAAAATAAGGGTGATATCAATTACCTTATGTGGTTCTTGTGAGCATTAATTGAAATATACCAAGAACACGGTAATCAGTACACGAAGCCAATTTTTACTTTGAGTAAATAAGCATTTAAGTGTCTTTCAATGTGTTGTGTGCTAAGAAGGACTTCATTGGTGAAATGAAGAAAGTCTGTGGGAACTACATCAGGGCAAAGGTCACAGAGTCGGTGTGTTGAGGCTGATCTGAGTCCCCCCCCCCCCCGTTTCTGGTGCACGTTAAGAAGCCACAGTGGATGGATGAAATGTTTGTGAGTGAATGAGTAGGTGTGCTTTCACTCAGGTGCGTTAGGCGACAGGAAAGAGACAAGCAGAGGGAGGTGAAAACAAGTTCATGGTAGACTTGGCAAAGGTAAAAGCTGTAGTGCAGAAGGGGTGTGGAATGCGCAAGAAAATGATGAGACCAGAAAAGAGACTTGAAGCCCACTCAAGAAGGGCCGTGGCAGGTAATGGAAGGTATTTACAACGTGTTAAGCAGGAGACTGACAGGATTCGACTTGTGTTTTGGAGAAAGAACATGAGACACTGAAAAAGGAAAGTTAAGGAGAGGAGATGGAGAGAAGGGGCAAGGCCACCGGTGGGTCAGGTGGCAGGTACCCCAGAGGGATGGCAAGAAAAGGACAGGCATTTCAGAGACCGGAGTGAGCAGTAAGTAACTGCAGACAGAGGCTGGCAGAAGGAACCTCTTCCTTCATGAGGGAGGAAGGAGGAGGAGTCGAAGATTCTACTTTGAGAGACTAGGCAACTTCAGAAAGACAAAAGTGAAAACGGGCTTGTCTTGCAGAAATGGGTGATGGTGAGCTTAGATTAAGACCAGGAGTCTTTATTGTATGAAATGTTAAAGGGAGTTATATGAGGTATGGAGGAACATCAACAGGGGAGTGGTAGGGGGAGAGGGTGGGAATGGGGCACAGAACAAGTAGCATAAATGGGAGGTAGACAACAGACAGGGGGAGGTTAAGAATAGTATAGGAAGTGCAGAAGCAGAAGGACTTATGTGGATGACCTATGGACAAAACTAAAGGGGGAGGTAAGGGGGTGGGGGGCAAGAAGTGGGGGAAGAGTGGGACAACTGTAACAGCATAATCAATAAAATATAGTTAAAAAAAAAAAAGACCAGGAGTCTGAAGCGTCGATTTCACTTCGTTCCAGGCACTCCCAAATCCCTTCTGCCCGAGAGCCGCTGCCAGCTTCGACAGCCTGTCTGACGTCCCTTAGCCGCAGATACTGCTCAGTTTAGTATATTTTGGAGTGCTTGAATGGGACCAAAACATCTCTCTCAAAGTTTGCTCTGCATTTTCATATCTCTTTGCTTTCTTAGGGCTTTTGCTCAGCAAATAAAGCCACAGTAAAAACAATATTGATGTTTTGATTATAAAGCGACAAACTGGTAGTGGTTGAAATCTTAGGTAAGATTTTCTTTCCCCAAAACAACCTGTTATAGTCAAGTAAATTTTTTTTTTTTTGGTATATTTAGATGGAATTAATTTAGGCCAATTTTAGTAGGTTTAGACTTTGAATTTATAGTTTATTAGTGTCTGCAGAATGTTTTATATTTTGTGGTAAAGAGTTCTGCAATTTGGGTGAGTATTATAATCAACTATTTTGATTTTCCCTTAAAAAACTAGACTAAAATAGAAATAAATAAGACAGGTTTTAAAGAAAAACAAATTTTCAGTGACATAATTGACTTTCTTTTTAGCTGGTGTAATTTTGACCGTTTATTATTTGAGCATTTACAAGGAAGAGTGATTCAGACTCATACAAGAAATACTAGAGCTGGCCTACCTTCCCGAGCTGCTGCTCCGTGAGAGAAAACGCGTCCATGAATGCCTGGGCAATCACCGACAAACAGCCATCTATGTGTGGCGTTTTCTTAATGTCGAAGACAAACTGCGGGTTCTTCAGGATGTTTACCCAGAAGCGAAGAGGAAGGCTGTTCGGAGAGACAGAAATGGCTTTTCAGATCTAGCCATTCCTAAGACGCGGACGCTCTGCTCATCAGCCTGTACGGGGTGTGTCTGCCCTCCTTACTGAAGTGTGCAAGTCTGCTTTGCCAAGCATACTGAGCAACAGATGGCAGAATCACAGAGAGAAGGAAGGGTTAAACTGGCAGAGGACAGGAGAAGCCGGAAGGTGGCCAATTGACAAGACACAGACTTTCTCCGGAGAGTCCTAGGTTACATTAGGTGATGATTACCAATGAGAACACCTCAGCTGACCTTGAGAATGGGACCTTGTCTCAGGTGAAGTGCTAGACCCTGGCCTAAGCCACCATCTTGTCCCTGCTTCTGACAGTGAACTCTCTCACAACTACTAGCAACCCTCTTGACGTACAATTAGATCCTGTCTCTCCTCTGCTCAAAACTGGGCTCCCCATCCTCCTCCCGATAGAACCCCTGCCCGATCGGGGCCTGGGCCCTCATCTCCTGCTCTTCACCTGACTTCGAATTCCACTGGCCCCCTTGCCGTTTTCCATGCATTCCAGGCAAGTGTGCACCTCGGGACTTCTGCTTTGGCTTGCTTTCGTTCTGCCTTGCCCCGGATAGTCCCATGGTTTATGCCCCCGCTTCTTTAAATACCTGGCTCACATGTCCTCATCTCTGTGGGGCTTCTGACCACCTGGTCCTGTCCCTCTCTGTCCTTTGTTCCCACTTTGTCCACTGCACCGATCACCTTCTAATCTACTACAATTTACCTATTGGATTTATTGTCTGTTTCTACCTATTAGGGCACAAGCTCTGTGAAAACATGGATTTTTGTCTGTTTAGTTCATTTATGTATCTCCAGTGTCTAATAGTAGTTGGCACATAGTAGGTATTCAGATAAATATTTGAATATGAACTTGCAGCACATTCCACGTCCTTTTATAATCTACTTCGCGGCTCTGACCTAGCTGACTGCCTCCGTCAAACGGCTGCCGGGCCTCTCAGCAGCCCTCGCGTCCCGAGTCTGCTCCTGCTCCGGCGCCGCCATCTTGGTGCGGGAGCAGCAGGGCCCGCAGCACAGGAAGCGGGAGAGCCACGGTGGAGCCGGGGCAGTTTTGGATTAAATGGGAGAAGATCGACCTAGAACCCTGGAATTTCAGTTTCTAATTCTCATTTTAAATGGTCTGGCTAACCTTAATGCTCGGGAGGGCTTGAGCTTGCACGGAGGAGTTCTAGTAATTACCTCGTAAGTCTAAGTCCTATTCCGCTCACGCACAAAGAACATTTCAAATAGAGGTAATGAGCTATGTTTCCCTCCTGAGGAGAAATTTAGAATAAATTTGGATGCCTTGCCTTGCCTTGCCTTAGCTTAAAGTAAAATGTTAAAAAACTAAATAAAGCACAGTTCTTTGGCTAATTCTCATGGTATCTGAGTACTGCATTTGACCAAATAAAAGCAGAAATTTCTATACAGAATCGGACTGAGTATAGACAGCTTGGAAATTGCAAAGTGATTAATTCCCTGAAGGACATATCTAATAGAAAACTATTCTCTAATAGAAAACTGTATGATAAAACCACAAAATACTAATTTCTCATCTTTTGCTGATCAGGCTGAACTTGTTTTAACATTCTAAGAAAAGTCTTTTTCATGCATTAAAGATAACAGTTTATTTTAACCTAAAGAATAGGAAGCTCTGCATAAGAATGGTTTTGTTTAGTGTTTAAAATAGTAACAGTAAGAAACGGCTTTGATGGCTTGCAGAGCCAGAAGGCCCTGACACGGGGATGAGTGAGCCCTTCTGTAACTGCTGTCCCTCCTTGTCGCTGAGAGTCCATCCCAGGTGCTCGGACACAGTCAGTACTCACCGAAGGTTTGTTCTCACCTGTTTGTTTTCCAAATGTGTACGACATCAGGATCTGTGATTTTTTTGTTTTCTGCCTGGGCATCCAAAAAGTCAAAAAAGTACTTTATAGCAAATGGGGCTCTGCTGTTGGGCAAACTCCAAATGCTTCTAAAAAGTTTTTCAAGCACAGAATGAATTGCCACCTGGAAGACACAGAACATCAGACTTGAGAGATTAAAACAAATCGGGTATTGGTTTTGAAAACATGATGGAAAATGAAATCCAAGTTCAGAGAAAATGTTGTGCAAGAGGTAGAAAAACAAGCTGAAGAGAAAGCATACACAATTATCCGACGAGGCCAGCACTCACAGCATGGGCCAGTGGGCCAGAAAATCCAGGCCCAGGTTTAGATTTGGTTCAGAGCGTCTTGCTGATAAACATTGTTTAGTCAAAAGGAACGCTTCCCTGGAAAACTCCAGCAGACGAAACACCAGTGCGGGGCTGCACACATAAACCAAGACGCCACGGATGTTTGGCTCGTACTAATTCTGTGCTGCTTGAAACACTCAAGTGACGTTGCTCTGTTCCCAGAATTTTTCCTGTTGCATACATTTCTGTCGTTGTGTTTTACTGTGTACTTTCCAAAGCACTTGAGTGTTTTATAAAAAACAAATAGCAGAGCTCTGTGGGACAGAAGAGAAAATCAAGAGGCTCTGTCTGTCCCCTACCCATTGAACAAATCGACTAAACTCTTGCAGGCATTCAGCTCTCCTCGGGAGAAGCCCATGTCAGCAGGAGACCAGGGCCAGTGCAGATAATAGCGTTTATACTGCTAGTCGTTTCATGGGGTGGGGGGAGGAGGGTCACCACAGACTTCTGTTAACCCCACTAAAAGCCAGGTAAAGTGAAACCTGCTCCCAATTCGGTAGTCCACTGACTTTCACAAGTAACATTTTTATATGTGAACGGAATTCTTAATTTTAAAAAGAAAAAACAAAAAACCTCAGTGAGGTTTCTAGTCACTGACTCTCCCCTTCATTTTATTTGCAATTCAAAAAGGGAGTTTTCTTGCTCATCCATAATAACAAACAAAAAGGAGTAATTACGCTGTCAACCTAAAAAATAGTGAAATGCCGGCTAAAGGGATGGGAACAATATTAAATCCCCGATTGGAGGTGTTACAGCAGAAATTTGAAAAGTGCTGTTATCTTTGCAGCTTATAAAAAAGAAGGAGAAGAAAAAGAAGAAGAGGGTAGGAAACGTTTACAATTTAAAGTTTCATTTTGCTTCCCTAGAGGGTACAAAGGATTTGTAACATTTTCACACTTCGGTGGAAATTAAGTCAAACACATCATACACCACAAGGCAGCTGTATAAAGCTCTCCCAGGACAGGAAGTGTACCTTGGTCGACAGCAGCTTTGTCAGATACATTTCTTTTACTTTGAACTTGTGCTTTCCCCGATGTCTCTTGCCTTGCACATCTTGGAATGCTTCCGAATCTGGTAAAATCTAGAGGAAGCCAGAGCAGAAATGTTACCCAAGGAGACCATTCACGCTGCAGAAGGCATCCAATTCAGCAGTGAGCGCAGGAAGGCTGAACTCACCAAATGGCAGTGGTCGTCGGAGTATTCCACATCTGAGCACCAGACAGGGGAGAGAAAACAGCCTATTAAAAACAGAACTGCGGACTAATCGGCCTGCTCATAAAATGTTCCGTTTGTGCTAAGAAGACGCAACTTGAGCTCTTTCTTCTACTTTAGCTCTTCATAGCTACATTTTCCCCCTGCTATGTCTTAAGATCTTAAGAACAGTATGAAGATTAGGCCAGGGACTGGAGTGGGAAGCAGGTTCCTTCCCACTGGAAGTGTGAAAACTGGCGGAAATATCCCTTACTGATCATTATCAAATACACCCGAAGCACCCAGTGTGTCCCACGGGCTACGAGGCATCCGACAGGGAACCAGACGGACCTCATTCCCGCCATAATGGAATTTACATCCTAGTCAATGAGAGAATTTCATACTACTCATTACTCATACTACTCACTACTCATACCACTACACAATTATTTAATTACAACTGTGATAAAGATCGTGAAGAAGAATTATATGCCAAAAAAGTATCTAACAAGGGACTGACCTAGTCTGGGAGGTTACCCTGAGGAAAAGATGTTGGGACTGAACCTATATGAATGGGTAGTTAGCCAGGCAAATGGAGGAAGGGGGAAACAGGTGCGAAGGTCATAAGGTGAGAAGGAACTTGACCCCGTCTGGAATCTGAAAAAACGGCAATTAGGTGGAGCTCACTGAGCAAATGGGAGAGCAGCAGGGAGAGATGGTAGCCTTGCAAGAAACGTGGCTGAAAAGGGAGTAATGAGTGGCGGCAAGAGAGGGATTTATTTTTTGTTTTGAAGAGGAGAAACTAGAACATCTTGAAATGCTCATGGGAAAAAATACAGTAGCTGAGGGAGGAAAAGAAAGTGCAGGCAACAGGGGAGATTATTAGTGGTGTACGAATGCCCGGAAGGTTGGAACAGACAGTGGGGTACAAAGCACAGGCCAGAGGCAGGCCTGCGGGTGGGGGGGTGGGTTGCGAAGAGCAGCGCTGGGAGCAGGGGAAGCACGGAGGGAGCACTGAGCAGATGCACGTCGGGCAGTGGTTTGCTGCTGGATGATTTCTGTGTTCTGAAGTGCAGGGTAAAGTCACCTGCTGGTGGTCAGGTGAGCTGTGTGGGCCGGGCTTTAAAGAGAGGTAGGATTACGGAGAAGGCAGACGAGATGCCTGGAGAAACAGTGGGAGCGGGCTCAGGAAAGGCTAGCTGCCGGGTTCACCTAGGGCTGGGTGTTTGACAGAGGGCAGGAGGGGGCTGAGGGTCAGCCACAGAGTGATCAAAAGAAGGGCTCTCAGCGGGCGGGCAGAGGGGAGCGGAGGTGCTGACTGCTGAGGGTCCCACACGAAGAGAAGCTCACAAGATCCCCAAACAACACGCTCTGCGGAAAGCTGTCTCTGAAGCCTACAACACAACTCTTCCACTCCTCGTGACACAAGCACACCAGTCCCCGTGCCAGAACGACAGCCACCCTGTGCAAGGTGGCTCTGTCACTCCAGCCTGATGTAACAACGGACGGCGCGGGGGTCCCCAAACAGTGTCCTACAACCTACCCAACTGGCCTATTTCAGTGGGAGCCCTGCGCCCCCCCCCACCCCCCCTTTTGTACTGACCAGGCCCCACTAGTACTGATCCAGGAACCGGGAAGCCCCACCTCCACCTGCGTGAGAGAGGGGCCTCTGCTGGTGAGGCCCAGAACCTTCCTGAGGGCTGAGGGCTGTTTGTCTTGGCAGGGCTATAATTTCTCTGGAAACGAACCTGGAACTGGCCCCGGGGATTTCTCTCAGGGCACTGTCCCTGTGTCCAGCCATCAGGGAGGCAGAAGAGAGTTTAGAGAGTAGCCTAGTGACTTTCCCATAAAAGTTCCCTCTTTAGTTTGTCTTTTCTCCACTTTGTGGCAATGTTGCAAATGCTATCGCTGGGAGGTTTGGGCTTTCTACCAGATGATCTTGTTTGTTCAGCACTTGCAGGGCTACATGATTATCTGCGAGCTTCCCCCACCGTGCAGGGCTCTCTCCCGTCAGCCCCAGCCTGCTGACGAGTTGGCAAGGGGCTCCAAAGACGCAGCTTCTGCCCGAGGTTAGGGCTGGGGAGAGGCAGCAGCTGCCTCGGCGCCGGGCGCCTGGGCTAACCACTTTACAGCCTCCTGTCCTCCTTGCAGGGCTCACATCCTCAGGACTAGAAACAGACCAAAGTGGCTTTCCTCTGCTTCCAGAGAACTACCGGGCAACAACGCAGTCTCGCCTTTCCTGAGAGGCAAAGGCGATACTTCTCAAGGCTGAGTGAGAACAAAAGGTTAACATTATGTTGGTTACCTGAAGTGAAATTTGCTATCTTCTTAAAGACTTTTATAGTGGATCCATTCGATATCTGAAAGCAAAGATAAAAAGTCTATGAGTTGTCAAAATTTCAAGTACTTCTCCACGTCACCCAAGAATTAGATGGCTGGCTGGATTTTACACTCTCACTTTTTAAATCAATATTTATCAAGAATCCCTGTGTTCTGGGCGCTGTGCGGGAAGGTGGAGCTCTGACGGTGAGGGAAACGCTGTTGTCCAGGAGCCCCAGGGCTGCACAGGAGTTAGACCAGGCAGTGCCATGCCATGAGGCCACGATGTGGTGGGGCCAATGGGGCTGTCTCTCCCGGAGGGGGGACAAAGCTGTGCTAAGACACACCTCAAGCTCCCAGAGGTCCAGAGACACTTGGGCCACCCTCGTTTTGGAGGTTCCTGCTTCGTCAGTAAGTGCTGAAATAGGTCTCCACAAAGCCGGTGTCCGGCTGCGACAGAGCCGTCCCCATCTAGGTGTGTGCCCAGCAGAAACCAGCACGCGCCGAGAGTGCGCTATTTGTGACTGCCGCGCGCTGGAAGCAACTCAAATACCATCAACAGAACGAATGCTTTGGGGTGCGTTCACACAACAGACTGATATAATGAAACAATGAAAATGACCAAATTACTTTTATGTGCCACGTGGATGAAACTCACAGCGATGGTGAGCAAAAGAAGCGAAGCCCAACACAGAGGAATGCATACTGTGTGATTCCATTCACAGAAAGCTAAACAGCCAGTCAAGACTAAGACTTTGGATAAGGGAGTGGGGGCGGTGACCCAGAGGGCGGGGGCTTCTGATTGGCCCTAGCCTCCCACTTCCTGGCTTGAGTGGCAGCTCCAGGAGCTCCACCTCCTCAGCAGTACCTTTGCAGCTTGTTCTCTTTTAGGCAGGTGTGTGATATTTTGAAAAGGCAGCTTGTAAAATCATCAAAATTACATACACTTTTAAATAAAAAAATTAACTATAAAGGCAAGCACTTAACATTCACTGATGTAAAGTGTACAGCTCAATGAATGATCACCGAACTACATAACCTGTGTAGCTACCACCCATATCAAGATATAAAACTGTATTTCAAGGTCCTGAAAAGTTCTTCCACAATCCCTTTCCAGTCTGTAACTACCCCTTCCTTTTCGGACTTCCATCACTCTTAGTTGTGTCTGTTCTTGAACTTCAGGTAAATGGAGTCATTCAGTATATATTCTTGTGTCTAGCTTCTTAGCATCAATATTAAGGTCTGCAATGTGTATCCAAGTTGTCGCTGCTGCCAGTACTTTGTTCCTTTTTAATGACTGCGTATTATTCCATTGCATGAATATACTACAAGGAACTGCCATACACAGAAAGGGAGGGAGCACTCACACACGCTGAGTGAAAGAAGCCAGACAAAAACCACAGATGGCACAATCCCATTTATATAAAATGTCCCGAACAGGCAAATTTCTACAGATAGAAAGTACATTGCTAACTGCCTAAAGCAGGGGTCGGAGGAGTGAGGAGTGACTGCTAATGAGGTCAAGGTTTCTGCTTGGGGTGATGAAAATGTCCTAAAATTAGATTGTGGTGATGAACGTACAACTCAGTAAGTACCAGAAACCACTGAACTGTACACTTTAAACAGGTGATCTTTTGTGGTATATAAATTATATCTCAACAGAAGTGTTAAAAAACTGCCACAGATCTAAAATGTACATGTTTGACAAATAAATGCTTTTACTACCTTGACACACTAGCACAATGCCTGTGTGGAGTCTCTTTTGGAAATAAAGACAAGAGTTCTCACCTGAGGCCTTTGGGACCGGGGCAGCCAGAGCCAGAAGGCCTTCCAGGGTAGCCCTCCCCACCCTGCCCAGGGGGGCTGGACGCTAAGATGCAGAGGCAGGCCTCCATCCTTGGGAGAAGCAAACCGCATTGAGGTGCTGCTCCCCCAAAAGAAGAGGCAGATCAGGGGTACAGAAATCCTCACCTTCATTCTGGGATTGTGCTTGTTCCCTCCACCCTAAAGCTCTAAGGCTGTTCTGATTTCTAATACTAATTTGGATGTGGACTTCCCCAGTTTGCAAAAAAGAAGAAACTCAGATTTCTCTTCTGGCCTGCTACATGTTGGTTATCACAGAGGAGCTCCTTCAGGCTGCACCCACAGAGGAAGGAACAGAGTGGGAGCCAGCCCTGGAGAGGCCCCAGAGCACAGCTGTCTGGCCAGCTGCTGACTTTGGGCCACAGGCCTCCAACCACTTGCTGGTGTTTGTGCATCTTGTGGGTAGGGGGGCGGGGGTCATCAGCAGTCTGCAAAGTGTCTTGAGTGAGGCTCTGAACTTTTATTGAGCTCTTTGACTCTGCTATTACCAAACTTCCTCTCCTTTCCCCTGGAGCCATTCATTGGTTTTCTGGCTGATTTTTCGATTTTCCTCCATATTTGATACAATTGAACACCGTTTGCAGGCTCCCCCTTAGCAACCCTCCAACACTGGGTTTTATGAGAATGTTAGCACATAGTTACAAAATTCTTCCCCACGAAGAGCTGGATATGATCTGCTTCTAAGCCAATAAATATCTTTTTATAAAAGGAAGCTGTGATTCATTCTGGGTAATTGTCAAAGAATGAATCCCAAATGGATCCCATTGAGTGTTGAGCCAATACTCTGTTACTGTCAGACGCTCTGTTTTGCCAAAAGCAAGCACCCTTACTCTATAATCAAAAACACCACGGATGGGCCCTCTGATAAGGAGCGCTGCCAAAGTTCAAATATCTCTTCCAGAGCTGGCACCGACCCACGGCTGGCGCTGTGCGCAGGCACTGAGAGCGCGCAGGCGCAGCTTGTGCCAGGGAGATTTTACTCTGAAATTATCTCCCGAGAGCAAGTGTAAAAGCATTTTATTAGCGGATGAGTTTTGTGCTTCTGAGCATGGATGTGTGTGAGTGTATTTCCAACTTTCGCAGCTGCTCTAAGGCTGCGACATTTCCCCCCGTGTGATACTTCAACCTCATTGTACAGACAGAAAAGTAGTATATTTACAGATGTTTGGGGGGTGGAGTGGGTTTCAGTTTGTATTTCGCACAAGTCAGTTGCTACCAAGTGAAGGACAGAAACTCCTTTTTGAAAAGTGTCACAGAATCCAAAGTGTTAAAAATATAATGCTGTTTGTTCCACCCAAGGAGCTCCAAATGTGTCCCTAAAAGTGACTCATTAATCCTCCTGTGCTCCTGTGAGGCGGGGAGCGTCCTCTGGGCGCCCACTTTAGGAATGAAAACCAAATTAAATCAAAGAAAGATTAATGTCACTGGGTGGATCCGAGGCAGGGATATTCCTCCGGCCCAGAGCAGAACTGGTCCACACGGCAATTTCAAATTAAATTCCTTCCAGTCTTGCAGAGCTCCAGGATGCGCTGTGACAATAAGGCCACACGCCTTCAGCGACGGCTGGCCCGTGCTGGCACGCTGCGGAGATGAATGCACACCTTCCCACCATCGAATTCGGAGAAATGGACACACGTCAAAAATTTAAGTCTTGAAATAAGCAGAAGCTACGCATCCTCCAAACCATTTGCAAGTGAAGGTGAGATTTCTTTGTGCTAAAATACTAACTTTATGGCATAAGTTGAAGATAATTCCATAAAAATGAATTTTCTAGCACTATAAGGTTGAACTTGTATTTAATGTTATGAAACTGCCATTTTTATAGGTAAATATGGTCAAATATTGATGATTTCATCAATTTAGCCTAAAAGGAAAGCTGGAATTTTAGCCTAAACATTTTATGAAAAATTATGAAAAACAGTCATATTTAATTATAAATATAGACAAATATTTTTTCCTTAAAAAATGTGAAAACACAATAATCAATATAAATCACCATGTGGAAGCCCTTGCTGGTATCCCCCATTCCGGAAATGGTTATGATGTAAAAACGGTTCTGTTCTACCAGCACAGTCCCAGCAGCCACACATCAATACCACTCACCCCGTCTCCCTTCTCAGCTCTTCTTGCCAACACCCCAAGGCTGGAGGCGGATGAAATAGGAATCTTTCTCTCTCGGGGCTAGAGGGATGACCTTGCTCAGTTCTTCAGCGCTGGGGGGATCGGGCTTTTCAGAACATTCTCAACAGACACATCAAATCACACGCACAGTCCCTGACAGCCAGGCCTGAGCTCTAAAGGATTCTTGAAGACAGTGAAATTGCTTCCGCCTTGTGTACTTGGACTCAGCCCTGGGCCGGTCAGCAAACTCCCTGAGGACTGTGAGGGAGAACCCGGAGCCGGTCGGTGCTCTGGGAGGCAGTCTGGCCTCCAGCAGTGAGTGTGGAATTGGGAAGCTACATGCGCCCTATGCTCTTTTTGGGATGGGGTTGTCAGCTCTCGGACGCCTGAAAGAGGCCTCCCTTCTGATGAAGGTAACTAGCATCATCTTCAAGGAACGATGTTAAAGTAGGATTAGAAATAAGGAAATATTCTGGTAAACTTGCAGACATGAGAGCCATCATAAGATCCGAAGAGAAATTACCCTTTTGAATTTGACATCAGAGAAGGTAACTACCAGGATTTCTCCTAAATCGGCCCCAGCTCTGCAGCCAGGCTGCCTCAGTGGCTGGGAACATGGGCTGCGAGCCTGGTTCTGAGCAAAGGTATCCCCCTGGCCCTGAGAAGAGCCACGGTCTCTGGTGCAGTGCCTTTTTCATCTGCTTCTGGCCTTGGGGCATCAGTGAGAAGAGCCATGTGACTGCGGACAAATTTCTTAGCCTCCCCGTGCCTTAGGGTGGGAATAACGTGAGCACCTACCTCACTGGGCTACAAAGAGGACTGAAGGAATCGCTGTCTGTCAAAGCGCCTAGAACAGTGCTCAGTATACAAGCACTCTGCATGTTTGTTAGATAAATGTCTGAAGTCCTTCATTCTGTAAGAAATCTTCAGAGACAATGCAATGCCTTCATTCTTGTGTCACACACGACACACCTGTATGGAAGGACCACTTACTTTACTTGGCTGGCCCTTTGTGGTATTCCTATGAGCTCCAAATGTCCTTTGAGTGACAGCTTTGACATTAGCAGTGACCACCTCACCTGTTATAAGGCACATTCGTCAACGACACAATGGTGAGACGCCCTTCAAAACTTCACAGCTCGGCCTGAGAGGTGCAGTCTGCAGAGAACATTTCCTGCCAGATCCAACACCTGCCCTACACACTTAACACCACTTCTCAGCAGCCTGCGGGTGCAACAACTCCGGCCAGTAAAAGGTCACGGGGGTGGGGCAGGTGAGGGGAAGAAAGGCCTGGACCCTGAAAAACTGCCCCAGCCTCAACACATCCACACAGCCCCGAAACACACGCCGTTCCCCTCAAGCCAACGCGCACACTGCCACAGCCAGTTACGGAAGCACGCGGGAGGACTTAATTATACGGAGACAGATGCCTCTGGTTTAATGTGTTTGTAAAGACGTCGGCTTTACTCCACTGTCTGCACAGAACAGAATGAGACCAGAGCAGGAAGTCACCCTCCTCTGTGTTCATCTGATGGAAACTGGTTGTGAGCATGAATTGGGCTCACGCATGTGACCAGTGCTGGTTGCCGGCTGCTGTGTTATTATCATCGTGGAAAGTGACCATGCCGACGCCCAGGGTTGGCAAGGGCACCACCATCCTCCAGGTGACTGGGCGCTGCCAGCAGTTCAGAGCTCTGGAGGCCACCTGCACCTGGCCCATGAGATGCTCTATTTTTGCTGTGCTCCCAGATTCCCTGTAGAAACCTTCTCTTCAAATATAGAGACAGGAGCTCATTCAAAGCAGACCAGCGCCACTCTGTCTGCCCCAAGGACAGAGCAAGGAGACGAGGAGCAGGCTCACCCCCCGCAGTGGGGACGGTGTTTAGACAGTAGGAGGAACTGGCCTGTCGCTAAAGATTAACTTTTAAAACCTCACTAATTAGGGGTGTTTGGAGGAAGATGATGCTGAATCACTTAAAATTCTTGCATGAGACCCCATTTTTCAATAAAATACAGTGGGGTTTTTTTTTTTTTTTTTTGCTTTCAAGCACTTACAGTGACTCAAACTAGGGCACTTTAGTAAACGAATATGAGCGATACTCAGCATCTCGTCTCTTCGGAGGGAGACGCAAGTGCTCAGGAGAAAACTGTTCTTTAACGAAAGGGCAAAAGCACGTTTCAGCCCGGCCCTGTCAAGTTACTCCAAATTTGGAATCTGCCGGGGTGCCAATAAACCGAGTACAGATGTAGGTGGCAGAGAGTGGTGGCTCCTTTCTTCTGAGCAGTGGTTGGAAAACAGGGTATTCGAGATGGTCCAGCCATAGGACTCATGGGGCCCAGCGACCTCCCCATTTCCTTCAAACTCTCTGTTTTTTGTTTTTTGCCTTATGGCTTAGCTTTGTAAACATAAGGAGACTCCTTTAAACCCTTGCGTCCTCGTCTTGTCATTTATTACCACCATGTGGTAACGCTAGGGTATGAGGCCAATAAATCATTTGGACAGGAAGTGACTACGGGCTGGATTAATTTCATTATCATCCCCACGCAGAGAGGTGTCTAGCATGGCGGATGCCTCCGGCGCACACTGATGTTCTCTCTCCCCCAAACAGCTTCCCCCTGCCTTGCAGACAGCTGTGGTGGGCCCTTGTTTTCCCTGCTGGAAGGGCTTGTCCTGTCTTTCCTTAACGGAGCTGGTGGCCACACCCCCTTCCTTTGGGGCCCACCCCACGCCACAGATTTGCCAGGGGACACTGAGAGACCTGACCAGGGTGCCCAGCTCTCCTCACACAGCTGAGCACGGCAAGCACCAGAGTCAAAAGCACCAAAGGAGGGCTGTGCTCCTCTCAAACTTGCTGAGACAAGTTGGCTACCCAGACAGGAGCAGAGGAGGAAGTGGCTGGGGCTCTGCAACCTGAACTTTAAAATGATGGCACAATAAGCTCTCTCTAAGCACTTCACCAGCTCTAATCTCCTTCTGTCCACTAGATTCCTTAGAGCATCGGTGGCAAACACGAGGCCCACAAGCTGAATCCGGCCCTCCTCCTCGTTTTATCCGGCCCGGCACCTTGTTTCTGCCCAGCAGCAGTGCCGAGGTCTCACTTAACTGTTAAGAAGTAGTTACATTTATACAGTCCTAAATTACATTCGGCCCTCTGAAGGCAACCGCGAGGATGACGTGGCCCCCGGGGGAAATGAGTTTGACACCCTGCTTTAGAGTATTGCTTCTCCCAGTGCGGCCCCGCAACAGGAATACTACTGAACTTGCAGAAAGTTCCCTGGGGGGGTTATAAGAACAACAGCTCCTGGCAAGATGATTCCAAGGTTGGAAGCCTGAGCTGCCGGAGGGTGAGCACCGGAGCAAGCTGTTAATCCACAGCTTTCTCTGTGAGGAGCTCCAGCAAAGAAAGGCTGCAGCGGCAGCGCCCGCCCAGCTGCCACCCACAGCAGCTGTTTCCAAACCAGGTGAGAAGCCCAGGCAGCCGAGCCCGAGGATGAGGTGCTCTTTGCTCCTGGCTGTTGTCCGGAAAGCTGTGCTTAAAGAACAGTCTCCGCTTCTTCCTGGCTGCGGGGGTGCCTGGCAGGGGCCAGATGCCTTCCTGGTGCAGACATGTCTCCCCGGGACTTGACGGCCATGAAACAGGAGGTGCCGGAGACCCTCCAAGTGGCCCGGAAGCTGCTCCTCCTGTCTTCTCCGTCTCTGGAAGAGCACCTGCACCTGTGCACCTGCCCCGCCATCCCTGACCCGTCCCTCACCTGGGCTCTCCCCCACCCAGGTGTCCACCCCTGCCCGTCCTTGAACCCCTCCACCTGCATCTATCTCCAGACCCACGGTGCTGTTTTTGGTCAGCATTTTCATCAGCACTTTCCCTCGCCCGCAGTTCTCCTCATGACAGCGTCTGAAGGGCCCCCCATTGCCAGGTGTGCATCCCTTCCATCTGCTCGCTCCGCGCAGCCCAGTCACTTCTCAAACACAAATCTCCCCTGCTGAAGATTCCCCAGTGGCTTCCCACTATTCTTGAGATAAAATCTGAACCCCCGAGCCCTGGCTGGTGTAGCTCAGTGGATTGAGCGCGGGCTGGGAACCGAAGGGTCCTGGTTCGATTCCCAGTCAGGGCACATGCCTAGGTTGCAGGCCAGGTCCCCAGTGAGGGCCATGTGAGAGGCAACCATACATTGCTGTTTCTCTCCCTCTCTTTCTCCCTCCCTTCCCCTCTCTCTGAAAATAAATAAATAAAATATTAAAAAAAAAATCTGAACCCCCGAAGAAGTTGACTGGGACTGCATGATCTGTACCCCCTCTTCTCCCCGCTGCCCCTCTTCTCCTCACTGCCCCCACTTCTCTGGCTTCCTCCTTGAGGAGCTGTGGTGTGTACTAGTGAAGCCACAGGCCATGGGGCCCAGCTTCCTGGATCAAAATCTTCACTCTATCAGCTACCGTTAGTAAACCTTGAGCCTCACTGTACCCATCTATAAAGTGGGTTAATAATAGTGCCAATTCGCAGAACTGCTAGAAGACAGAATGAGCCGCGATAAGGAGAACTGCCAAGGTCAGCACGCAGCACAGACCTTGTGAGGGCTCCGCAAAGCTGACCGTTATCCCCATGCCACCCCTGCCCTTCTCAAATTTTAGCTGAAGTATTTTTGTGGGAAAGCACACATGTTCTCCCACCCCTGCTAGGTGTGCTGGTGCCCCACCTCAGCCTGGTTAAGTTCAGGTCTTGGCTTAGTCATAGCTTCCTCCAGGAAGCCTTCCCAGATGCTCTGAGCCACAGCGCTATTCCACCGTAAGGTGCTGCCTCATTACTCATCTCCTCTTCCCTTCTCCATCCGCTCCCCTGGGCTGTAGGGTCTGTGAGGGCAGGGCCCAGGCTCTCCCTTTCATAAGCATTCCCAGCTCTTAGCACATAGTAGGTATTTGACAAAGATTTGGATAATATTCCTGAATGACTCCCATTATCCCAGTGTGTTCAGGAACCTTCCCTGCCTCCTCTGTCTCTCTCGTTCTCTGCAGGCTTCTCAGATCTCTGAGTGGCCACCTGCGCCCCTCAGCCACATGGGCACTCACCCAGTGTGTGGGTCAGGGGCCAAAGGAGGTGGGGCTGAGTATCACAAACAGGAAATGTAGCACCTCTTCAGAAAAAAGGGCCCTACCGAAAGGTTAGCGGTCTGACGTGAACCCTGGAGAGCGGTGAGCCTTAGGACTCTGACAGGCTTTATTCAGCAACAAGCTAAATGATAACTTTTCTGGGGCTTTGCTGAGAAACATGCTTTGAGAGGTCAGAGAATCTTGTAACGGGTAACTTCTCACCTAAACTGCAGGACAGAGGGCAGTGGCCACACATGAAAATCAAAGCTTTTAGAGAGGGAACCCGGAGGAACCAGCAGACCATGAGAGACAGTAATCCACAGGCTCTTCTAAACGAGCAACTAAGGGTAACTTCTGCCCCAGAGAAAAGCAATCTGCAACCTATTCTAAAAAATGTGTGGGAGCCCTGGAATTTTTTTAGAAGAATTTACAAGGTACCAGGATGACCTCATCCAGCTAGGACTGGGGCTGAGGGAGGGGACGTTGGGGGCTAAGCCTTGTTCTTACCTCGTAGTGGCCGATGGTGTTGAGCTTGGTTATCCCGTCTTCCAGAATCACAGAGGAGCTGTCAATGTCCAGGAGTTCCTTCTGCCGTGTGCCCGCTTGAAGCTCTGGAGAAAAAGAGAGCATTTCAGTTGCTTTAAAGTTGCAATGAGAAATTTTAAGTGCTACCCTGTCACTTTTGCAGACATCATTCATAAATCAATTAAATGTAAATGAAGTGGTAAATATTTGTTGGAACATTTAGCAACCTATCAGCCAGGCCGGTAGCCCGAGTTTTGTTTTGTTTCTGTTTTACGGTCAGGGCTTGACTTTTCAGACCACTTTTTCCTGAAGCTTTTACTCTGCGGCTCAGCCTGGAAGGGCAGCTGAATGACGACAGAATAACGCCTCCTCAGAGGGACTGGTTCTTCAGAAATCCCCAAGGCAAACGTGTACACTCGCACACACGCATGTGTTCACAGGCAGGCACGCTGTGAGCTATTCTCTGCAGGTTCCTGGGTCGGAGACACTGGGGGGCCAACGTCCCAAAACACAGGGCCGCGGCCCTCCACAGAGGTCGCCAGCCTGTGCCGCGGGGTCGGAACGTGGCCCACAGATGTGTGCGTTCTCTTTTTGTGCCCCGGAACCGTGTTTTACTTCGGATTTTAATGTCAACTCTGCACCAACATTCAGGGATTGAAACATGGCATGTAAAAATTTGGACTTCTGCTTTCTCTTTTAAAAAACTGTACCATCTGGCAACACGGACCCACTATCGGCTAAAGCTCAGTGACACTGCCCCCTTCGATGGCGCATCTTTTCCCAGTTAAGTGGGGCCCCATCATTTCCTGTTGTCCCAGGCAGGCCCAGACCCCTTGTTTATGACAGTTCCTGCCTCCTTGAGCATCTGAGCTTGTGTGCCTCTGCATAAGGGGCTGAGCACAGCTGCTTCTGGTACTGGATACAACTTACTGGTTGGGTGCTACAGCTTTGCCCTTGCTGTCTGAGCCCAGCCTTGGAGGTAGTTCGGAAGATCAGCAGGCCTGCAGAAGCTGACATGGCTGGTACGCTGCGTCCCATTTACTGTCAGAGTACAACGTGCAGCTTCTGGTTGGCCTGTCTTGCTCCCGCCTTCCTACGTCAGGTCAGGAGCACCTGATGGGCACAAAGCTGGGCGTGGTGGGAAGACCCTATTACTGACTTGGCAGTGGCAGGACTGAGGCCCCTGGGCTGTTCTTCCTGTGGTCCTTGGCTCCCTCCGTGTGTCTACCTGCTCCGCAGTCAGAGCCACTCGTCGTGAGGGGCAGGCTCAGGGCTGGGGCTGCCCCTTTGACTTGGCATCTAACCAGTGAGCTAAATTGGCCTTCGAGTGCCCAACGGTCCATCCGAAGAAAGCAAACAGGAGAGAGCAGAGGAGAGAGGTGCCGCAGCAGCTCGGCTTTCTTAAAGCTACACATTTACAGGGTTCCGTTCAAGTTTGCCAGGCCCTACCCTCAGGCTTCTCTCAGTGGCCTTTTAAGCAAGAGGTTTGACCAGGAGGGCGGGGTAGGATGATTTTAATTACCCGCTTCGTGGAGGCTACAACTGTACATGCAGGGGAGATGAACCTTGTTATGCTGTCTGTCACTGACGTGATTGTACTGTCCTTCCTGTCCCATTATCTGCTATAAAATCCCAGGACACGCTCCTGCGAGGGCTGCATGTGGCTCAACTTTACAGTGTTGATGAACGTTTGAGTGAAGGGGAGCCCTGTTCGTTGGCTCGCGCAATATGCTCTCCTTTGCAGTATACCAATAGAGCCCGAAATGAATTCCGAGCAGATGCCGCTTCCTGTTCGGGGAGGGTGGAGGATGTACTTAATGCGGGATGAGATTAGCAGAGAGGAGGATGACCTTTCTAGCGTGCTGGAGTTAACACCCAGAGTCTGAGCCACCCACTAATGACACACTGGGTATCACAACAAACAAATCAAACACTAGTGTGGAACACACCACACGCAGAGGGACGGGCTTACACCTTTTTGTACTTCTCGATGCAAGGTGACTCCTTCAGTCTCAGGGTTCGCAATCTCATGACTCTGATTTACAAACATAATATTAAGAAAACCAGCGTCTTTGAAGAATTGTGCTTCCCAGGAAGAATCATGACGCTCTCGGGAGAGCCGTGCAGTCTCCGGCCCCTAGCCGTGCCCTCTGGGAGCCACAGGCCAGATAAGCTTCACCCGATGGAAGCCTCTGTGCTGGGCGCAGGGGGCGGGGGAGGCGGGTCGCAGGGGTGCTCCTCGGGGGACCGGGACAAAAGAGCTCGGGCAGCGCCTTACCAAGACAGATTTCATTCAGCTGAAGTCCGTACGGAGAGCCATTTTTGCTGAGGAATGCTTGGAAAATCTTTTCTTTGGCTTGGCCTATAGTATCACAATCAAGAACATTGACTGAAATATTCCGACAGACATCCGCACTGTCATTTTCTGGGATTTTCTCAAAGACGACGTTTAATGCCTGCAAGAATATAAACAGATTTCCAAGTCTATTAGATAATCGCAATCAGAAAGGCGTTCACGAAAGACACACACCTCGGCGAGTCCCACTATTACAGGCATTAGCAAACCGCATTGCATTGCACTACTTTAATCTTTTTGCCGTAATCCATTCTCTTCAGGGATAATGGAAAGAAAAACAGAAAGTTAAAACTCTCATTACAGAGCTAGCATTAAATAAATATATCTGAGAGTAAAATATATACACTCGTAAATTTTCTAAAAATGGCGATTTCTGATTTCATTCTTTAAAAAAAAAAAAACTCTCCAAACTTGGAAGGGTTCCACAGTAGGCGAGGGCAGACGGGTGAGTACCCTTTGATTAATAGGACCACAGAGTCCCACCGTGAAGTTCCAGGTGACAGGAAAGGTTACCGGGTCCCGGTATCGATCGGGCAGAAGAGGCCACTTTTTTAATAGGCATTTTTAATATGCAGCATTAATTATGGCAACATTCATCTCCCCTCCACTTTCAACATCTTCCCTCAGACGGTTTCGCGAGCCCTCATTAAAACACCGAGATCCCCGCCCCGTACTATTATCCTGGCATTAATTACTCTACATTTCGGGACCATTACTTAACGTTGTGTCAGTTAACATCTCCCAGTGCAGCCAGACCTCACAATCAGGCGAGTGGGGGAAGTGCGGCCTTCGTGAATGTGTGAAAACACTGAACTAGGGAATATTTCAAAACGAATTTAAGAGCAATTTCAGGTTTCCTTTGTCGAAGAACAGGTGAACACCTCTAAAACAACAGCATTTACTTCTGTGGGTCCTTGGGGGAACTGAGTCACGGATGTGCTATGAGTATTTTGTAATTAGCAAGCACCTGGGCACTGTGTGAAATGCACAATTATTTAATGTTTTTGAGCCTGGCTGTGACGAGGGAATGCAAAATGATTACTGAAAATGTTAAAAAACTTGAAAACACAAATAACATGAAGAATGGGGATCCTTAGGGCTAACGATTTTAAAGTGGGTATAACAGTGCCTGCCTTCTAGCACGTCAGAGGCCTGAGAGAGGGCCGGCTGCTGGGAAGGGCTAGATGATAATAATAATAGCGATGTTGTTATTTCATGCAGCTTACAGTAATTATTATTACTGTTAGTATTGACATTAGGAAAGAGAGGCCCAGCTGGCTGGAGCAGAGGGGACTCGGGCCCATGCTCAGTATCTGTCCAGGGAGGAGGTCGCTGCCAGCCAACAAAACGGGCAGAACGACCGCTCTGGGGTCAGCCTCCTGGGCTCAACCCCAGCCCACCCTTCACCAGCTGGGTGACCTCTCTGTAGCTCAGCTCTCTCACCTGCCAAGTGGGAATAACGGCGGTAACTGCCTCCCAGGGTTCCTGTGATGAGACCTGAGTCAGCCGGCCGACACTTGGAACCGTGTCTGGCGCAGGAGTGCTGGGAAGCATGCGACTTACGGATCAATGGCACGGAAAGGGGCCTCTGAGCTCGAGAGGTTCTCAGGAGCGTGTCTTCTCTTTACGGCCTTTAAGTCTTGCCCCTACAATCCTGTTTCCGATTATGCAAGAGAACACTTTGGTCTGGTCCTAACCAAACGACTAAAACTCTGAATCAGCGGAACTGAACTCCGAGGTTCAGCGGTGCTCTCAGCCTGGCCTGTGTGCTTCCTTCCGCCGGGAACACGGCTGCGCCCTGCCTGCTCTCAGAGCACATTTGTGTTCGCGCCAGTCCCCCCGGGGAAGGTATGCAGAACACCTCGCTGCTCACAAAGCCTGAAATGCAGGACCGGAGAGAAGGCAGGGAGCTCTGGGCAAGAAGGGCCGCTAGCTTCTGGGCGAACTGTCTGAAAGAAACCAAGGTGGTGCAGCCTCGTGCCAAAATGCTCCCCCACTTCGCTTTCTTAAGCATTTACTGAAGTCTCTGGGGCCAGACAACAGGCCAAATGCATTTCAAGACATGCTTATAAAATCTTCTCAGTATCCTTGGGACGATGGTTGTATAATTAATTATCACTCCCATTTTAGAGTGAGGAAACTGAGGCCCTGGGGGGAAAAGTAACTTGTGCCAGAAACACAGCTCCCCAGGAGTTGGGGCCATGAAGCAGTCAGTGACGGGTCCCTCCTCCTCCTTGCCTGGTCCTCCCTCCCTCCTCCTGGTCCCACCTGCAGACGTCCAGGACCCCTGGGTCACACAAGGCCGTAAAGTCCTCAGCTAGATCCCAGCGCAGATGAGGCGTCTGGAGAGGACGGGAAGGTAAACGTGAGTCCTGCCCGCGAAGGCCTGAGCAGACTTGCCCGTGTCTGCCAACGGCTCTCCCCGAGGCGGTCTCCCCACCAGGGGTGACGTGGTTAAGCTGTTTCAGGGGCTTCGAAGTTAGAGATGCATACAGAGCACTGGTAATCAGAGCTCCAGCAATCCCCGCTTGTTTAGCAGTTTTATAGGTATTTGTGAAATAACATCGTGTGGCTGCCTAAAGGGCACTATTGTCTCTAACAAAAGCACGTCTTTATGGGAAATAAATATTCTTAAAAACATAACCAAAAGGAAGAGAAAATCTTAACTGGGTGTAAAATAATGTAAATCTGCCACTGCCTCTACAGCTAGATGGGTGGAAAAAAGGTAAAATGACATTTTATGGAGTCCACAGGGAATTCTGAGAGTAAATTCAGACAAGCTGATTTGTATTCATTTTTCATGCTGTTAACACTTAACTACTCAACAGCGGTTTCCTAAAGCGTAAGAGTAGTCAGACCCTCAGTGGGCCCCGCCCCCTGCCCCGCCGGGCCGAGAGGTGCACACGGGGCCTCTGTTCCCCGTACCGGACACTCCGGCTCCCCTTCAAGACCCAGGTAACCAGAGTCTGCCCTGTGGCCTCCTTCCTGTCAGGGGCTGGGTGTGGGAGAGACCTTAAGACAGGCCTTGTGCTCAGAGAGTTGTCTAATTCACATTTTATTTAAGGCATAAACAATATCCAGCCACTAGGTGCAATTCTATCACCCTCCGTTAGTGTTCAGAGAATCCGAGGAGGGGGGTCAAGCGGGCTGAGCGCCCTGAGTGCGGACATCACCCCCGTCGCCTGCTCCTTCCCAGCTGTGGAGCAGGGGCCGGTCATCTAACATCTCTCACTTTAAATTCTCATCGTTTCTCTCTCAAAAGAGTGACAGGATCACTAAATAAGAACACATAATAATAGCAGCTTGAGAAGTGCTTCTTGTGTGCCCAGTGCTGCTGTAAATGATGTGTTTGTATATGTAAATTAACCTCAGAAACAAAGTTATGATATAGTCTATCATTATTCTCATTTTACGGATGAGAAACTGAGGCACAGAGAGGTTAAGTAAATTGTACAAGGTCACCCAGCAAGAAAATAGTGAAGCAGCCACTCTCTCTCTGTGCTCTTAAACACTCGGTGATCCCGTCTTTCAAAATATGAAAATGTTTTGTAAATAAACCATGGTCCAAATCTACGAGATGGCAATTAATTTTCAATACCCACAAAAGGCTAAAGTGCTCTAAAATGTATACTGGTCTCTTCACCAGAAATCTACCTCTCTGTTAAGGGAAACTTCTCTGGCTCTCCCTATTTCCTTGGCATGAAAGTATCAGCATAGCCTGGGGCAGCAGATGTGGTTGGCTGTCCAATCAGCAGCCATCTCTCTTCCTCCTCCTCCTCCTCTGCTCACGATGCCAGGTGTCAGCAGCACTGGCCCCAGACTCTACATTAGGAAACAGGACTGGTGGCAACTCTTTTCTCTTTCACCAGGGACTGGTCATGTGACCCAGTCTGGCCAATGAGACATAATAAAAGGGGACAGCAGTGCTTAGAGCTGTGGTAGCTTTTTTGTGAGTAGGAGCCAGACCTAAAGGAGCCTGGAGATGGTGACTCAGAGCACTGACACTGCTGCGTGGACAGCCCAGCCTTGGGGCTAAAACCTCCAGGCGTTCTGCTCTGGGATGAAATTCCGCACTCTGCCTATTGCAGGCACATTAGTCTGACTTTCTCTTACAGCTGAACACACCCGGGTTGACAAAGCTCGCCTTGTTGATGCCCCGGTAGATAAGTCCATTCACTGACACCCATCTACTCTGCATCTGTTGTGTGCAGGGCATTGCAGATGATATGAAGGAGAACCTGGCTCTGATACTGCCTGGGTAGTATCTGAAAATTGTGAGGTACACACAAGGGATTCTAATACCAGGTAGAAATAGCAGGTATAGAAGAAGTATTTTAGAAGTTCAGAGAGATTATTACTTCTAGGTTGGTGGAGGGATTTCAAAGGGAGAGAAATCAGGGAAGGCTGCATGGAGGAAGGGACATTTGAATTGGGTCGGGAAAAAAAGCTGTATGTGTAGCAGTACACAAGGAAGCCTCTGAACCATGGAGATACTTTGCTTCAGTTCTAGTTAGTCTGGGGAACAGTAAACGTCAATCTTTTACTCAGGCTACTAGGTTGGCACACCTAGAATGCAGCCTGGAGGACTTGAAGAACCCTGCTTGCATTTCCAAAACCACTACCTGTCATCTGAAAGAGAAGATTTGCACTATTTATAGAAACAAAAGGTGAAGAAGAGAACACTTCTAATAAGGTTTTGGTTTTCTAATAGTAGCCAGCACTATTGAACACTTACCATGTAATGAAAATTGTCTTAAATGCTTTGCTAATTCCTTTAACCCTCACCACAGCTTTATAAAGTGGGCAGTATTATTAGCCTCACCTAGTGGCTGAAGAAAATGGGGCACAGAGAGGTTTAGAAATGTGATTGCAGAGCTGGTGATGGGCATAACTAAGATATATGTCCATACTCTTAACTTTGAAACCAAAAGGTCAATAAAGGCAATAAACTTCTGAAGGGCAGTCCCAATGTGCCTGAGGTCCTCAGTAAGTGCCATCAGGGCGGACAGGGACAGCCTGGTAGAGGAGGCTCCGCCTCCTCACCTTGGCTGGCAGGAACCCACTCAATCTGGAACACCCACAGGCATTTTTATGGAGTTCATGTTTGCCCAGAATAAAGATGACCTTTCCCAGCGTCTGCTGCAGCTGGGTATGATCATGCAATGAAGTTCTGGCCAATGAGATCAAGCGGATGTGCTCTGTGGCAGCCTCTGGGAAGCTTTGTTAAAAGATATCTTGTGACCATCTGCCCCCTTTTCTGTAGCCCAGCTTAGGACCTGCTGGCTGGAATGCAGAAGGCTGGGGGCGAGCAAACACCTTAGACCACGAGGTGACCTGAGGATAACAAGAGAGGAGGAGCCTGGGTGTGCGAGGATGCCTGAGTAGAGGTGCCCACCAGTGCTGGACTGCCCACTTGAGGACTTCATGGGGGGGCAGAAATAAACTTGCCTATTGCTTAAGCCACAGGTATTTCAGATCTCCGTTTCTTGTAGCAGAATCATATCCTAATGGATTCAGGACCATGCCTCTTACAAAGAAGGGTTATTACAAGGGCGAGGCTATTTGGAAAACACTTGGCCCAGAACCCAGAGAAAGACCAGACTGGAGGGCCCTTTCATAGCGTGTCACAAACCAGACCCTTGAGGTGGGAGTTGTTCAGGTTTATTACTGTGGTCTCCTGTTCACATCTGTCTGATGGGATGTTGTCTGCCATAGGCTGTAAATGCCCAGATACAGGACTTACGGGGAACATTTTGAATAGTAGCATAAGCTTTTAATTACAATGGATTCAGCTAACCATCTTGCTGCATCCACCATCATCAATAAATAACCAACCAACAAGAAAGAATGGTAAGGAGATATTTTCTGCTTAGCAGACCTTAGAGTTCAAAAGAAAAACAGCTCAGACCAAAAAAAAAAAAGAACACCACCACACAAAACTATTATATACAATAAGCACCTTCTCTGTGCTGGGCAAGAGAGCGAGATGTCTTCCACATTATTTCCTGATCTCACAACAAATGTACAAGGTTAGGTGTTATGACTGTCTGTTTATAGATGAGGAGATAGGCTCAGAGAAGTTGAGTGACTTGCCTAAGGTCACACAGCCAGAGAGTAAAGTGGCAGAGCCCAGATTCACACCTAAGAAGGTCAGACTCCAAACCTCACCTCTTCTGCACCAAGCCACACAGCCCTGGACACACGACCGCAGTCCTGGCTCACCAGCGGCTTCACCCAGCGGCCTTTCACACAACATGTGGTTTCAGATATTGAGGTAGAAAAATAAGGCAGCAGAGGGCTGGGCCGAGGAACCACAAGGAAGGGAAGAGGCATTTTTTTTCACACTTTCCCCACACTTTAGGGGGAAAGGCTGATTCAGCTACCTTCTTTACTCCTCAACCATATTCTTAGCTAATAAGGGCAGAGACGCTGCTGCGTCCTAGGTAATACCCTATAATACCTAGAAAGTCATTTTCAAAGAACTTGTTACAAACCAGCAACTTTATCACAAAAGGTCTTAGGCCATTAATTACTTTCATCAAACAAAATCTATAAAATGTATTTCTAATTTCACTTCAGAGGCAAATAAATGTCACAAGGGAAGTCTGGTTTTTATACAAGACTGAATATGAGAGAGAGAGACAGCGCAAAAGCCACTTCCAGAAGTTCAGTAGAAGCGGCATGAGCTCAGTTAGAAGTGCTAGTCCCAGAAAAGCTTCTGATCTGAGGTTTCTCTCAAGCTACAATCAGCAGCCCCGGGACATCTGGCCAGACGCCCCCTCCAGTGCCGCTCTTGCCTGCCAACCTCGCCTCTCTCCCTCCTGTTCCTGTCCCCACCAAAGACAGAGAACCCCAAGCTTCCTGGATCGAGGTACTTTGCCCAACAGAATAACGAGTGCGGAAGGTCTTTTCCATTTTGAAGAAAAAAATTTCCTTAAATTTCAATTTCGCACATAAATTTTCCTGTACTTGCTCGTATTTGCTCACATGTGTTCATGCTAGAATCAAGTGAGAATCTGTCTGATTTGGCCCCAAAGGATTGGTTTCAGTATTTTAGGTTTAATATGAGGTTTTCACAGTTTTTTGGTTTTTGGCAAAGTGCCTTATGAGTTTCAGACTCACGGAGGATGGCAAGGCATTTCTATGGCTGTGTCCCCAGAAGGAGAGGACAGCGGCCAAGGCTCTGGGGGCTGGTAGGACAGCAGATGCCAGTTATTTTCCTCTGTTATATCAAGCTCTAGATTAGGGCTGGCAAACTTTCTGTACAAGGCCAGATAGTAAATATTTAAGATTTTGCAGCTGTATGGTCTCTATTACAACCACTCAACTCTGAAGTTGCAGCAGGAACAGCCACAGACAATAGTAAATCAATGGCATGGCTCTGTTCCAATAAAACTTTATTTATAACAACAGACAGCAGGGCCACGTTTGGCCCATAGGCTGTTGTTTGCCGATCCCTGCTCTATCTAGGTAATAGTAACTTCAAATGGAATGCTGACTTTGACAATGCAAGAAAAAACAAATAGAAAAAAAAGCCTTTTATCCTCCATCATACTTTGCTACAAAAGTTACCATTCTCTGAGGCACACAAGTATAAACAAGGATCCTTAACAATGAAATAATAGCGTCACAATTGAGCCATAAAGAAGAAAATTAAATACTCTTGCATTTAGGTAACTAAATCATTTTCTAATTCCATGATGATGGGTGGAGAAGGGTATGAAGAGGGAAGTCATTTAAGGCACTCACTTAACGTTAGTTTTTCAGTTTCCACTGCTTGCCATCAACCCAGGAATGACTTACCTAAAATGATTATAAAAAATGGTTTCACTTCTTTGATCAGGAAGTTCAGAACTGTAACTATGAAGTTAGTAATGGTTTCAGTATTATCACAAGTCATAATGGAAATGATCTGCACTTTGGTAGAGAGGAAGAAGGGGGGAGAAAGCTCAAGAATTGTTAATTAACTTCACTGTTTCTCCACAAATGATAGGAGTATTACAAACAAGATTGTTGAAGTGCAAACATAGGACTTAATGAACAATGGGATGTAATTGAAGTAACAGACAATGACTTAATCGGGACAGTGGGTTGTTTAATTATGGGGATAATGGATCTCCTGAAAGGACAAAGTAAATGGAACACCAGGCGCTGGGGAAGCCACCATGCTGGGGGAGCCACCGTGCTGAACGGAGCGTGGAGCCGAGAAGTTCTTGCTGGAGATGCAAGGGCTCTGCTCTAGGTGAACATTGGATCGAACATGGTTACCCCCAAACGGTAACTACTAGGGGAAAAAGAGACTGGTGCGGGGTGCTATCAACCTTTACCGAATCGTAGTAGAGACATTAAGACCTCTGCAGGCACGTGTACTTCTGCTTTTTCAAGAATTTCTAATAATCTTAAAGGCTTTCTTACAGATATGAGAATGAGGGCAATAATATGTTTGTTGGAACGCTGTTGCCCAGGCTGCCAAGATGCTATCTCTCAGATACAGCGACTGGCAGGCTCATTTCCTGGGTTTGAGAGTTCAAAAAACCATTTCTTGCTTAACTTTGATTACAAGTCAGCCTCCTCTTGCTAATTCAGCACACTTGCTACGAGTTATTGAGTTTTCTCATCTCTTCCTGAAAGTGAAGTAAATGTCCCTTCTCCCCTGTGGTGCACTTTGCTGGAACTGAAATCCTCAGGTCTTCACTCGCTCCTCCGAAGTGGTGGGCGATCCACTCTGAAATCATTCTCTCGACACAGAGCACGCTCAGGGCCTAAACTTCTCCAGCAACAAAAGCAACCATACCTAAAATTTTGCAGGGGAGGAAAAACCATAGAGAACAATACGCTTTATTCTTCTTCTGGCTGTCAAATCAGAATCCCCGGATAGTAGAGTCCGGCGGGGTGCGAGCCTACTGATGCCTGCGCAGGCAAGGCCGGAGCGCCGCAGGCCGGCGTGCAGCGCCTGGTTACGGAAGGAAGGTCTCCAACGGTGCCAGAGCAAGTGTGACTCCGGGACCCATCCTAAATTTGAGGAAAGACACAGGAATTCTCCTCCCAGGAGGCAGGGAGTGAAGAATGACTTCCCAGAGCCCATTTGTTCGTATAACAATTTCATGTATAAGAAATTGGCAGGGTGTCTCTGTGTTCCCGAGAACACCCCACACCTCAGGGAGAACACATCCTAATCCGAGAGGTGTGAAACCTGATTTTCAGGTTGTGATACAAGGTGCTGTGTTTCTGCGCGTTTAGCCAAACACGAGTGTGGGGGCTTCTTTCGAAATGTGTCTCTGGCAGGGCACTGTGCCAGCAGGGCACGCTGCTCCTACTTTTCCTTTGACTTTTCTTCCTTGACAGAATTTACACACACACTCGCACTTCAGTGTGCTCACCATACCTTGGCTTTCAGTGACTTAAACCACCTCAGGCAAATTTAGAAAATCAGAACGACAAACCACTGGGTGTGCATGCCAGGGAGGGGGGAATTCAAGTGAGAAGGAGTGGGAGGAGGGAGAAGAGACGTGGTGGTTAAGGCTGGCGGAACTTGCCTGAAAGGAAATGAAAAACTTTACATTCTTTATGTTGACCTTCTGCTAGCTTTTTGTCACACAAGCACAGACCGGATCACACGCCTTCTCTGAGCTTCCAGTGCAGCCACCCACCACGAAAGAGAGGCTGGGACAGAGCCAATAAAAGCATTAAAAGTCACTGTCAAAGACACGACCCCTAGAAAGAAGTGGCCCACCCTTTCTCCACTTTCAACTCTAGACAGCTGATGGCAAATCCATATTCGAAAAGGAAGATTTATGTGGATATCTGAAATCATAATTTTCCATTAGTCTTTCTCTCAGGGGCAATAGAGGAAAAAAGAACCCAAGAGTCGACATGGATTTCTTCAACATCAGGAAACACTTTGATGATGAGTCGAGTGTTAACAAATCAGAAACACATGGTCTTAATTGACTGTAAAATAATGTTTCGAAATGAAAGAGGGAAAAAGCGTTCAGATGTGCGGCATCAAAGGACATGCAGACTTCAGGCCTTCTACTTCTCCCCACTCCCAACCCCGTCTTCTTTCCTCTCCTTCCTGTTGAGGTTCATGTTTCTATGAAAGCAAATCACTGCTTGATTCCTAACCTATATTCACGTGCAAGTATTTGCCTTTGGGAACCCTGGGGGCTCCTAAAATGTCTCAAAGTAAAAGCACAAACATCTGGTTTAGGACCAAGGCCCTGGGTTTGAGGACAAACTCAGGATCAGTGAAAGCAGAGACAACGGGCCCAGATGCAAAGTTCAGCTTTTGATCACTAAGATGCCAGAGGGGTTCTCCATCCCCAGAGACTCTGATTTGATCAGTCCCAAGCGTTAATCTATCTGGATCTGCATTTCTCACTAGCCCCTGAAGAGATGTGAATTAAATCTCATAAAGCTTTAAATCACACTCCTGTGCAGGCCAATGTTCTTGGTGCTTTACAGAATATAGACTTTTTTAATCCTCACAACCACCCATGAGACAGACAGGCACTGTGATCATCATCTCCACTTTACAGATGAGGAGACTGAGGCACAGAGAGGCTTTGAAACTTGTCCTATGTCACTCAGCTAGCCAGTGGCTGAGGCAGAATTTAAACCTGCCTGGCTTGGAAGTCCAGTTAACTGCTATTCTAATAGTTCTCCACATGTGGTCCTGCAAGGTGCTTTGTAGAAACTCAAACTCTCAGGCCACACCCCAGATCTACTGACTTAGACGCTCTGGGGTGTTGCCTAGCAGTTGGTGCTTACTAAGCTCCCCAGGTGATTCTGATGCTTACTGGAGTCTGAGAACCACTGCACCCACTGCCTCTCCCATGCAGCCGGTGTGGAGACAGAAAACAGAGCTGCTGGCTTTCTGCTCAGCTTCCCGCCTCCTGGATGGCCGCTTCGCATGGTGCTATCTGCAGTGGGGGGTGAGCTCTATCTTCCAGTGTCGGAGAACTCAAAACAGCTGATCTGTGGACTATTCCCCCACCAGAGAACATAACCATAACGCTGTCTACAGCGACGTGGTGCCTTGTCCAATTAGGGAATGAATTCTTCCAGAATGACATGCAGCACTCGCCATGCAGGGCAGAGCCACAGGAGACAGTTCCCTCGCTGAGCAATTCCGAAACCTCACTGTAATTTTTTCCTCCTTCTCCACTAATGAGATTGTGAAGAAACCCAGAGTCTCCATAAAGCTAAAGATCAAACCAAAACACAGCAGTCTCTTTCCCAAATCTCTATTAACAGAAAAGCACAGAATATTCCTAAGTCATTTTGGAACGCGCCATGCCTGGTTCTCTAAAATTCCTGCGTGTGCAAGAAATCGGTCCCTCTCCCTGTAGGAAGAGGGTGGGTGGGGTGGGGAAGGGTGAACCGAAGTTCTCAACTGGGCGAGCCCCACCCCCAGCAGCCAGGCAGGCATCTTCCTGCACTGATTTACAGCTTTCCTCTAAAAATAACTATGAGATCACAGAACATTAAGTGCATGACACCAAACATTTGTAAGCAGTCCATGAAAATAGAGGAAGGGCGTCACGTTGCACGGGGAACACAGTGGAGTTTGTCTTGTGGTATCTTTCTAAAATAAGACAGCCTCAATTTGGTTGAAATATATCTTCACACATTGTCTTCCAGAGCAGAGCCGTTTGAGAAATTCTGATTGCAATTATAAGTACTGAATAGGGAGTACTTTGCATTTCCTCTGGCGATGCTGAAAGCTATAAGCAATCCTGATATTAAAACCTTTGGAAATTGATGAGTACCATAGGCATCATTACAATACTTTTTCCCCCAATCCAAGTAATTAAAACCTATTATGTGAACACGTGTTAATATTTTATCAACTACTGTTTTTAACTGACGAGCCGCGTGAGACCTCCCACAAGTAAGAATGATACCAGTTTGCTGTAAGTGACGCCCCAGCCCCCACCCCATCTGCTGACTCCCAGCCAGACTTATTTCCGAGTCCCGCGACGGAGAGCTTCCGCACGAACATACCACAGTACTGAAGTCCGGGACCTGCCACAGCAGCCAGTCCTCGTTAAGGGTGTACAGGGCTTTGCACGTGATTACATCTACGGGACCCTTGTTTATCTTCTGGTTCAAAGTCGTCACCAACAAATAGAACGGCTCTCCAACAGTCTCCTTGGAAAAGACACAAAAGCAACAGTTAGCTTTCTGCGGGATCCGCTGCACTTTCCAAAGAATTACAGTTGCGGTTCACGGCAGTGGGACGGGAGAGAGGAGGCAGCGTCTTTCCAACAACAAGAGGAAACTCCCAAGGAAACACATAGTGCTCCACTTCGGACTGTGTGCGCGCGCGCACGCACACACACACACACTCACACAGTCGACACCCACGTGTAGTACACGCAGAATACTGAGTAGATGCAGAGGTTTAACCTTTGTTCCTGTTTAGTTACTTTTTTTCTTTAGAAAAACCGAAAATAAATGGCATTTAAAAAAAATGCACAATTAGCCTTGGTAACGAGAATAAACATAAGAATATTTTAGAGACGTGTCAAGGAGGATGTTTTTGGCATTTACAGCCTTCATGCAGGAAGCGGCCTTCAGCAACCCACCAGGGCCTTCTCCCCGGCCGGCGGCTCCCAGACACGGCGGGCGCAGTCCCTCCCGGGTGCCTCGGCTGGGGTGGGGCCCCAGCGTGCGTGCCCACCTCCCCCTGCACGGAGCCAATCCCATCGCTCCAAGGCTTTTGCCAAACATCTCACAGCCATCCTGACGGCTTCTTTCTCGCTCTTGTGCCACGTGCCCTTTCTCCTGGACCAGGGGCTGCTACCCTTGAAGCATTTGTTACTGAAATGCCTCAAATTCGCAGCCACTTTGTGCTCAAATGGAGTCTGGACAGCCCGAGGGGGTAGCTTTTGTGTTCTGCTTCTGCTGCAGCCTTTGCTAAATGATAAGCCCTCTCTGAGCAACAGACATTAAACAGCTTACCCGGGGGAGGGAGAGCAGGGCCAGGACCAGGAAGTCAAACTGCCTCGGTGATGACGAAAAGCCAGCCACGTGACCAGGGCTTGAGGCACCCGTTTACCAAGTCAAGCTTTACAGCCACTACATCGGGCTCTGAAAGGAGGATCCCTGAACCTCTCCCCTGCTTTCCCCCGAACATGTAAACTGAGACTCCTTTTAAGTCCCGTGGGTCCCCCTGGCCCCCATCCCATCCCCCATACTCTCTCCCAGAACATGAGCCCTCCCTGGGCCTGGAGCTTCCTCTTGCCCCCTCCTGCCCCCCTGCACTCCAGTGGGCTCTCTCTATCACTTCTCTCTTCCCTGCTGGTACAACCTTGAGTCTCCTTGTTACTGCAGGACAGAAGTGGAATGTTCAAAAATTTCCCTGGTGGAGAGACGGTTGGAACTAGTACCTGACATTTAAATTCTTTTTAGCAACTTCCTTCATTTAGTGGTTCACAACTCGGGCGCTCTCTTCTCTCTCCCTCTGCCCCTCTGGGTGATGTCCTGACCACAAACCTAGAACCTCCACTTCTCTTTTTCCTCCAGTGCACATCAGAGACGGGGGGAGTGCCTTTGTGAGGGGCTGGATGTGCCCATAGAGGATGGAGTCAGGGAGCCAGCGGCCTCTCCTGGGCTGTGTGGAGGGGCAGCTACGGTCAGGAATCCTTCAGAGGTCAGCTAGGCTGAGATCACTAAGCAGCAGTGTATACAGGTGGTTATAACCCTGCATACTCATTACCAGAATCCCTGTGGGCTCTCCTTAAAAATTCAGGTACCCAGGCCCTAGTTTAGACCTACAGGTCCAGAATATCTGGAGCTGAGGCCTGAGCATCTATGGTTTTAACACCTTCCCAGGGGACCCTGATGTGTGGCTGGCTTAAGGAAACCATGGGGCCATGAGGTTTCTTTGTCACCATTGAACACAACGTCTAAGTTAGTCATAGCTCCTGAGGACTTAGGCATCTTCAGACCAGGGCATGCACAGTGGCCTAGGGAGCTGACCTGGGGCAGAGCCCTACTCACTGACCCACCCCCTTCCTCTTCCCCTTCTGTTATGGGAACTAAGATTGGCCCCTTCACTGTCCTTTTGCTGTGAGACCTGACTCTGGCCCTGGCTGAGCCAGACGCTTTCAACACCTGTGATCTCGTCCCATCCTTAAACCCTCTCTTAAGCCTGTAAGATGGTACCTGCCTCACTGGGAAGGCGGTAAGTGGGGTGGCTAAGAGCTCTCGATCCCTGGGGCTGTCACACGCCAGCTGCAGTATCTGGACAGAGTTGTATCCATTTTGTGTTCCCTAACTCCCCCAGTATGCCAACTGGTCATACAGGCACTTACTTCATGGGATTTAAATGAGAAAAGGTGAGCAAAGATCTTAGCATGATGTCTGGCACACTCAATAAATGGCAGTCATTAATATCATTGTTACTTTACCCCCAGATCCTGGGAGGTTCACAGGGGTAGCTACCTGGAAATTCAGAACCAGTGGCACCCAGTCAAATGTTCCTGGGGTAGGGCAGGAGGACCAGGCCATCAGAGTCCCACACACCCTTGGGCCCCTCGGGCCCTTCAGAACAGAGGGAATTATTGCACTAAAAACGAAAGTATCGCCCACTGGCTCAATGCCACTTCCTCCCAGTGAGCACACCGCCCGCTCATCACCAAGTGCCCAAGATACTCTTCAGTCATCTCTGTGAAATTTTCACCCACAATCCTCTGCTTAAGGCGGGGGCCCTTTGGGCCTGGAGACCAGATTTTTGGAATGCCTTACCCATTTAATGCCCAAGAGCAGCAAGAGCAAGGTGCCGACCAAACCTTGAGGGCTCAGAGTAAGAATCACAAGATTCCCAGAAGAAAGATCTGGAAAGGAATTTAAACCAAGGACCATGCCCCTTATTTGGTGGGTAGAAGCCCAGATGGAAACTACCATACTGAGGGACACATAGCTAGCTGGGGCTGAGATGAATTTAGAGCAAGCAGCTTCTAACCAAGACTCCTAGTCTACTGCTCATTCTACTAGCCCAGGGCTCTCCAATGGAGGGCAGGTGGGATTATCTGGAGGAGCTTAGAAAACACAAATAATGGGGCCCCACTCCCAGAGCTTCTGGTTCAGTGGCATTGTGGTAGGGAAGCCACCTGCCTTTCAAGACTAAGGCCCGGGGAACTGGGTAAGGGTCTTGCTTAGAAGGAACCTATTTAGAAGCAGTCCTGGATGAAGCTAGGTTGGTGAAAAGCAAAAAAAAAAAATTCACTCCAGAAAAAAACTACTCAACACCTCCCAAAAGCATATGATGATTTATACCAAGTAAACAGAAAAGAAGGCAGATTTCATTAATCTTAATAAATGGGTACTGCCTTGGGAGAGGAAGGGGTTGGCAAAAAAAAATGTGCATCTACTTGTAAGATTGCATTAAGCATTAAACTAAGCACAGTCTATTTAAAGTGCTGCTTTTGGATCTGAACTTAAGTAGCACTGTTAAAACCTGTGGCATAGCAGTATATCTTATTCAAAGTTTAATTAGATTTCAAAATGAGCTACAAATACACAATTATGCAGTTTTGCTGGAATCTGGATAGCTGCTGAAATTAAAGAAGGATAAGAACCTTCTGCACCAGGGGCCTCAGAGGGCCGAAGGAAGATTGAGTTCAACAGAACACTCTCGCTCTTCTTTTCCTGTTAATATTTTATTATAATAATGGCCAACACTGAAGGAGGGCTTACTCAGGGCTAAGCAAGTGCATGCATTTTCTCATCTGTGCCTCAGAACAGGTCTAAAATATCCTTCTTCCGGTTCCACAGGTTATGAAAACCACGGCCCAGACAGCTCAGGACCTCTCGTAAGTGGGAGCGTCCTAATTTCACACCAAGCAGTGGGCTCCAGCGCCCACTCTCTGAATCACTGGACTCTGCAGAAAGTTTACATTTGAAAAGATTTTAAGATTCAATTAGATTACAGCCAGGATCTTACAGTAACTCCCAAGAAAATGAACTCAAGGGGTGGACAGCTCTTTGGGGACTTGCTTTAATATGGAATGACTGGTTAGAATTGAGTGTAATTAGCTTACAGCACATTGGTAGGGAAATGGGGGTTTCCCAGATGCTTCAAGGGCCCTCAGAATAGTGTGTTCTTTTCAGTATTTGAAATCTTCCCTCCACTCAGTACACTTTCTTAAACGGGCCACCTGGGCTCTGGTTGCTAATCAATGAAGCGAGGTGGGCTCCAAAATCAATGGGTATAATATTTCACTTACGGAAGATAAATAAGTTCTAGATACCTACTGTACAACCTCATGCTTATAGATAACAACACTTAAAAATCTGTTAAGAGGGTAGATCTCATGTTCATTGTTCTTGCCACAATAAAATTTTAAGGAAATTCTGAATGAATTGCACTTGCATAGGCCAGTTACAGCAAAATCAGTGTTTATTTTCCCCTTGTGCACTCCAGGTAAGGAGCAAGACTAAGAGCAAGTGAACGATGACACCATAGAGTGCTCAGGACTCACCAAGACATCAGCCTCTGCTAAACATAACTGCCTATTGTCTTACCTCTGACACTGACGGTGGTGGTGGTGGAGCGGGGTGGGGGCAGGGGGGTGATTGGTGCGACACTCACCCGCAGAAAACCGGAAAGGCAGACAGACATCCAGTTTGTAAGGAGTTTTTCAACCACGGACTCAGTGCGTCTTAGCATGAGTTTAGGCTGCATGTTACTGGACTGCTCCATCAAGTCCCTGGTCAGCACCTCCAGGATGCTGGTCAGATACACCAGCTTGGTTTGCAGTGCGATGGTTAAGAAGGAGGCAAACAGACACCTGTTTAAAAATAGAGCCTTGGTCACAATAGCCAGGACACGGAAACAGCCCCCTAAGTGCCCATCATAGATGGATGGATAAAGAAGACGTGTCACATATATTTATACACATGTAAGATTAAATACCATTCAGCCATAAGGGAGAATGAAATCTTGCCACTTGCAACCACATGAGCGGACCCTGAGCGCATTACACTAAGTGAAATAAATACATATGATCTCGCTTTTAGGAAGAGAGATCAGATTATCTGTGGTGACTAGAGGCAGGGGAAGGACGGTGGGAGGGAGAATTGAATGAAGGGGGTCCAGAGGTACTGGCTTCCAGCGATAAGATAAGTCAGCACTGGGGGGTGACACACACAACGTGGTGACTACAGCTGACGCTGCTGTGTGGTGCAGTGGAAAACTGCTGAGACAGCAATCCTAAAAGTGCTCATCAAAAGGGGAAAAGCCATTGTTTCTGTAGTTACATGAGATTTTGGGTGTTAACTAACTTATTGTGGTAATCATTTTGCAACACGTTTACAGCAAATCATCACACTGTACGCACTAAACTCATCCAGTGCTGTAACGATACCCTAATAAAAGTGAAGGCAGGTGACAAAAAGCACGCACCCAAGAAGGGAAAACAGCCTTGGCTGATGAGGTGAGCCATCAGCTGTGACTTGGCTTGACACGTGGAAGCTTGAGGGGTACTGGGGGGCAGTCTAGGGGTGCTTTTTTTGGTTAGTGTCTAGGTTTCAACCACCTTCATTCTCCATCCACAAAAACCACACACCAATGTCAACTTCAGGATATTTTATTTGTTTTCAGCACTTGAACTTTAAACTAGAGTGGTAACAAGAAGTGAATGTCTTTCCTGAATTTTCAGGGTGTTTTTAAAAATAAAAAATAGTACTTCTGCTTTTTTTGATTTAGGACTCGTGTTTTTTCTTGGTGTTGGGGTTTTTCAGGGTGTGTTTTTGCGGGGGAGGGAAGTTGGACATGTGCATCTTTAGAATGGGGATTTGTGTTGGGGCGGCGTGTGAAGTGCAGATGTGGCCGCCGCATGACCACTCAACCAAACAGCCCGTTCTCAAGGTGCCGAGTTCAAGCTGTGGTTTGGAAATAACATAATAAGGAGCTTAGGTTTTATTTTCTCTACTTAATGACTTCCAAAACATAAATAAATTGACTAATACCTGTCCTTCACTGAAAAGTTCTTCTGCTTTTCCAGGGTATGGATGACTGTCACAAGGAAACTTTTGTTACAAATTAGGGCGTCCAAAGCTGTGAGACTCTCGTTCTTGTCACTGGCATCTCTGTTCTGGAAAAAAATGTATATAATATAGTATAATATAATATAATATAATATAATATAATATATAATATAACAACTTAAATTTAGAAAGTAGATCCACAATGGGTTTTCTAAGACAATGAATTATTTAATATTGAATTCATGATCCAAAAAAACCCACAATAAAAATCCAAGTCATAATGGAGATGATGATGATGATGATGATAACGCTATGAAAGTCAGGCAGTCATGGGCTAGAAATGAAAACTTATAGACTTACATGCATATCTTCGGTGAAGATGTGTGTGAAGCCACCTGACTGAGAGGAAGGAGACACTTTTATTATTCATAACATCCAAAGGAAATGAATAGTGTTTTTGTTACAATACGAAAGTCCGTTTTTAATAAAGTAGAGACACTATTTGCTAATCTGAAGGGCCCATGGGCATATTCTCTAATACATAACAAATAATTATTCAGCTCTCAAGAAACACCAATGCATTCTGAAAGCCTCTAGAAGAATAATTACCATGGCATCAGTCCCATTTTCGGAAGATGAAGGCATCTCACACTCTGAAAGAACTGACTCAAAGACGTGGTGGTTAAAGAAGATCATGCAAATATGCAGAACACTCCTCAAGCCCTTTAACTTCTAAGCAGAAATGCGGAATTGTGTTGATAAGTTTTTACAGGTCCTAGCCTAGTATCTACTGTCCCCACATACAATGTCATCCAAGAGGGAGTGGAGTCGGTTGGCTAAAAGCTAGAATCTGGAGCCCAGCTAACTGGCTTCCAGGCCCGGTTTCATCACACGCTGGTTCCACACCACTGTTGGCGGGTTACTTAACCCTCAGCGCCTGCCTTTCCCCGTCTGTAAAGTGGGGTCGATGATTCCCACCTCATGGGTGTGGTGTGAAAATTAAATAAATGAATGTATAGTGAATTCTCAATGTCAGCTGTTGTTGTTTTTATCACTCACTTTTGGCAAACTAGCCCAAAACGCTGTTGTCCTGCTGGTTTCTAAAAATATTTTAATGTGCTGTGTTATGTAGCTCCTGGATATAAGCTTTTAAATTTGAATTTTCTTTTTTTAATGTATCATAAATCTTAATGGAATTAAATGATTAAATTTTAAAAGCATGCTGAGTTACACTTTAAATGAGTCAATAGAATGAAAAATAAACTAAAAAATATTCAGATTTTTTCTTTCTTTTTTTTTGGTAATACTTGTAACTTTAGGCTATTTATCTTATTAAAGAAAATTTCTTGCCTTGGCTGGTGTAGCTCAGTGGATTGAGCATGGGCTGTGAACCAAAGGGTCACTGGTTCACTTCCCAGTCAGGGCACATGTCTGGGTTGCAGGCCAGGTCCCCAGTGGGGGCCATGTGAGAGGCAACCACACATTGATGTTTCTCTCCCTCTCTAAATCCCTCCCTTCCCTTCTGTCTAAAAATAAATAAATAAAATCTTTAAAAAAATAAAAAAGTAAATTTCTTCTGCAGAGAATTTTTGCTTTATTTGTCAGCCCAAGCAAGAAGACCTCAACTATTTTGGTCATACTTTCCCTTAGTAATAGGCAGAAAAATCAACCCCTAGATTTGCATTTTCTACTTCTACTATTCTTCTGCTGAACCAACTTTAAGTAGATAAGCAGTTCAAACAGATTGATTCTTGACCTTAAATAGGAAAATGCAACTTTGGCTTCTCTAAGACTCCTCTTTCCTTCTTCTAGGAGGTTAGGTGCTCTGCTTACCCTTATTTCTTGTCTTACTTTCAACAAAACAAGTAGTTAGTATAATGAAAAGCAGGGCCTTAAAAACCAAACCTAGCCAGCAAGGTGAGAACCAGGAACTGGTAATACCTTGGCCGCTGTGAGCCTACAACTTCCTTTGGATTTTGTTTTCTGGGAGGTGTTGACTACCCAAAATTTCCCTCTGCCTCCAGACTAGTGGTGGGGGCTCCTGATTTCTCAGTAAAGGGCCTGATTAACAGAAGGACTTATCTGCAGCCTGGCATGCGTTTCAACACACACGGTCCTAATAGAAAACTCGAATGTTCCCCAGTTCACTGTAGCTTTTCTTAACTATGTAAGTTCAGTTTTAACTTCATCCTATCTTCTTGACAGGATTCTGATAAATTTATGTTTGTTTGTTCTGGGTTTTCTCCTTTAATGACTACTCCTCTGTCTTCTGTTTTTATGCCTTTCCCAGTTGCCTTTCTAAACTATACACAACCCTGAGTTAAATCAGTTGGGCATCTTGCAACCTTCACTCTCTTCTCATAAGACAGCAGTTTTCAACCTTTTTCATCACATGGCACACATAAACTAATTACGAAAATTCTGTGGCATGCCAAAAAACACATTATATTTTTTGCCGATCTGACAAAAAAATAGACATAATTTTGATTCATTCACACCTGACAGCTATTGTTGTGTTGGCTGTTGTCATTTTTAAATTTGACAATCTAAAAGAGGTCAGTGTTCCTGACTAAAGAGTCAGTATTGCATATTTTAAAAATTCTCCCAGTGCCCCGGTTGAAAAGCGCTATCCTAAGATAATGTAGAATTGTTCTTGGGATTTTTTTTTTTTTTAAACACTTGCGACAAGGGTTCCTTTTCGTTCATCACTCTATCTGGCTCCTGATGACTGAATTTAGAAGATACAAAAATTTCTTTTTCAGGTCACAGATTACTTTTCTCAGCGCTCAAGAGCAATCATTAACTGTAAAAGCCCACACAGTACTCATGTTGATGGTGGAAATCTCTGTTATTTTATTGCTATTAAATTCTTAATGGAGATCTCAGAGAGCCGGGAAATAGGACTCACGATGCACCCTCTGCTGTGGCTCTGTGCCACCATCCCGATTCAGGGAACGGAACTCCCCTCCCTGCACCATGTTCTTCCAGAGAAATGGATGAGGTGGCAAATGGCATGTCTTGGTGCCTGGTACTCTTGGAGGATAAGTTTGTGTAAAAAAAAATACTTTACAAGTGCAAAAAGCTGAAGTCTTATTTACAGTCTTCTTGATTTACAACAGTAAGGCTTGGACAAAAAATATGGCGGGTGTTTTATGGCGGTATCCCAACCTCCAGACACGACATCACATATCATGGTGTCCACTTCCAGAATTACAGAGGAAGTAGAAATTGCTTGCTGCAAGAGTCTGAGTTTCTGAACTCTAGGTCTCCGGCCAAATGTAACAGAGAAGCTTCTGATAAGGTGATATGCGCTATCTTTCGGCCTGGAGAGACTCCTGACTTTGCTCAGAAGTCTCGATTCAATCATGATAATGGATGGTGATGTGTTCCAGAGGTTGGGCCGTTCTGGTGGTCACCAGTTCTAGACAAAAAAGGCAGTTTGCTGGAGCTGGGGTGTGGGATGCACCAGTGATGACGGGAGAATGAGTGTACGTCGCCAAAGGCTTGGGAGGGTCAGTGAAGAAGGCTGAGTGACTGGGTGAGGAAATGGAGGCGTTCAGAACAGAAGTGAGACTGAAACCCGACAGGGCTAAGTAGATTATTCCTTGGAGCCCTAGAACAATCCATCATCTCATGCAGCTATTTCCACTAAATGAGGAGGATACTAACTGATTAGCTAAGTAATAACTACTGGAGAGAACCATAAAAACTCTGTATTGCTAAAAATGGCTGTTATCAACTCAAATTATACCATACGTGTCTACTTTCCTACCTCTCGGCCAGTAGTACTTTTCATTTCCAATTGAGAATTAATAGGGAATAATCTAGTAGCTGCAATGGAAGTCATGCAGATAAACACAACAAATTGGCCAGCCCACAATTTATTGATTTTTAAATAAACTAGCTCACTTCTCAGCAACAAATTCAGTTCTAAACTGGTAGCAAAAGAAAGCAAAAATCATCCCTCTGAACTTCTGTCCCTCTGAGGTTTTTGTTACTGGACAAAGAGTAACTGCCAGTGACCCACCACTGCTTTTTACCCCATCAATCCAATTAATAATGATCCTTCTCCCTGCTCTGCTCGAACGCAAGCCCTTGTTTTATACCGAGCATACCATCTACAGCTGCCTTGGAAGCAAACACCCGTTTCAACAGTAGCAACAAGCACCTTCATTATTATTCAAGATTCAACCTCAGGAACATGATCAATGCTCTTTTACCTCGGGGAAGAAAGTTCTCAGAGCAAAATGTTTGTAGTCAAGGAAGGGAACAGTTCCAAAACTATCAACCACATCCAATTTATCCATCTGCAGCTCGGCAAAGCCTGCAAAACAGAATCCCAAGAGCAATATTTTAACTCGACAAAAAATGGATAAAATCTTCTGCTGTTTTGTCTAACGCGAAGCATGACCTTGGTTTTTATTAGAGAAGAAACAATAGATAATTACTTGGCTGGCTGCAGAGAAGAGCTGAAATAAGACACAAAGTCAGGCCCAGACCCTGCTGTTCGCTTGCCTTCTGTTATACAAACACTGCTCATTACCAAGGCCATGTCCACTTAAGAGTAAAAAAAAGATGACTATGAGAAAGACTTGTTTTTCTATAAATAAAATTTTGGAGCCTACCATCACGGATCTCTTTCCGGAGCTCGCTCTCCAGGAGCTCCAGCTGTTGGCTCTGCTTGCGACTTAGCTCCTTGGATTTGTGTCTGGTCACCACCACAGCCACTGAGGAGATAGACAGCCAGCGTCAGATTGACAGATTAACTTAAAGAACAAAAAGAAAAATGAAAATCCACTTTACGGGGTTTTTTTTTTTAGAGCGAGAATAAATAGCACTTAAGAGGTAGAATTTATAAAAAGAAAAATCCCCTGTGACTGGTCACTCTGAAGTGCAACAGAAAATGCAACCGAAAAACAAAACAAAACAAAAAAAACCCCACTCATCTTAAAATTGAAAACTAAATCAAATAACCTTCACTTGTAACCAAAGGTCCCAGTTGGCTGAAAAGTAATGGAATGAGCCAAGGTTCCCTACAGCCACAGGGCACTTATATTGTTCCATGGGTTTTTTTTTTTTTTTTTTTTTTTTTTTAATGTTTCTGAACATCACTGAAGAAATAAAGTTGAGCTGCAAATGCAGAAAGACACCACTGGTACAGCTGGCTACATAAGCCAAATTCACAGCGATCAAGCGGGATGATGTGGTGAGTGGCCCACAATGAAGCATCGTATCTGATTACTGCTTCTTTCTCCACTCAATCTTGCTTGAGTCTGTGCTGTATAGGCAGTGAACTGGCCAGGTTCAGTGCTGGGGTTCATCCCCTGCTCTGCCAGTTACTAGCTGTGTGACCTCAAGTAAGTTCCTTAGCATCTCTGTGCTTGGCTGCCCAATCAAAGGGCCTACCTCACTGTGATATTGAGAGGATTAAAAGAAGTGACTCACAGAAAGTAACTTAAGATTGTAAATATTGAGACCATACTTTTTAAAAAATTCAACAATTGTCAATTATCATTATTTTATTCCAGAAAGTTTTTCTTCTTTTAATAGAAATTTCATGATAAGGACCCTTGTACCAGTAGATGGGAATGACGCTGGAGGAAACAAAATTAAATACGGTTCTTCCCTGGACCACTTTGTAAAGTCAACAGTATTAACCATAATATGCTTTGTGCCTCTTCAAGAAAGGGCGGGGCCTGCAGTCTTTCCCAAATTTACTTGATCACGGAACCCCTTCTCCCAGGAGCATTACTTGGGACTGACGTCCAACCCTGGCTCACTGCGTGTAAAGGGAGCTAGCGGGTCCCACCCACTAAGCAGTGAGTTCTTCGTGGCTGAAATCTCCAGGGGAAGCCACAGTGGGGATGTTTTGCAGGCGGCAGGCCTGAGCCAGGTGTGGTGGGTGTTTTCACTCATGATGTGACTGATGGACTGAAGAGTATACTTACTCCAGCTGCTGGTGACAGGTCTGCCTGAAGGTGTGGCAAGGAGGGGATGAGAAGTTTAAAGGGCTCTGCAGATGCCAATAAGCCAGGAGCAATATGTCAGATTAAGCCCACTTTACCTTAAAGAGCGCAAATAATCTCTACAAACCAAGTGAAGGGAGGGGAAGGGCAAGATCACAAGTGCCTAGTGAGCCACCAAGTGGATGTGAATTTAGAATGAGACAGCAACCGATTCTTGAAGTAGACCCCAGAATTTGGAATTTCCAAGTAATCTTCTTACTCGCAGCCAGCACCAGACAAGACTTGATTAAAATATCAAGCCCAATCCTGGATTTCAGATACAGAATAGGGGTAGACAACTTGGGGAGAGCATAAAAAATACCTGAAATGATCATCAACAGGGCAAAGCAGGGTCTCTGTGAAATGAGTTCACTCCATTAGACCAGTTAATCACACACATAAATCTTGCCCTCACTGGACTGAGGACCACCCAAGACAAAGCGCCAGGCCTTCACTCATCTCTCCAGCTCCAGACACTGGCAGTCACGAGCAGCATAACAGGTACTCAGTAAACACAGGGTAAATAAATGGGTGCAGAGATGGACGAGCGAACGTGTGAGGGAGCGAGTGCCCGGAAGGAGACGTTAGCAACTATTAACAGAAAACCTTAGAAAGGCGATGCCTGGGTTAAGTAAAAGAATAGGAAATGCTACGTTAGTTGTGGAGAAGAGCTTTTTTCAAAGAAGACAACAGGCAGGAAACAGACTTAAAATGAAAAACAGCTCAGAACTTGAGGTCATAACTAAATGGCTACAGGGACCAAGTACATAAATGAGTTAAGTGATCTGAGTAGAGCAATAGAGAGCAGTGGAGACTGTGGCAAAAAAAACCCCCAGCTGAACATATGCCCTCTCTCAAGTGGTAGCTGCTACTCAACTCCAGCAAACTGATGCTATGGGAAAATTGGGATCCAATGATGCAGATCTTCCAAATTTTCAAGAGATTTTTAACCTAGTTTTAAAATATTGTGAACTACGTCAAAGTTTTAAAAAATGCTGTGCGGATCAAGCAAAACACATCAGTTAGCCAGATTCAGTCACTGAGCAACCACCATGGGGCCGCCATGTTTGGATGAGCCCTGGAACATTTTTTTTAAACAGTTTTTTAAAAGATTTTATTTATCCATTTTTAGAGAGGGGGAAGGGAAAGAGGGAGAGAACATCAATGTGTGGTTGTCTCTCATGTGCCCCCTACTGGGGACCTGGCCTGCAACTCAGGCATGTGCTCTAGACTGGGAATCGAACCGGCGACCCTTTGGTTTGCAGGCCCATGCTCAATCCACTGAGCTATGCCAGCCAGGGCTGGAACACTTTAATTGATAGTACAGATCACACTTCTAAAATACTGTTCTGCCAGGAAGTGCAAGGCTGGGGTGGGATGGCAGAATGAGATGGCCGAGTCATGGGAATCCAAAATCCCAGAAGAATTCTGAGGGAATCATGTAATTGGCACATTTGTCATTATGATTCAAAGGATCTGGGAAGCAATGTAGATTATATTTCTCAAACACTAAAATACCATCTTTGTAGTCCAGCCTTTTGTTCCGAAAGCATTCTAAAAACATTTAGAAAGCCCTCAACATGTACCTACCATTCCTGTCCCAAGTTTTGATTTGGGTTTTCATCCATGAATAATTAATGAAAGCAAACAGCCCCTGAAAGCTGGAAGTTGTCTGCCTGAAGAGAGGCCCCAGGGAATAAGTTTTGTGAAAAATTAAACAGGGTACTTACCAGAAATGACAATCACGAGCAAGATGGGAAGCCCAATCAGAAAATACCAAGGGGAAGCCACTGACTCCTGCTCAACATAGAGCTCCAGGTTCCCCAGGCGGACCTGACGGGACAGAGAGCGCCATTAGACCCAGCAGGGACCCTATCTCGTTACACAATTTTCCTCCCCAAGGGGTTTTCCCCAAGAAACAAAGAGATGGCAAACTAGGCAGGATATCTGAGTTCAGGCCCCATCTCTGGAACAGATTAGCTTATGTGACCTTGGTCCAATGAAGAACATTCACTGTGCCTCAGTTTCCAGATATATCATCTGAGGTGTGCTAGACTAGACCTAGAGATGTTAAATCCTGGTCCTTTGTGCCCTGGGGTTTAAAGAAGTGGAACTTGAGGGTGAGAAGCCCCTTAGCTGCTGACCAAGGAGGAAATGACTTATCTCTTCTACATCTTTCGCTTTCTTGGCAACTCCGCCTGGATGATCCCTGAGGACCTTTACCAATTTTAGTTTTTGCTTATAAAAACTCTATAAAACTTGTAAAGGGAAAAAGTCTATATCAAGCCTTGTTTTTACATCTATATACAGGCAAGTATTAAGGCACATTTCCACCCTGGAGCCACAGCCGCTCCTACGGAGGCATTGGAGCAAAGTGGCCAGAACCCAGGATCTGGACCCAGAAAGAGGCCCAGGCCCTGAATCCCAGTTTTGCCTCCTGCTCTCCTTAGCAGCTGGAGGGGCCTGAGATGGTTACTCACCCATCCAGTCCCCACTCTCCTCATGTTTAAACTGTAGCATCGTCCTGCAGACTAAATGTACTATATCATTGCAGTAAGTCAGCTGATGGCACTCCTGCTCAAAACTCTTTAGCGGCTTCCCAGAGCTCAAAGCCACGTCCTCAAAGTAGCCCACGAGGCGCCAACGATCTTTTAGCTCTCCCGGTTCCCACCATTAACTCCCCCGCTCCTTCAGAATGCTCCCCTTCGCTCCCTCCACTCCAGCCCCACTGGCCTCATGGTCGCCAAACGCACCAGGCAGCCTTCTGACTCAGGACCTTGGCAACCTCCGGTCCCCTTCACCTAGGGCACTCTGCCCCTGACAGCCCATGGCTGGCTCACTCCTCTGCTCCTGGAGTCCTTTACTCAGGTGCCGTCGTTATAGGGAGACCTTTTCTTCCCGCCATTGCAAAACTGACGGCGCTGCCCCAGGTCCCTGTGCCCCTCCCTGCTCCATTTTGCTCCGTAACAGTTACCACCATCTAACACAGTTTTAATTTTTCTCTGCCATGTACCTGTTTAGGTCATCTTCATGAAGGAGAGTGTTTTTTTTGTCTGTGTCCTTTTCTGCTGTCCCCACCACAGTGGAGGCCCTCAGGAGCTATTTTATGAATAAGGGAGAACCTGGCATTTGCTCTTCTCAACTCACTGGACGTGGGGGAGCCCTAGTGAATTTGGTAGTTGTAACTGAGTTGATCATTATTATTACCATCTTCACCACACAACAGAAGACAAAAGGAGGCTCGGCGAAGCTAAGTGACTCATCTCAGGCCACACAGCCATCAGCCGATGCAGCCGGGACATAAACACAGTTCTGTTTTGCCTTCCAGTCTGGTGTTCTCTTTTCTGGTCCCTTATCCGATTATTGTGACGACGGACCATAAAGCATTGTTTTTTCTGTTAGGGCCTGTGCAGACCCTCATATGGCAAGAACGCTATAAAGGGAGCCTTCTAGTATGTTTCCCTTCCCCGTGGCCCCACACCTTTATTGTAGGACATAAATATACCAGTGATAGGACCCTCAAACGCGTCTGGGAAAAGATTAATCTCAGTGAGTGTGACTTCATGGTGGAGGAAGCAGCCCACCACCCATAGGTTATCTGGTCTCCACTAGACTCGAATGCTCCTCTGAGTGTGCTAAAGAGCTTCCATTTGGGGATTCTGCTAAGGCATGTCATCTCTGCATCTGGGAAAAGAATGACAGCTCATTCATCAATGGGTCTAGAGATTCTGTTTGCAGATGCTACAGTCTCAACGTATGGCTGGAACAAAAGCCATCAAGACTCATTAGCCATATACACAATGATGTGCTCACTGCTCTGACATTCAAATAGGCACGGGGATGGATTCTGGCAGCTACTTCAGAGCAATCATGCTTGGGCTCGCCATCTCAGCTTTATTCATCTTCTACTTAAAGTGAGGATCTAAAGATCCAAGAAAGATTCCATTCTGGCTTCTGGCTTAGCCAAGGAATCCCGCCCCCAGCAATGTAAAACTGACATGGAGGAAGGTCAGGTGACGCACGTGAACTTTCTTGGAAGAAGAGGCGATGCTGTTTGCAGTTCTGATGCCTTTAATTTTGCAGAGGATGGTGGTGACATCTTGATTTCTCGTAATATTTTCAAAGCTGCAATTTAATTGCTTATTTTCCCCATGGAAGAGTGTAATTTCAATGTCTTTCTCAGAAATGTTGAAGTTGTCATTTTCTTTCTGCGAAGAACAAAATGAAGATGCAGAAATCAGGTTGCATGTGGAAATTCACAAACGTAAGTGCACCTTTACATTTTGCGGGGTGGGGGCACAGCACACAGGAAACAAGAGAAACATACCAGAATTTTTACTTCCAATTCTGTGTCCACCTCGGGGTCAACTCGATACCCTGTAAATCTGGGATCCTCAAGATACTGCAAGCTTCCACAATCCAAGTAGGTCTCCTGAACTCTCAGCTTCACCGTGACATTCGTACGCACTTTTGAACTCTTTAAACTGGGGGCTGAGAAACTGCAGTAAGTTGCCATACAATCTTCAGAGACCTGAGGGAGCATTTTATAATCTCGTTAATGAATCCCAGCTCTGGGATTTAAGAACTAAGTGACCCAGGTAACCAAACTTCTTTGTGCTCTGTTTTCTCATCTGTAAAATGGGACAGCAATACTGCCTGCCTTGCAGGGCTAAGTTAACCTTACATCAAAGTAAATGAGATGAGGGACCATTAAATTAAATGAGGGCTACACTCAATGAGATTATCCACACAAAAGTGCTTACAATATTGCCTGGCACACAAATGTTAGCTATTATTTTTATTAATATTATTAAGAACAATGAAAACAGTGAGGTTATGCAATGAGAAAAAAAATGGTGTGCAGAAATGAGTGGGCCAGAGAAAGGGGAAGACTGCACCAGGGGGCCTGTATGTCCTAGCCATCAAAGCTGAGTCCTGGGAAACTCCCCCAGAGAAGAGAGGAACCGGCAGCCAGGCTGGCAGCCAGCCTGCAAGCGGCTGGCTGAGTCATGTTGGGGAACCTCCTGCCGCGCTTCAGCAGAAATCGCTAACCACAAGAAGGAGAAGGTTCTGTGGCCTAACAGAAAGGAGGAGGAACAAAAGTTAAGGGGACAATGCATTCCCTGTGAAAATAAGAGCATGAAGGCTGGAAACAAAGCTGAAAGGGTGTCCCAATTTCAAGTTAATTTATAAAAAAAACTAACAAACATAAATATTGGCGTTTTCAGGCCTGCAGAGAGACAGGCAGAGAAAGCTGCTGGCAAAGACGGGTTGAGAAATATTTTATAGAAGAGCAATCAAACCTGTGGGAAGACATTTTTCGGGTGGGAGGTTTCCCCTTTTTATTTACTCTAACATTGGCATACGAAAGGGAGGTAGGAAGAGGCAATAGGCAGGAACATCTGATGCGAAGGGCTGAGACGTGGAGAAGCCAAATCCCCCTCCTCCTTCCCACCCTCCCAAACTCCAGCCTCACGTTCTGGTGCTATGATGAAAAACCACTAACCTCTCAGCAGCTGTAACCCCAGTGGGCTGGCTTCTCATTAGGGATGTCTTCTAGAAAGATTACGGTGACGGGGCCACCCTAACCTCATTATCCTCAACTCTCTCGATTTCCAAACTAGTTACCAGCTGCCACTATAGGAAATGCTCTTTTTTGTTAGTTTCCAAGCAACCACTTGGCCACCTTCACTGGCCACCTGATTTGCTTTCACTCCTTAAAGTGAAGGAAGCTACTCTGCAAGATTCCACCCGGGTGCTCTTCTCTTCTTCCCCTGCGCTCTCACTCCCACAAGGCTGCGCCCATTCTCCCCCGATGGCAGCCTCACAAGGTGGCCCAGGAGTCTCCAGCCCCACACTCTCCCCAGCAGTCTAGACCCGCCCTCCCGACAACAGCCCAAAGGACAGCGGAGCACCTCAAACACATCTGGACTTTGCACGAGCACACTTATCGGTCTCCTGGCCTCTTCTCAGTTACTGCCACTAACCTATACTCCTGTTATTCCCGGCTCGGGGATCTTCAATTCTGCCCACTCCTAGAGAATTAAGGGCAAAGCTGCAGTCTGATACTCTCTGACAGCCCAAGTTTTCCAGCCACACCTCTGGCCCATTCCTGACCCATCTTCTGGGTTCCAGCTGACATAGTCCCATCCCAGGCATGGGAGTGACCTGTCCTTGTCCTCTGCACCTGAACTGGCCTTTCTGTTCCCACCTTTCCAAATCCTACCCATCCTGCTCCACTCCACAGACATTCTGAATTCCATCCATATTTAATTTCCCTTTCGTGTGGAACCACACAGTGTCTTCTTGGACTTGTGAGACATCTGAGCTGGCCGGGAATCAGAGGATCTAAAATTTAAGGACATCCCATGCTCTCAATTTTCAATGCTGCTTCAGATTTGCCATTTCCTTCCATGAAAGTGATATGACTATTTTACTTAATTTTTCCCTGTGCCCACCAAAATGTTTTGCCCACAGTAGATGCACAATAAGTTCTACTTGATCTAGAAACAGCACTGGGAGGGGAGAGCAAGTCCACTCACAACTTCAGGCAACACTTCTGGTCAAAGAGTCAATCTATGCAAACCAGCAATAGGATGTGTTCACATCACGGAGACCGTGGTCTGGAATCAGACACAATGTGAGACTCGGAGCTGGCTCCCAAGTGCATCAGGAGGTGGTTGTGTTTACGAGAAGGCTGTAAGGATGACTTAGGAAGGCCTCCTGTGTCTGGGGCTGAACCCACACTGGTCCCAAGCAGAGTCCAGGTCTGTGACTGCTCGAAGACCTGCCAGCTTTGGCAGGAAGTGGACAGACCGGGCACCAGACTGCTGTGTGGGGAGATGAAAGGCAAGAGAAGGCAAGGTCGGAAGACAGGGACCAAGTCAGGTCAAAGAGACAACGGCAGGAGAAGAAGCCTGTGATGAGATCTCGGGGGCCTTCGCAGGTCACTGACCCTCTGAACGGCAGCTCCCCCCCGTGCACTGGGAACAGCTTCTGCTCTCCACAGAAGTGCTATTCTCCTGTGCAGCACGCCTTCGCCACTCACGGGGCATTTTCATACACATTCATAAACACCGTCTCCTTAAGGTGACTTGCCATAAGTCATACATGGAGGACATGGCAGGCCTTGCCATACCAAGTTCGTTCCTCTTTCCTCTATGCCACAACTCGAAATACTCAACTACAAGTATCAGGCCTTATCATTTCTTTCGTAGCTCGGATACATGGATCATGCAACAGGTACGAGCATATGACGTCACAAGGCACGGAAATACATTATATCCCCCAACATATTTTAGTGTTACAAAAACAAAACTATCCTTGAAAATACCATTACAAAGCAGCTGAAGACTTACATTTATGTTTCCTTTTAACTCGTGGGAAATGATTAAGTTGTCAATCACATCAAAATTCCGGCCCATGATGGTTATATTTTGACCACCACTGCAAGAAAAAAAGCAAGAATAAGAGTTTCATAGTAAACACTCAGACTTTTGCATTTATGAACAAAGCTATCAATTTATTCACACTACACTCAGTTGTTTGAGAGCAAATGAACAAATCTTAATTTCAAATGCAGCACAATTTTAGAAGTCTTTTCATGATACTGGCTACAAAGTCATAGTTTTTAAGATACACACATATAAAAATTCATGTCGGATCCTGTTACAATTTGTAGGAAAATGCACAAACTCTTTTGTGGAATTTTGAGTTTTGTTATGTCATAGTGCCACATAAAATTGGGTCATCAGCTGCACCTTGAAAAGGTTTCACGAAACAGAATTTTGTTTGATTGCTCCTTAATCTATATGAAGATTCTTCAATCTAACAATTTTCAAAATCAAACTCCCAACCTACCAATTACATTTTATTTAGGGAGACAGAAAACACTTTAGACAAGGTAAAATTATAAATGACATTAAAAGTATACACGGTATTCCTATTTGGTAAACCATATAAATCACGGCTACATTTTATCTCTCCAAAACCAAGTCAAATGATTTCACATATTCCCAGCACATAGTTACATAGGAGCAAAGTGGTCATTAGATGTGAAATAAACAGCTGTTCACACTCGGGCTGCCCTCACACCCCCGTTCATGCAGGTCACTAGACGCTCGTTCCAGGGGACAGGGGCCTGGTGTGCCGGCCGGGCCCACAAGGGCAAGGCCGGGATGCGGGCACACGCAGGACAATTTGTGCAGGGCAGAGGGAAGACATTGAGCCTTGAACCTTCCAGCTACAGGGAGAAAAGGCCGAGCTGGCCCCACGCCAGCCTGTCACCATCACTGGAAAACTAAGCCAAGCGTGGCCCACGGCCAGACTGCAGAGCCGAGCTCTTGCCCAGGAGTCACTGGGAGACACAGGCTCAGAATGGACAGCAAGAAGCCTCTTGTTTAATGGCAAAGTAGAACCCTGGTGTCTTAGAGCAGTGGTCCCCAACCTTTTTGGCACCAGTGACCAGTTTTGTGGAACACAATTTTTCCATGGGTCAGGTCAGGGCAGGGGTGGTTTCAAGATGATTCACGTGCATAACATGCAAGCTCACCTCCTGCTGCACCGCCCAGTTCCTGACAGGCCCAGACGCACCGGCCATGGACCGAAGGTCGAGGACCCTTGTCTTAGAGCACTACCCCCTGGGAGCCTAGGGAAGCTATTTGAACACTTCATGCCTCAGTTTCTTCATCTGCAGAAGGTGCCACTCACAGCAGAGCCCTTCTGCTCGTGATCACTAACTGTATCAGTAGATAAAACACACCAGGCCTTGGAGAGTGCCGCACCAACGTGTGCTTTCATTCACGGAAGGAGCTAGGTCAGGGTGAGGACTGCCATGCTAGAACCCTAGCTTGGAAATTTCAGTTTTCCTCAGGCCACTGTTTTGGGAGGAACTGTTGAAGTCCTCATCTCTGGCCCCGCAGAGTGTGACTCCATTTAGAGATGGGGTCTTCAAACAAGGAACCAAGGCTCAATGAGGTCACTGGGGCCGGTCGAAACCCAGTATGACTGGTGTCCTTATGCAAAGGGGAGATCAGGACACAGACAGGCACAGGGAGAAGACCATGAGGGGACACAGGGAGGAGAACACCATCTACAAGCCACGCAGAGAGGCCTCAGAAAAACCAACAGCAACAGCACCTTGATCTTGGACTTCCAGCTTCCAGAACTTTGATAACAGAAATACCTGCTATTGTAGCCACCCAGTCTGTGGCGCTTTGCCATGGCACCCCCAGCAACCTAATACGTCCCCCTCTCACCTAATCTGAAATAACAATATTATAAGTGATTTTTTAATTTTTGTGTTTTCTTTCTTTCTCTTCTCTTTGGTTCTTTTAAAACAAAGCTTTATCTGTAGTTTCATCCAAACAGTACCTTGCTGTGTTAGGTGAAGAAAACATCCTTAGGGTTATATTCCAAAACATGACCGTGAATTTAAATTTAACAAGGAAGAAATTTTTTTTTTCATGGAGTTTATCTGGAAGAGCTTATTCTGAAATTTCCATCTCTCACTTAGGGAGCATCTTTAGAATTCGATACTGCTTTTGATTTCGATGGCGCCCAGTATTCCCTCAAATTACCCAAATAGTTTACTCCAATGGTTTTAAAATGACAAATGTGAGAAAGAAGCAGCTTTGTGTACTGGGCAGAAGTGAGACAGTGAAGAGGGTTCAATGTTTGTACCAGAAAACTAGGCCGAGAATAGTTATTACAACTGAACAAATATTTTACAAAGTGAAAGATGTGTACGATCTGAAGAGAAACCCAAGCGTAAACAAGCACTGTGCACCGAGGTTCCCGGCAGCCACAGCTGAGACTTAACCGTGACACTGGGGAGTGACCTGTCCGTCAGCTGTGGGCATGTCTTTCAGGAGTAAACCCTCGGAGGGGTTCTGGGAGAGGGACTTAGATAGGAATTATTCCTAGATTAGTTTGAGTGAAATCCACGATCTTTATGCATGCGACCTCTCTGACCACAACGAAAGGAAGCTATGAAGGCAGAAGTACCTGATCCAGGTGGTGGCAGGATAGAGGAGGGAGCAGCGCGGCAGAGCAATGTAAGACAAGGGCCCCACAGAGGAACAGTCCCCGCCATCGAACTGGATGCACACGTCCTTCATTTCCTTTCGGCTTGATGGCAGAGAGAACCTCATATGGGTGTCATTCAGCACTTGGCTCACCTGTATCCTAGAAAGGGGTAGAAACGGAACTCGTGTATGACACCAATACGCAGCACAGCTGACGGCCGCACAGCCGCTGCTGATCTAGCAGGCCGCGCAGGCAACTGCTGACTCACCAGGGCCACTTACCCCGTCGGGGCACATCTGGGGCAAGGTTCCTCTTTCTTTGGTGCATTTTTGTGTTTTTATTTGCATTTTCCTTAGAAGTAGGGTAAGAAGGAGATGTAATCGTTGTCCTTAAGAAGGCCCATGTCCCACTTAAGAAAGTGGAACATGACTGGGTATTAAGTTATATTAAGAAATTACTGTTAATTCTGTTGAGTACGATAATGGTACCATGTGTATCTGTTAGTGATGCATACTGAAGTTTTTTTTTTTTAATTTTAAAGATTTAATTTAGTTTTTAGAGAGAGGGGAAGGGAGGGAGGAAGAGGGAGAGACACATCGATTGGTTGCCTCTTGCACGCCCCGAGCTGGGGACCTGGCCCGCAGCCCAGCACATGCCCTGACAGGAAAGCCATCAGGCAACCGTTCAGTTTGCAGGCTGGTGCCCACCCCACGGAGCCACCGCAGCCAGGGTGTACTGAAGTGTTTGTGAGTGAAAGGGTACGGTGCCTAGGACATGCTCTGAAAAACTCCAGCTTCCATTCTTCCTTTCCCTTCAAAACACGTGGAGGAGACAGATGACAGAAGATTGGCGAATGTTGGCAAGTTCTGAGGATGGAGGACGGGTACAGAATGGTTCATACACGCTTTTCTCTTGTGTATGTTTGGAAATGTCCTTACTGAAAAACTTAAAAAAAGGAGAAGTCCCAGTCAAGCACTGGGAGGATAAAACCCAACCCCGGCGGAGACAGGAATTCTGCTGTGCAAAGAGCAGGAGAGGCCATGACTAAAGTCCACGCCAGGAGCCCAGGCATCCCAGAATCAATCGGCCATCAGAGCCAAGCTGCCTACCAAGTTTCCCAGACTGGAAAGCAGCTGGGACCAGCCTGGGTGCCCTTGACACCCTTCAGGAGCCAAAGCGAAGCCTCCCACGACGCTGCCTGCGGCACCTGCAGCTCCCTCTGGGTATCACATCTACCACGGCCCTCCGCCGCAGGAACCATGAGGACCGGGCTGTATCTGAATAATGCTCGGTATAATTATGCGACATGAGAATGTATTATTACTAATGACTATGTGCATGTTATTAACTTCAATGCACAGAGCCTTTAAATTGTAGTAATAGATTCATACAGTAAGGCAAATTCAAGAAGTACACAGGTCAGTTTGTACTTACACTGCCTCGGGTTTACACTGTGGCTCTTGGAAATTCATCATAAAATGGCTGATCATTAAAATTCAAACTTGTTTATAAATTTTAGAAGGAAAGAGGTGGAAGTATGGGTCATTCCACTACCATTCTCATTTATTTGTCTTTTAGAATAATTAGGCTTTTAAAAAATACTGTGTATTAAAAGAGTGTGGGATTATAGCGCAGACTCAGATACAGGATTAACTGGGTATGATGTTTACTGCCCGTGAACTTGGGTTCACCACGCAAATGTGGTGGGTGAAATGCGACATGCAGAAAGGTCTCTTACTCATTTAATTTAGTAACGGCAGTCTCTCAAGACACATGCAGAACTGAAATGAGAGCGTAAGGAGTCAGAAACGGGGTACAGCTCTGAAACATGGCTCACTTTCCAGCGGAGCTGACTGCCTTTCAGTGAACACACAGGTGTCTAGCTTCAGAGTTTGTTACACAAAATGAAAGATTTTTGCAGTAAGGTATTCAGCCAGGAAATGGGACAAAAATACCCGTGTCACATAGATACCACCACTAATGTGTGCTTGATAATCCTGGCAAATAGCAGGGCAGAGGAAAGCCACCCGTGGGCAGCTTTCCCGAAAAGATGACAGATGTCCCAAATTTACTGCAAGGAAGGCAAGGGGATGTCAGTTATATGCGGCCAATGAATTAAAACAGAAAATTGGGAAATCCGCGTGGCAGATTAAAATGCTGTGCAAATCTGTTTCAGTTAAAAACCAAAGCACCACGCTTCAGCAGCCTGTCTTCAACACTGTCCCATGAGGGAACAAGCTCAGCATTATCCTTCATGGGGACTGCAACATCTTTTATTTCAAATTAGCCGGGACTTACAAAAGCTAACACGCAGAAAACTCAAACTATCTACTGTGTTATTACCACATTTCTTTTTTTTGGGGGGTGGTAATATTGTACAAAATGTCAGTGAGACATTGACATTTTTTCTGTCTCAAAAGATTTGTTGAAAAGATGAGTTAGGGGAAAAGAAGTCATAGAAATAATGATACTCAAGTGGTATACTGACCAGATATTTTTTGCATTGGGGTATTTGTTCTTTCTTTCGTTTTTTTAACACTAAGTTTTATGTTCCATTTGATTATTATGTGGGCCTGAAACCAATCCAATAAAGAGAAGGCTCTAAAGAATAAAATGAATCCGAAAGTTTCTTTTTTTAAACTTCAGGCAATCCATTGGAAGAGTTGCCCAAATTTTCCCATCAAAATCTGAGGTACTCAACTGCTTTTTTAAAGAGCATCATCAACAAAATGACATTTGCTATTCAAAATACTTGATTTTGTCAATGAAAACAAATCAAGACCACAAACAGTCAACACCCTGAAACTGTGTATGGAGATTTTGGGGGTAACAACATGAGATAGATCCTCTCACAATTAATCTCAAATGCAGTGTATACATGATTTTATTTTTTTAAATTATATTATGTCCAGCCCTGGCTGGTGTAGCTCAGTGGATTGAGCGTGCGCTGCGAATCAGAGGGTCGCTGGTTCGATTCCCAGTCAGGGCACATGACTGAGTTGCAGGCCAGGTTCCCAGTGGGGGCCATGTGAGAGGCAACCACACATTGATGTTTCTCTCCTTCTCTTTCTCCCTCCATTCCCTTCTGTCTAAAAATAAAATAAATAAAATATTTTTTTTAATTATATTATGTCCAATACGCAGAGTAACTGGTCCATTTTGGCGCATGGAAACACTTTGACTGCAGAGAGATTATATTTGGCATAAGGTTGAGTTTCCCACTCCACCACCGAGAGTAAGCCACTGATGTCTGCACTCACACATCCTGGTCACAAGTGCTGGTTCCCTTCAGGACCATCACGATGCCGTTCGATGCCTGGCTGAAGTTTGCGCCTGTGACCACCACGTTTCTTTTCCCTAAGGTGGATATTTTCTGTGGCTCAATGGACTTAACGTAGAAGACCTGTTGGAAATAAAAATTAAAACACAAGATCAGAGCTAAGAAATGGCATTGTTCCAAAAGATCTGTTTATGCGCTGCGGTTCACAGCAATCACCGGGAAATGACGACATTCCGCAAACACAAGCACACAGTATTTAACGAAATCAATGAATTCGAGGGAGAGCGCGGAAGATTCATGTCTCTCCACATGTGACAGCATGAGGTCAAACCAATTAGTCTTTGTCTCGTAAGACAGTTGAAAATACAGTTGAGGAGCCTGTCTGTAGAGTGAAATAGCACCAGAGTCTCAAAAACGCTGCCTTACAGCCCCCCAGGCTCACAACACAGGATGGAGGAGAAGACAAGGAGTCCACTGATCGTTGGTCAAGGACAGACTCATCACCAAGTTAAAATAAAGGTAATTTTGGATAAATTTAATTCCCAAGGAAGCAGTTCCTGTTGCTTGTTTCAGCTAGGCTATTTGAATCAAGGAGTATACTGCAGGGAAAAAACCTCCGGAAATCAACCTGTTCAGTCATCTGCTATCCAGTAGCTGGATGTGGCAATGCCGTGGCCAGCCGCTGCTCCCCCACAGTTTGCAGGCGCCACGGTTTCCTCCTCGGCACCCGTGACAAGCTTTATCAGGCCTTTCTATACCAAGTTTCCCCTGGAATCGCCTGATACCTGGCCCCATATTACGCACCTTACTTCTCCATCTGCGATGTCTAATCAAATTCCCTTTTTAAAAAAAGATCCTTTTTTTTGATGGCAAAAATCATTTTCCTTTACAAAGATAGAACAACCCTGATTTCTTTCACTTTCCTCCTAGAGATGCTGCCGTCTATCATTTTGATCACTTTATGGGAGATGATTTCCAGCATGTCTGCATTCTTCCATAATACAGTGATGAAAACAGGACAGAAAATTCGAAGATTCTGGCCAACATAAAGTACCGCGGATCTTTAGCATGAGCGAATCATACTCACGCTCCTAGTATTTGAAAACAACCCCCGAAGCATAATCATGTGAAATTTGGCCAAGGCCTAACACCGAGTATATCTGCTTCGAGGGTAAAGTTTAGGAGGAAGCATCTTAGGCACTGGGAGTATTTCAGTCACATCCAACACCTGCCTACAATGTGCTTCTTGAAGTAGCCCAGTATGTTCTCTGCTCCTCTGTGTGGGTGACACTCACCAGGACGGCCTTGCTGGGCTTCCGGGCCTGCCCATCCCGCTGAAGGGACGCTTTATGATTCTGCTCCTTGGCACACGCGGGTGCTGTACACCAGAGCGGTCGCCACCATTCATTATCACTAGGGGCCGGATTTTCCGATCGAGGTAAATTCATCGTTCATGTCATCACAGCAATGATGTAATGTGACAGAGAATTGATTTCGGTGGCAGAATTTATTTTAATCGCTTAGTAAAGACTTTAGCCCCATATTTATAGAATCCTGAAGGGCCTGAAAGGGTCACTTTAATTATTCTACCATACTTGAGTGCATTTTATGGGGGAAATTAGCTGCAAGAGTGGTCCTTGGAATGGAAGGATTAGCAAAGACTTAAAGATAAATCCCTTGCAAATGTCAAGTGTGTGCTGTATAGCAAAAGGCTTACTCTTGGCTCTGACATCATGACAGCCAAGTGAACAAGCATTTGCGGAACAAACACCTACAGGGCTCCTAGGATGGCATTAGGTGCTGGGGGGGGCAGCTACTGAATTTGCTTGTAGCAGCCAAATCCAGTCTACAGCTTGTTTTTAACACGGCCCAGGAAAAATGTCAAAAAAAGAGTAATATTACATGACATGTGACAATACATGGAGTTGAAATTTCAGTGTCCACAAAGAAAGTGTTTTGGGAACGCAGCCACACCCACTCATTTGCGTGTCATCTGTGGCTACTTCCGCACTGCAGCAGCAGAGTTAGCGTGTTACAGTAGAGACCTCATGACTCACAAGGCCTCAAATACTCATTGCTTGGCTCTTTGTAGAAAACGTTTGCCAACTCCTACACTAGAAGAGTCCACTGTCCTCCTGGGGGGACAAGAGAAACCATGCGCTTGGTTTGTGTGCACATCGACACAGAACTCAAATTCACATCCCCGTCAAATACGGTTCCCAGGTTTCTTTCTGGGTAGTCCTTTCCGGGTCTTATATTTACACTGTTGATGTCTGTTCCAGCAAAATTTTCAAACACACCAAGTAAATGCTACTTCTCTACTCTCAGCAGAGAATAAAGACAGCCTTGTAACTAATGTGCACAGGTTTTTAAGGGGGTTATAGTTGCTCCTTAAATGGTTCTACAAACACCATCAGAAGACCTGCCACGTCGACTTCTCAATTTTTTTTCTTCTCCCTGAGTAGAGATGGCCCTGCTCCTTCAAAAGGATTTCATTTAAAACCTTATTGTTTAGAGAAGTTTCCACTGGTGTCTAGGATGGAATCCAGCCCTGGCCTGTCTCATGAAAACAGATGTTTTTAGCCTGTTTTCAAAGAGGGTCAGATTAGTTGTCCTTTGTTTGCTTGGACAGCCTCTCTTAATCTTAATAAGTGAGTCAAAGAGCTACCAAAAGGCCCTCATTAAGTAAATGGCGCGGGTACACACACGCACGCACACCCACGCGGGGGGATAGCGACATGGCTGTGCTATATGACTGCAACAGTTCTTAGAAAGATAGCATTTTCTATTATAACTGATAAAGATTTTTAAAATCCCAGTCTAGACGAAAGGCAAGGAATGATCTCCCCACAACTGTTCTACACACTTAATATTTTAGATTGATTTTTCTATTCTGATCAAGAGTTAATTCACAATCTGACATGAAGTAGTGGCCCCCACACACTTACGTAGAAGGGTTTGGTTCATTAAAAACATAATCTCGCTCGGTGCAAAAAGGCAGTACGTGAGGCCCCACAGTGAGATTCTTCCCCCTTCCTGTGCCCGAGGATTTCCACACATCAAATCAAAATGCCATGGACTGTAACCCTCACAGGCCTCTGCTGTCCGGCAATTAACCTCAGCATCGTCTGCTTCCTGTCAGTTACATTTTATAGACTTAAGAGTTATTTTTAAATGGTTGCACAATGTAAAATTAGTTAATAAAATAGTATTTGCTCCTGTTGCTCACAAGTTTTAATCACTCCCTGTTTTGTACGAGAAAGGACGTTAGAAACTGGTTAACCACGTGATTACAGAACAGCCAACTATTAGTATTTTCTTTTTAAACAAAGCCATTCTAAGTTATTGGAAACAGCACAGCCACTGAGAAATAGTTATCTTTGAAAAGGCCTAAAGAGGATTACTCTTGACAGCAAGAGTGCACGAGTCACATTACCATGACATTAATGGAGAAAGCACTGCTATGATTGAAGAGAATATTGGAAAGAGGTACATTAGGAGGGCTCATTTTATTAAGACCAAATTGTACTCTATTAAACTGTTCAAAAAATATGAATATAGGCAAGCTCTCTGTAGGCCTGGACCTGAATCAACACTCAGTAAAATGTCTCTCAGATTTTCACTCATGAAATTAGTTCAAACAGGACTGGATAAAAGTCACATGGATTCAAAACCAGCTGGAAATCCGAAACCAAAGGACATTACAGGGATGAAAGGTAGCATAACTAATTAAAAGAAAGTGTCCTGTCGGGCTCTACAGGGGTGAGTATTTGGCTCAGAATTATTTAACATCTTTATTAATGACCGAGCAGGACAGAAGTAATATATTAATGCAATGTATAAATTGAGAAGAGTATCAACCAGCAGTGGAGATGAAAACCTGTAAAAGCAGGGGAGATATGGAAAGAAAGTAGCAAAATACAATCCCACCAAAGAAAAATTAGACAGTGAAATGGATCAAAAAGCCTATCTGTTTGCTGCTGGGGCCCCTGGTATGGACCCCAGGAATGTGGGGCGTAACTTCCAGTTGGTCCCAGGAACTGGCAATGCTGACAGAGATAGACCTGGAGACTTCCAGGAGAAGGTAGCAGAGCAAGACCTGTGCTGAGAGAGCAAGGCTCACCTCTGTGACCTGGGGGCTCTAAGGTGGGGCTGCCAAGGCCACTCCACGAAGTTGATACTCTCCGTCACTGACCCTTCCCAGTGTGGTGCCCCTGAACTGGACTGGCCGCCTGGACTCCATGACCAGGGCAGGCAGCTCCTCCTGCCCAGTAGAGACCCGTTTGCAGATGGAACCCAGCCACTTAAAATCCATCCCTCTGCTGGGTTTCTTAGCATGAGATTCCGGCTGCTCTACCCTCCTCACGGCCCCGATTTCCTGTCTCAGTCCTGGAGAAGATGCTGGACTTGCCTGGGTCTGAATCCTTCGCTATGACACACCCCAACCTACCCACCTTCCCCAGAGGCTTCGACACTAACACATGGCCCTCCGGCTGCCCGGGCTGCGGGTGTTTGTCCTGCCTGTCCTGGCACAGATGGGGCAAGCTTTAGCACCATGTGCCAAGAGAAGCCAGTAGTACTTTCCTCCTTTCTGGGCTGACTTTTATCACCAATACTCAGTTTAACACTTGTTTATATTCAGCTGAGGTCATCCAATGTAGAGTAGTGGTTAAACCTGTGGCATCAGACTGCCTGGGTTTAAATCTCTTGCCTGTCATTTACTTCGCACTTATCCTCTGTAGAATTTCTTTGTCTATAAAATGGACAAAGTAGGTCTATCATGAGGCTTAAATAAAGAGATACTCTGAGCTCAGGATAAAGCATAGGCTCAACAAATATTAGCTCTCACTACTTAATTTGGTACGTTCTGGATTCCGTCTCCTGATTTTTTGGTTATGCACACTAAACTGCTGCCTGAAAACGAATCTTACTTCCTCCAAAATATTGTGAGTTTTACAATGTAGGCTCCACCAGGGCACACATTTTTGCCATCCTGTCTATCACACAGTAGGTGTTCAATAAATATATCTTGAATGAAGGAAGGAATAAATGAGCAATTGGAGTGGATCCCACGGCACCCAGTGCAGCGGTAGGCCCACAGAGGCTGCTTAATGAGGTACATATTAAAGTTAATTTCACTCTTAAAGGCAAGGTCCCTGAAAAGGTCCAATTTGGATTGCCTGTGAGAAATCAAAATGCATATGCAAAAGTCATGGAGGAAGAGAAAGAAAGGGGCAATTTGGATGTAAATTCCTCGAGAGAAGACGTGTTCGGCAGGTGGAGGCACCAGATGTAACAGGGATAGGAAAAGGAAGGACAGGGGGCTGGGGAGGGGAGGGGAGGGGAGGGGCCAGCCATCTGGGAGAGAGACTGGCCTTAGAGCTGAAAATCCCTCTCGTCCACAGGCCAGACACTGGGTTTTGAGTGTGTTTCCCTATGTTGGTGACGCTTTTCTATAACGCAGCCCCCTGGTAAATGACGGCTTGTTTTTAGGTCAGGGTACAGGCATGGGTCACAGGTTACAAATCTGTGCAAGGGCATGGGGCCCAAATTGGGAGTGAACCAGAGACCCTATCTCATAAGTACCGTGTCCTTGGATGGGCAGATTCATACATTAAATACAGTTAAATGTCATGAATCAGAACCATGGACACATAAGACTGAAAAGAAGATTTTCGCCAGCATTCTATTGCCACGAGGAGCCAAATGCCAGCTCCCAGGCCTCGCTTGTCAGGAAGGCCCTGTACTTGCAGGCTCCAGGGTCATTTCAAGCTTATTTCCCACAGTCTCCTTCAACCTGCTCCAGCCAAATTGAGTTGCTTGGGGTTTCCTATAATGAGGGCCCTAGAATTTTCTGGCACTCCCACTGTGCTTTTCCTTATGCCAATTCCTCCACTCAGAAACCCACTCCTTAGTCTCCGTGTGGCTGGAGGCTTCTCATCCATCCCTTAAAGGTCGGCTGAAATGCCATCTCTGTCAATCAATCCATCCATCAATCAAAGACTTAACCAACCACACTGATTAAGTGTTTTTAACTGCCAGGCACTGGGTTTAAATAAACAGGAATGACTAAGATAAAGCCCCAGGCACAGAGAAGCTCTCCAGGTTCGTGTACTTCCTGGTACTTTCCCTATGTTAACATTTTTTATCTTGTATTCTTACTTATGTGATCAAGTATATGATTCCTGAGACTAATGGCAAGAGAGGTGCGTGATTATTTATGTCATCCTCATCATATCCATGGGTCTCAGTAAAATGGCAGCTAGTAGGTGCTCCATAAACACCTGAGACTCAACCATAAACACCTGAAGAATCAACCAGAGCTTAGCATCATGAAGCAGCGGACTGTGTCTGCACCATTCACATCTCATGTCCCCACTGCCCGGCACAGTCCTGAGCTCTCAGCACGTAAGTGACGTGGGAAGGTGTCTGGAAGGAAAGTTCTCCATGGCATTTCTGCTAGGAAGAGGGTGGTCAGTGATTCGAGGCCACCATGGAGACCCACACTGGGAACCTGAGTTTGCACATTCCACATGATAATGAAAGACAGCAGTGTTTCCGAGGACGTGGGAAATTCCTCCCGTGACAAACTGTACTCTCCTCCTTATCAACCAAAATCGAGGTTCTGTTCTGAGTCGTGTATTTAAAGACAACATTTGAGTATCAACAAAATGTCTCTCTCCAGACTAGAAGAGGTCATCCGTGGGGAAGCACTGATGATAGGCAGGTCTGGGCTTTGTTTATTTTCAGCCTCTTCCTGCTCTCCTGGTGACCCCAGGTCTTTTAACCACACAGGATCAAGGTCAAAAGATACAGGAAGACAGCACAGGAAACCAGGATTCATCCAGTGGTTTTATTTTTTTCCCCTTTAAAATAAAAGAAATTTAAAAGCCATTGCCTGGACCACTATTCAGCAATAAAAAAAGACCAAACTAGTGATACATAAAGGAACTTGGGTGAATTTCCAGAGAATTCTGTTGAGTTAAAAAGGTCAATCCCCAAAGGATACATCTGGGCGACTGCACCTACTACAGGATAACGTCATGGAAACAGGGAACAACAGATCAGTGCTTGCCGGGGTCAGAGTCGGGGAGCGCGGGTGGAGGGAACTGCGTGTGGCTATAAAGAGCCAACATGGGGTGACGGAGCTGCTCTGTATCTTGACTGTTGTCACTCTCAATATCCTGCCTGTGATGCTGTGCCGTAGTTCTGCAAGATGTTAGCTGCTATTGGAGGAATCTGGGTAAAAGATATATGAGCCCTCTCTCTATTATTTTCTTATAACTACATGTGGACCTACAATGATCTCAAATAAAAGTTTAATTTTTTCCAAAACAATCTTGAAAAAGAACAAAGTTGGAGGACTCAAACTTTCTGGCTTCAAAACTTATTACAAAGTTACAGTAATTAAAATAGTGTGTTATGGGTATAAAGGTAGACATACAGGCAAATGGAATAGGGAGCCCAGAAATAAATCATCGCAAGTACAGTCAAATGATTTTCAACAGGGTAACGAGACCAGTCTCTCAATAAACGGTGTTGGGAAAGCTGGACATCCACCTACAAAAGAATGAAGCTGGGCTCTTTCCTTATATATAAAAATTTACTCAAAACGGACCAAAGCCCTAAATATAAGAGTTAAAACTATAAAGCACTTAGAAGAAAATGCAGAAGAAAGCTTAATAAAACTGAATTTGGGAATGACTTCTTGTATATGATATCCAACGCTCAGGCAACAAAAGAATAAAAAGAATAAGCCCGGCTGGTGTAGCTCAGTGGATTGAGCACGGGCTGGGAACCAAAAGGTCCCGGTTCAATTCCCAGTCTGGGCACATGCCTGGATTGCAGGCCAGGTCCCCAGTGAGGGCCATGTGAGAGGCAACCATACATTGCTCTTTTTCCCTCCCTTCTCCGCTCTCTAAAAATAAATAAAAAAAATAAAATCTTAAAAAAAATAAATAAAAAGAATAAAATTGGACTTCTTCATTAAATTAAAAACTCCTGTGCAAAAGACATAGTCAACAGAATGTGAAGGCAGCCTACAGAATGGGAGAAAACCTTTGCACATCATTTGTCTGATAGGGGGTTGATACCCAGGCAATAAAACAAACTCCCACAGTAACAAAACACACAGCAACAATATGCCCGAAGGTGGACACAGCCCAAATGTCCGCCCGCAGATGACTAGATAAACAAAATGAGGCATATCCACACAATGGAATATTATTCGGTCCTAAAAAAGGAAAGAAAATCTGAAACTGCCACACAATGCATGGACCTGGAGGACATTATGTTAAGGGAAACAAGCCAGTCACAAAAAGACAAATCTTGTATGATTCCACTTATATACGGTGCCTAGGGTAACAAAGCTCAGCATAGAATGGTGGTTGCCATGGCCTTGGTGGAGGGGAAAACGGAGAGTTACTGTTTCATAAGTACAGAGTTTCTGTTTCGCCAGAGAAAACGTGCCTGGCAATGGATGGTGGTGAGCTACATAACAGTGCGAGTGTACTTAACACTACTAAGTACACACTGACAAAAGGTGGTAAAGATGCTAAATTTTATTCTATGTGTATTTCACCAAGATTTTCAAAACTGAAACAACAAGAGAAGATATGTTTAATGTTTTTTAAGTCACTGCCCCTTGATCCAAGTTTCTGTCACTATGCCCCAGTTTCATAAATCAGTGGGGAGAGAAAGGCCCATCACTTAGTAAGCCCAACAGTGAATAAGACCTCAAAGACTTTGAAAGTCTGAAATATGGGCACGTCAAGCTTTTCTAATGCCCATAAATAACTTCATAATCCACTTTGATTCACTTTCCCTTTGCCTGTTACTTAATTTCACCTAAAGTTACTATCAACTTTTCGGTAGTCGTTAAAAGTATGCTACTTAATTTATATTGGCATTTGACCTTAAATTGCAGCAAATGGATAAATCAAAGCCACAGATTAGTCATGAAACAGAAAACTGAGCCGCTAAAAGAAAACACGTTGTTCTCATGTCGCTGCATGCATTTCTCCTGGACCCCAAGGTTAATTAGAACAAGAACGTGTCTTCCATTTCGGCCACGCAGCAGATGCCCAGTTAGCGCCTGTCACCAAACGACGCCGGCGGCCCCATGTCCACCTGAGAGGGTCACCACGTCTCCTCCCCTCTGTGCGAACATGTCTGTGGGTGGAGGTTGGTGATTTACTGTGGAGAAAATGAGAGGCATTTCCAAGGTAGTTTCATGGAGTATAACTATTTTGGAGAAGTGGAGAGGAAGGTGCATATATTCCATAGACACAGCTGTTCGTTTGGGCGTTATGAACTGCTGATTGGCGCGTCTCCACAAGGCAGAGAAAGGCCCTGCGACCGCGGTCGGTGCGCACCTGCCCTCGCGCGTCCCCTAGCGCGGCCAGAGACGCGTCCCACCAAGGCCCCCAGGGCGGTGCGCGCCCTCGAACTCTCCCCAGCCAGCCGCAGGGTTGTCCTGCAGACTGTCCGCCTCCGGGAACGGCGTTTCTCACAGGTACAGCATTGTCATTTCTTTTACGTGACTGTGCCGCCTTGGATGTCTGAGCCAATTAAATGAAACTTGGTTTAAAAACCAAAGGTGAAAAAGGGAGTTTTGGTAGAAAGTAAAAAAGGGAATTCTACAAAGGAACCCAAAGTGGTAGCTGGGTAGTGGTGATTGCCACCGACAGGGGGCTTTTTGCGAGACCAACGCAAACGCGGGTCTGACCTGCGAGCCCGGGCGGGTTCTGTTCCTCTTCCCCGCAAACGCGCCGCCGCCGGTGGTGCGGGAGGGCGCCCGCCGCTCCGCCGCCGCGGGGCACGGGTCCTGCAAGGAAGAACAGCCCTTCAGTATCCGCACGGGTGGGGCGTTCAGCGTTGGAAATAAACACCAAAGATCGGCCGGGGGCTGCAAACGCAGATTTTCGTTAAGCCTTGTGATACCGAAAGCGTCGCCTCACCTGGTTTCTGTAGTCGTCGGAAGGGCTGCACGCCGTGAACGGGTGGATGCACCTCCTCCCACTCCTGCACCAAGCACAGCCCGCTCCAGCACACACCGGGCACCTGGAGACAGGGAACATCAACTCAGTTCCTGCAGTTTCAGGAAAATCTCCATGTCCTAGAATTTCCCTCTGCGATATGACCACATGTGAGCATTTGAAAGAAGAAGAAAAAATCCCTAAACAGACTGTGATGAACCCAGGGGAGTGAGGACAGTCCTTTGAGGCTGGGGATAGAGTCTCCAGCTGACTGACAGCCACCACACCTGCAGGGGCGTTGCCATGGAAACCTGAAGCTGGGGTCACCTCCCTGGCAGGTAGACAACAGGAACCCACTGAATCTGTTTCCAAACCTCCTACTGCTATTTGTTTACCCTCAGGTAAGGTTCCCCCTGGAGATTGGTGTCTCCCCCCGCACCCCACCCTGTATCAGCAATACCACCACCGACTGCCCAGCAGATGGGAGGCTGGAAGTGCCAGCAGAGGGAATGGGATGCCACTGTTTGCTTTTTATCCAAACTGAGGCAGAACTGTGTCTACGAATCAAACGATCTAGCCTGCATGGGCAACAGCGGAGAGCTTGAAAAGCACTCCTGGGATAATCGGAGTTAAGGAACAACAGAGAGAAACAGAGGTCGGTCTGGAAGCAGCTACAGGAGGCCACAGGAAGGCTCAGCCCGGGACAGTGGAAGGACTAGTGCAGGGAACGGGGACGCTATTCACGTTTCACATAGTCTTCGAGAAATGTGGGAGCATTCTCAGCTCCCGACCACAGCAGCTGCAGTTTCAGTGGAAGAAGAAAACCCAGGCACAGGGGTTCTCTGGCTGCCTGAGTGTGCTAGACGCGGCTCTGTGATTTGTATTCCTATTTGCCCTGCTCCCAGCCTCCCTGCGTGACAGCTGTACTCTGTGCTTTTCTAAGGGAACCAGGCACCTAAGGAAAGGGTGCTACCCCTCTGGGAAGCTGTGGGTCTGTGGTCTGGTTGTTAATCACCCAGCGATGGGACCTGGGGCAAGTCACATTGCCTTTGTCTGGCCTCCGCAACCAGGGATGGAGAGCTGCATTATGTTTCATTCTCTTTGAGCCATGAAATTCTATTTAACTCTCTCCCCTTTTCCCTATTTTCATGGACTTCTGAGGCTTTCTGTAGCAAGTTTTGGGTTGTTTTTTTTTTTTCACTCCTTAGTTCATTCTGTTTCTTAGAGATAACTGAACTGAATCCTGCAAGGGCAAAAATAAGTTCGGGGGCCCCTGTCCTAATAGCTCGAGTGGCCTCCCAACTCAGTTTCGCGTTTGAATTCATTTTCCCCAAAGAAACAATGGTTCCCAGGCCAAGCCAAAGGAGCTCACATTTGGTCCTCACAGAGCTGGTCAATCAAACCACTGAATGAACTATAGAATCACTAATAATAGAGCTTCCCATTGTTTCCATGGGAACCTCCACCCCATCTTCCAACTGGAAAATCAGGAATCTGAGAAACATATTCCTCTGTCTTCTCTTTGCTTTATAAGCAAGGAGTGAGGCTGTGGTACTGACTCAGGGGATTTTGTAGCTCATTAGGGCCAAACGTGGTGGAAAAAAAAGGTGGGGAGGCAGAATTAACATGTTCTTTTTCAAATTAAATTTATTGGCGTGACATTGCATACATTTCAAGTGTACAACTCTATGATACATCATGTGTACATTGCATTGCGTGCTCACCACCCAAAGTCTAGTTTCCCTTCATCACCATATGTTTGGCCCCCTTTACCCTCTTCATCCTCCCCCACCCCCTTCCCCTCTGGTCACCACCATACGTTGTCTGTTTTGGGGTTTAACAAGTTCTTTGACGAAACAGACTTCATCTTGTCCTTCTCCTTGAGTATGATTTCCCCTTATTCCACGCTCACACTCTCTTTCTGGACCCAAATTCCCAAAGCCATTCTGATCAGGGGAGAAGCTAGCAGCACCCCATTGATTTTACTTACTTTAAGGCCACCTTCCGGTTGGGCAAATGTTCTTCCCTCTTGGCAAAAACACCTCAGCACAGCTGTGTGCTGCTTAGCTGCTCCGCCTTACTTATCAGGGCTTGAACGAGCAAGTTTATGAGCTCAGGGGCCCTCCCATCTCCCGTTAGGCCACGCTCCAAAAGGCACTTTGGAAAGTTCTACTCCACAAAAGAGTTCTTTAGGAAGTTGAGGAGTAAAGCAAATAAATAAATTAAAACCAATGAGAGAATATTTAGACTTCAAATAAAATCTTACTCTCTTAATGACGAGCAGTTGGTAAAGTTGAATCTTTTTGATAAATGCCAAGAACCGAAGGAGAACGTCACGTTGACAACTAAAACATCTGGAGCAAAGGGGGAAAAAAGAGTCATTTACGGTGGAGTCCTGCTATCAACCAGCAAAGCTGTAAATTCAAAAGATAAATATTTTTGCCTCCTCTGCAAGGGCGGAGGGGTGCCAGCTGCTTGCTCACATTTCAGTCAGTATGGGGTTCCTTCCCGTGGGCCACGCACGTCGGGCCGCCAGAGCGCACAGCACAGGGCTCCAGACAGACCCGGGCCCACCTCACGCTCCAGGCCTCCCGTGGATAATCACTACGAAAAAGCCATTTTCCAGCCCATTTACATCTCATACTCTCCCCAGGATCACTATCTCAACTTGTAATTGGCCACCGCATAAGAATAAAACAAGTCACTGAGCAAGAAGTGCCTAGAACATGAGAATCAGAATGTGAGGGGGGAAATCGTGCACCATCCGAAAAACCCGCACTACAAACATTCACCTAACACCCTCCCACGGGCTGGGGTCCGTGGTCTTCTTGGAGCCAACTGTCACCAAATCTGTGGTGCACGTTTTCTTACCAAACATTTGAAAACCTACCTATTGGTTAGAAAACCTCCAAAGAATAAAGGCAGAAAGATATACTCTGTGCTAATCAGCATAAAATGTCCTATTTCCTGTGCCTCTCTAACTCACTTGGTACCCTATCCAAGGTGCTCCCCACACCTGGCTGTCTATCAAAATCACTTGAGAAAATGATGATAATACAGATTCCGAGCCACACTTCGAGGCAGTCTGGGGTAAGACCAGGAATCTGCGGTTGGAAATGGTGCCCACAGAATGACAGTCTGTTGCTGGGTTTGGGTGCCTTCTGCATCCTGTGGTGACCAGGGACCAGTGCTACTCCGTGATGTTTTCACGGTCACCTATTTTGGTATTAATATTTTCTTCCTTTAATAAACTAATGGTGCTAGCAGATGAAGATATTTTTTAAATGACAGCCTAAGAAGTGGGCCTAACTTCGGGCACCTCTAATTTCCTTACTGAAATTTTAGGACTGAGTGCTTTCATAAGTCTGAGAATCCTGACTTTAAGTTTCTTCTCTACACCAACACAGTTCATTCTGAAAGCCAGGATGCCCCGTAAAATTCTGCTCACATACAATAGGTCTGTGTAAAATGATAATCCTCCGTTCTAAGACAAGAGGTTTGGAGGGCCAGCTTGACCTCTCAGCAAGAGCATCAGAACAGACACTTGCTAAATGTTCGTAGAGCAAACGCACAGACATTTAGCACTGAGGACCAGCCAGGGAAAACACCTGTCAATGGGATCTACGAGTGTCCAGTGATGAACACTAGCAAAAGTTGTACTTTGCTGCATATCAACTGCACACAGAACGATACTGGGAAATATCACAGGGAAATAAATGCCTCGAGAGGCATTTACAGTTATTATGGAAGAGATAAAATAACTTAGGTGAAGAAAAACACCACAATGATAGCAGTCAAGGAAACACCCTAGGAGTGGTCTGAGGTCCCTGTAGCACCTGGGGTGCCTGTGGGAGATCAGAGGGTGCTAGAATGACCAGGACAGTTAGAGCAGAATCCAGAAAAGCTTTATGAAGAGGTGATTTCCCCCCAGCATTTCAAAGCAGAAGGGCAATAGGATTTGGTGAAAGGGGTGAGGTTACACTAGGCCATGGACAATAGTTTGGCAATGGCCATTGGCTGGCTGAATGCAAGAGGTGGGAAGTGAGTTTGCCTGCTCAGGATATGCAAGGCATTCGAAAAAGGGGAGGCGAAGGGTTGGGTGCTATTGATGGAGGCTCTAAAAGCAACCAGCTAGCCCTACAAGGTAATCGCAAAAACTTCAGAAGCACATTTTATAGGTGAGCAAGACCTGCATTTTAATGACCAAAATGAACTAGAAGCACATCCCAAGGGCGGTATAGTATGGACCAAAAAAAAAGTGGAAAACAGAAATAATTTTTCAAGCAATTCAGACACAATCAGCCATCACAAGCCCAATAGCTGAGAGGTATTTTTTAAGCGTGGCTCTCTGGCCTGGTGCATTCAGTTCCTTTTTGAGGGATTTCGAGTTAATTAGGTAACACCAGCTCTCACCGCAAAACTCAGCTTCATTACGATCTTCACCCATTCTAGAAGGACTGAAGCATGAATTCGATTCCACTTCCAGTCTCTCTCACCCAAAGGGACTCATGAATTCTCAGTCTGTCTACTGTAACCCCCAACCATTTCTGGACTCCATTCATTCCTCTCCATCTGCACTGCCTCCATCTCGGCTCTCACTGTCCACCCTACTCCCCCGGACCACGGCAACAGCCTTCCTGCTCTCCGCTCTCTCAGGACTCAGCCTTTCACTCCTCTGGCCCATTCTCCACCTGCAGCCTTTCATTCATTCATGCAACAAAAACCTGTGGATTGCAAATGGCTACTTTGTGCCAGACACTTTGTGCATTCTTTGGTATCCATTTTTCCTCAATTTGTGTTCCATCTGTCCCTACCCCATTTGCCTTGGCTAAACAGAACCTCTCTGGGCTCCTCAAACAAAGCTTTTTTTCTCTCCTGCCTGTCATACTAGTGGGTCTTTTCTTGGAATACTCTTCCTCCTCTTCTTGGGTTGGCTCAACTCTACTCATCATCCAGGAAGCTTTCCTTGCCCCTCTGCCACCTCCCAAGTCCAGTTAGGCATCCTTTTCATGTGCTTCCCATGGTACGCTGTAGTCCCTCTATTCACACTACACTGTAGCAAGCTGTTTACTCATCTCTGCCCCCAAAACAGGCTATAAAAACCATGACCAAGGACCAGGTCAGCCTTTTTTGGTTACTGTAACCCTAGCATCTAGCACAGTACCTGGCACATAGTAGTTGTTCAATATGCACTTTTTGTATGAATGAATGAATGCAAGGAACTTAAGATGATAGAACACTGGCCGCTCTATTTTCTCTTCTCACCAAGGCCATTCCAACTCTTCAGGTGTCTGAATTCTCTGAACCATTTAGGTAGGATCTGCCCAATGGTCCCTGGCTTTACTCCACTCACCTATCCAACTTACCTTCCTCTGTCATTTGATAGTGGGAGAGGTAGGGCAGAGGTGAGCAGGACTGAGGGGAAAAGCAGGAAGCAGGAAATAGGGACAGAGTGAGTCTACAGTGTGGGACTACTCAAATTTTTTGTCATTTAACTTGCTCTCTGGGCAATCTGAACTTGGGAGGTTCGCTTGCCTTTTTCACGTTCTAATGAAAAGCAGCAAAGAGTCCACTTACCTTTGTAGGATGCTGCGGTCGGGATGTTGCAGGAGCAGGTCTCGTTTGGTTGGCTTTCACCCTTGCAGAGCTCCCTGCCGGTGTCCGCGTTCTTCACCACGCACCCCGAGCGCCTGCGGGGGACGCTTCCCACCAAAGTCACCGTGGTCTGTGTGGGAGAGAAGATGACTCAGGAACCAAATCATTGTTTTTGCCTCGTTTCCATCCATTCTGGAGCCTTCAGTGAACTCACCCTTCGACCAGCCGTAGGACTTCTCAGGTCGCCAACATAAAGAAAGACGTTTTAGGGGCTCTTTGGTTTGCTCTTTTGTGAATCACATACTCAGTTCTGGGACTGTTTTTCTCCTTTTGTGTATTTTTCTGATCAATTTTTAAGAGATCTCTACATAGTATAGATATTAATCCTTACGTGTCGTATTGCTGACAAATATTTTCTCCTAACTGCTTTCCTTATAACTTGTGTGTGCTGTATTTTACCTTACACAACCTGTTTTCATATACTCAAATACAAGTTCCTTATGTTGGTTAGAAAGTTCGTCCCCTACCCTCGCTAATATGCAAATATAAAGCTGTCTCACCACTTTTATTATTTTTTAAAACTTATATCTTTCATCTATCTGGAATTTACTTTTATATATTGCATGAAATAAGGGTCCAACTTGATTTTTACTTAGATGGTTAATCAGCTATGTCACCACCATTTACAAAACAAAACAAAGAAACTCTTTTTGCCCACTGAACTGAAATAAGTGTTTTCATCATATATTAAGTTAGCATAGATCTAGAGTCTATTTCTGAACCTTGCTCTGTCCCAATTATCTATTGATCTACTTCTATTCCAATGTCATCAAGTTTTACTGCTGTGATTTTAAATATGTTTACTATCTGATATTTACTATCCTTATTTTCATAATTTTCTTAGCATTTCCTAGACATTATTCTTCCATTTAATGTTTAAGATCATTTTTTCCAAAAGGAGTAAGGAGACTGAGTCTAACTGGAACTGTACTATAAACATACACATTAATTTTTAGGAGAATTTATATCTTATGATATTAAATATTCCCATCCAAACACATGACTTTTTTTTTCATTTGTTTCTCTTTGGTCCAGGGCTCATTTAAGGGGGTGCACCTTGATTTTCCATTAGTGATATTTCTTATCACTAATCTCTAATATTAGTTAGTAGTTAAAGAAGGTGGGCTATAAAATCTATATTTAAAATTACTGAAGACTTTGTCTGTGGTCAAACATATGACCAGGTCTGGAGGTGGCGCCATGTGTGTGCGCAGGGGACACCCACGCAAAACCCTGACAGTTCCTACAGCTAAGCTCCCTCCAGTGAACTAAGTAGAGGAACAAGGCAGGGTTCTCCTCTGAAAAGGAAAATTAAAGGAATTAACATACCAATGGTGGGCCCCTTTGTATCAGAGGCATGACAGGGATCTGGTGGGAAGGCAGGTTAAGCATTTGGAGGCTGAGAGCAGAAAAAGCCTGAGCCTTATCACTGGGAGGGAGAGCCGTAGTCCCAGACAGCCTGGGAGGTCCCTGTCTTCTGTCATGCTTCTGACCTGTGCCCAGACTTCTGCTGGGCCGCCTAAGATTCTACTGTCTTTTGTCCTCTAATAAGCTTGCTCAGTCTATTCTAGCCCAGCGGTCAGCTCCATCTTTCCATTTTCATAGAATTCTGCTTCTAGGACATACAATCATGCTGGAAGAAGGCAAGCTTTTATGGTCCAACCTGGGAGAACCAAAGTCCAACCATCTCTAGGGACTTGAGGCTAGTGACATACCCCACACCATTCCCACCAGCTCGTCTTCAACAAATGGCTCAACTCTCATCTGCCTGCCTTCTTCCACCCGGCATTCATATCTGCACCATGCATCTTAGCACATGGTCATACCGCATATTAATCTGCATACATAGCCATCTTAAATGTGTTTCACTGTTCCGGCATAACAAAAGTATCAGAAAGTTTGTTTAAATCTTATCTTTAGCAGCTGTTTTAAGTTTGCCACATTTCCTGCCACTCCTCACATAGGTAATTTTAACATAACTGTAATTATTGCACTTATTTATTCCACAAACATTATCAAGCTCTTAACATGTACCAACAGCTGCATAGAGTACTGAATACTTTAGTGAATCAAACAACTATAGGTCTTGCCCTCAAAGAGCTTATAGTGTAATAGAAGCATGGAAAAGTCCACTAGACTAAAACTAGTCTCATTTTAGGGCCACACAGTATTAAGAGATCATTAAGAAATGAAACAAGCTGAGCCGTGACAGTACAGTGGAAATGAGAAAAAATGAGCAGATCAAGATGCCCTTTAGAGACAGCATCGGGCAGGACTGGAAATGGGGTTGTGGGTATGAAGGATTCGGGTGAGCAAATGGATGGACAGAGGTATGACGCACCGAGATGGGACACAGGGAGGGGCCAACTTTGGGACGAAAATTCAAGGTTTCAATTTTGGATGTGTTTAGTTCAAGAGACTTGTTTGATAATCAAGAGGATACAGACCTGGAGCTCGGAGGCACAATCTGGGGTAGAGATAAGGGGGACATGAACTTGTAGCTGCGGGAAGAGGTAAGACTGCCTGTGAGTAAAGGAGAGAGCCAGAAGAGAGGAAGAGCCAAAAATGGGTCTGACGCAACTCTAATATTTCAAGTTAGGGAGAGAGGCAGCCAGAAGGCAGGCCAAAGCGGAGAGAGCATGGAGAGAACGTGCAACGGAGGAGAGGGTTTCAAGAAGCCAGCCCATCCGCCAGGTGGGATGAGGACCTCCGGCACCGGGAATGGCCACGTGGAGTTGGCCATGACCTCAGCGAGAACAGTTTCCGGGGAACAGCAGGGCAACAGTCAGTCTGTGGCGATCTGACAACAGGAGACAGCGCGGCTTTCCCGGTGCAGTGGAAGGAGGGGTTAGCCAGGAAGTTAAAGGAATTTTGCATAGGTTTGGGTTCCAGGTGAGTATGGTTAAAAAGTTGAAGCAATGATTTAATAAACCCAACAGGGAAATCCTTAGCAGGTTGGTAGTTCTTTCTTAACCTACGCTGGATGGAGAGAAAATGAAGACACAAGGGATCAGATGGAGAGTGTGAGTGTTAATTAGCCGATAAGGTCCATAGGCGGCAACAGACATTCTACCAGACCAACCAACATGCTGTATTTTAATTAACCATTTCCCTTAGTGCCAAACAGTTCCATTACTTCCAGGTTTCTAATTCTACGAACGCTACTGCAGTAGCATCTGCATGCTTCTGGGTGTTCTTCTTTCAAGTGACTTCAGAATTCTAAGCCTGGAATTGCTGCTTCAAAGAATGAATATATTTATGACTTATGAAACATATTGTCAAATTGCTTTTCAAAAAGATTGTGCTAATTGGCACTGCCAACACTAGGTGTTAGCATATCTTATTATCACTTTAATTTGTATTTATTTGATAACTGGTGAAGTTGAACATATTGCCATATCTATGTCTAACTCTCTAAACTCTTCTGGTGAGAATATGTGCTTTGCCTACTTACTTTTTGGTGTCGTGATGTTTTTCTTTTTAATTTTTACTAGTTTTAATACCTTGTAATTAATATTTTGCCTATTGCAAATGTTTTCCTAAAGTGCGTGCTTTAGTTATTTCTTATTTTTTGTTGCATAGACTTTTAAAAAGTCAAGCATGTAGATTTCTTTTTGGTACTGCATACTTTATTGCTTCAAAGCTAAGAAAATTATACTTCTGAATTATCTGATGCTCAATTCTATTTTCTGTTAGTTATTCTGTGTCAGCTTTACATATGAATTTCTTAATTAGCCTAAATTTTATTTTTATATTTAATGTAAAATGTGGATTGAATTACAGTTCCATATTGTAAGGCAGCTATCTGAGCACCTTTATGAAGTAATTTATTTTGTTCTCTTTTATTTTATGGCATTTGATCTTTAACATTTTTAAATCTATTTCTCAGCTTGTTACTCTTACTTTATGTAATAGAGTCAAAAGTATATTCCAATTTTTAAACCAGAACCATGGGCTGAATCGTTGTCACTATATATGTTTATAATAATATAGAAATAGTCTTGCTTAAATAATTTTATTCCCAGCAATTCCACTGCTGGGATTATACCCTAAGAGCTCTGAAATACCAATCCAAAAGAACCTATGCACCCCAATATTCATAGCAGCACAATTCACAATAGCCAAGTGCTGGAAGCAACCCAAGTGCCCATCAGCACATGAGTGGATCAGGAAACTATGGTACATTTACACAATGGAATACTACGCAGCAGAGATAAAGGAGGAGCTTATACTCTGCAACAGCATGGGTGGAACTGGAGAGCATTATGCTAAGTGAAATAAGCCAGGTGGTAAGGGACAAATACCATATGATCTCACCTTTAACTTAAACATAATCAACAAAAGAAAAAAGCAAGCAAAACATAACCAGAGACATTGAAATTAAGAACAATCTAACAATAGCCAGAGGGGAGGGGAGAGGGGATTGTGGGAAGAAGGGTTTTCAGGAACTACTATAAAGGACACATGGACAGAACCCAGGGGGGAGGGTGGAAGCAAGGGAGGTAGGTGGGTTTGGATGGGGTGGGGGAGGAGTGATGGGGAGAAAATGCAGACAACTGTAATAGAACAACAATAATTTATGAAACAAACAAACAAAAAATAATAATTTATTTTTTGAAAAATATATTTTGGATATTCTTGGCCTATTCATATTATTCCAGATGAATTTATATTAATTTTAAGACAAGTCTATTCAAATTTCACTGAGATTACATGAAATCTAGAAAACAGATTGAAGAAGATGTGACATTTTTATGATATCTTCCTGCCAAGAAATAGTATGTGTCTGGATATACTCAAGATGTTTTCTAGATCTTCCAAGAAAATACCTTGTGTGTTTTTGCTTTTATTTTTATTTACGCTTATGCTTTTAACTGATAAGGTTTCCCTATCATGAATTATAAATAGCCTCAATGGACCACTGTCCCACGTTCTAATTACTATTAAAAAAATCACTAAGACAAGCTGTTGTAAAGCCAAAATTACTATTTTTGGTAGTTGTCTTCAACATGTATCTCCTAGTAAAAATAATTTTAAATACAGGGTATATATCTTGTTCTTTAAAATTATAACAGTGTTTCTGTTGTTCTAATGAATGGAATCTTTTATTAATGGACATTAACAACATTAACAGTTTGTTTTACTTCACAAGTAAGTAAAGTTATTGATACTTTTTTCATTTTTAAAAAATTTATTTATTTTTAAAGGGGGGGAAGGATGGGAGAAAGAGAGGGAGAGAAACATCAATGTGTGGTTGCCTCTCCCGCGCCTCCTACTAGGGGCCTGGCCCGTGACCCAGGCATGTGCCCTGGCTGGGAATTGAACCAGCGACCCTTTGGTTTGCAGGCTGGCACTCAATCCACTGAGCCATACCAACTAGGGTGGTTATTTATATTTAAATGCTTTTTGAACACTTAGCACTTCATTTTATTTTTATTAATTTAAATAGCTATAAAAGCTAATGTGTTTAGATTTTGCAGATATATAACCACTTACAAGTGACAAATAGTGATATTTTTGTCTATGCCACTCCAATAATTATTTCTATCACTTCTTTCTTGTATTAATGGATTGGACAGAACTTGAAAAGCAGTGTCGAGTGTATTAGTGATAGTGAAATTCTTCATTTTCATTCTGATCTGTAAAAGAAGGTTTCTAGTGACTGTCCATTAGAAACCATGCTGTCTGTGAGAAATACTTCAGTTCTACACCTTTTTTATGTTTTTATCAGTATAAGCCATTCTTACTGAACGTTAAAACCTCCTTGTAGGTACACATAAACGTAATTTTATATAATGCGAAAACAGGATGTGCCATAGATCCTTTTTTGTTTGTTTGTGCAAGGATTTAATTTTTCCTTTCTTTTTTTAACTTATCTGTGTCTTCCCTCTCCATGACGTCAGTCATTCCGTCAGCGGAGCCCATGTTTGCAACCCAGCAATGAATTCTCCCATATTTTTCTCAAAGAACCACATAGAGGCACAGACACATTAACTTACACAGGGACTTTTGATCAATACGAGATCATGCTACACATACTTTTCAGCACCTTGCTGCTTTTACTCAATACCACCTTATGGATATCCCTCCAAGATAACTAGGATTGCTCTAGTTATTTCTTTTTAATGTTGATTTCTTAACAAAGATGACAATATACTATCTTCTAATTGTTTTGGGTAAAGAAATGAAGCTTCTTGGGAACAGAGTCTTTGCATTATATAGGTTTTTTCTGTACCTAGAAAGTTACTAGAATGTTACAACGAGGCGTATGATCGGCAGTTTGCAAACACTCTGTGAAGAGAGCCAGTATGGAGAATGGAGCGAAACTATGGAGTGCCATCCCTGTAGGTCAGGATCAGGTAGTACTTGAATATAAATAAACAAAGACTTGAGACTTTCAGGTAAGTCAGAAATGACCACAGGACAGAAATATTTTGGAAATGCTATGACCAAGAGACGGAGTCAAATGTCCTATCAACCCTGTTAAAATAATCAGTCCAAAGTAGATTCAGAGACTAGCTTTACTCAAATTACTAAATTCTTATCTCCTTTACCATGAGAGTGATGGTCAGCCAGAGAGAGTGAGGTAATGGCTGTGTGGGAACACTCTGGAGGGATCAGGGTACACCACAGTGGGCCTCGGGGTGCAGAGGAAAGTCCTGGTGGCTGTGGGGTGGTAAACACTTTTTGTGTGTTCCAGACCAAATATAAATAGTGACTCATTCATACGAGTGAACCCAGAGCTAGGTAAGCAAATTGTGTAAGCAGCACTTTTTATTTAATAAACAAGTTATTTTCCCCCACTTTATTTAGCTGAATTCTTACCCTTAACATTTTCAAGATGATAAAAGAAAAAATCTTGCATAATCGTAATCACTTATCAGAGTCCTGGGTACAGTCAAGGATCGTGGCATTTTCTATCATTCTCTATCAGCACCAAAGATTTTTCAGACTAATAAGAGAAACAAAAACTAGGCCACACCTATGCTTAGATGCCTTAAGCACGTTTTTTACAGAATCTGTTCACTCAGGTCTGCTTGAATGAAGGCTTTGAAGGTTCTTTTTTAACACACCTCCCAGGAAGACAACAGAAAGTGACAACCACCAAATAACCTTAAATCCTGCAGTTCTGATCGGTTATGACTTCAAAGCTCGATCTTTCTATTATTTATCACTCATTAAATGCTCTGGCTCTCCTTTATTAAATGTTAAATCATCTTAAGTGGTATGGTTCTTGCTATTTGAAATGGCAAAGTGTAAGAGGAAAAAGAAAGTGGCCCATTTCCTTGTTAATGTGACATTCAAATAAAACAGAGGGAGCTCAACAGGCAGGTCAACTGGCTGTTGATGGGGATTCTGTACAGTTATTCATAATACAAGAGCCGTAATTAGGGAGAAAACGTCCCCTTACAGCACTGCTGAGATAGCAAGGCAGGAATTCCATTTTCCCGTAGGACATGGTTGGTATGTGAATCAGAAAAGGCTTGAATACACTCATTTCTTCCTTTCTCTACTCCAACGACAGGGCTGATTGGCAGTTATGCCTTGGCGAGAGCCCACTGGCTTTCTTTCCAAGGGACCCCACTTGCAATATTCACTGCCCACGTTGGTTTCTTTCCCGGCTACCAATATTGCTTGAAGCCGTGTTCATAAAATAGCTGTCAGGAGAAGCCTGAACACATAAGGAAATGGAACCATAAAACAAAACAAAATTCTACACTAAGCTGCACTTCAGGCACCTTATTGACCTTGAGTCTGAATTTCCTTTTCCATTTCTTTAATCAATATGTTTTCCTACGACACTAAAAGTTCATCTCTTCTTTAAATTCAACTATTAAGGGTCATCTGCAACTCCACAAGATAACGGGTAGGTCCATAATGTGTCTTGGTCTCTGCTACGTCCCCAGCACCTTGCAGAGGACACGGCACTCTATATAAAGTCAACTAAATGAACGACCCCCCTAACCGAGCGTATTTGACTGCTAACAGATATTTTACACACAGAAGGAAGCTAACATCAATGGTACAAAACGAGGCAATACAATAGAGACAAATGAAAATCCTTCCTCTTACCTTATCTTTACCTCTTTGAGATATGTGAATTCGAGGGCACCTTTTAGGTCCTGATGAAATATCCAGCCAGTTTTCTGAGTTCTCTGAATGTCCACAATTGTCTTTAAAAGTACACCTATTTAAAAAAAAAAAAAAGGGGGGGCAACAAAACAGCAACCCCGCACATGCATTAGTTAAAACTTTCACATACTGGTTTCGGCACAAAATCGTAGGCTTTGTACAGTGGGTTATTGACTCTGAGTGAGAATAGGAAGGAGATGCTGAAACCACGAAAAGCAACAGGAAAGCAGCAGAGCGTTTTTCCCATCATGTCTCAGAGCAGAGAGCCATCTCTCTAGATGACATCTCCAAACACTGAAAGCACGCCCTCTCAGGGATTCTGAAATTAAAGAGCTCCCTTCCAGAAAAGCCTAGCAAAGAATAGCCCAAGAAAGGGTGTATATATTGTATACATTTTTGGTTTGCAATTCACTCCAGAACACTAATCTATTGTTGTAATATTTTTTGTAGTTAAAAACAAGAAGTTATTTTGTGCTTTGTAGTATGATAATTTTAGAAAATGTATTAAGGGCAGAGTCTTCCCAAGAACTTGATAAGATATCCCATAACTATGTGCTACATTTATTTATACAGACGCACCAAATTATATCAAAAGATATGGAGAAAACACTTTCCAGGGCCATTTTCCCAAGTTGGCCAGCACAGAGGATGCCCCAAATAAATGAAGCTGTGGCCAGGGCCAACTACTCCGATAAACATCACCAGAAGCGGAGGGGTGAGATCACGTGATTTGCTGGATGTCTCGGTCACTCCAGGTCATGCTAACTTGGGAACTCTTGCCTCACCGGAAGGGCTACCAACCGGACAAAGAGAATGAACATCAAGTGCCACGTTATTTTCAAATGGTGTTGGACTCCGCAGACATTTCATCAAATAATGTCAAGAAAAAAACAAAACATCTCTGTTATTTAGGCCTCCTTGAGGCCTATGGTTAAAATGAAGAGGTGGGAAAGAACCACTGCCTTGAGTTTTAAAAGAAACTGAAAATTCATGAATCATAAGCCTGAAACGCAACCAAATCATAACTTCATTCAGCTGTGGGGAGTCCCTGAGAGGATCTAAGTAAAATGAGACGTGGGCCCAAATAGTGCATTTGACATGCGTTGACATTTTACAAGTGTTTCTTTCTTCTTCCTCCTCTTTTCTCTCTCTCTCTCTCTTTTTTTAAATTCTTAAGAATTTAGGCTGCATGGCTTGTCTTTGAGCTCTGTGCTAATTTGAATACGACACAAATAGAACAGGAAGCCAGTAACTTTCATTAAACATCATCCGCAAGCACAATATTCTCAGCATGTGATCATGCTCTGACATTCAGGGGAACCCTGCTCACAGTGAGCTCGCCGGGGTCTGAACTCACCTACCTCTGTCACCTCCTTTTCCAACGTCATGGCCATGGGGATTTTCATCAGCAGTTCTCCAAAGCTATAAGTTTATCTGACCCTTGATGCCTAGCTCATCTGTCATGGACATTAAGTTCAAATTAAAACACCTCTCAATGTCAAGGGGAGTTTGCAAGGGAGGGGACTAGTACCACTGGACTGGAAAACAGAGAATGACCAGGTTGATGTCTTATTTTGTAATTGAAAGAGATCATGACTGTCAAAAACGACCTGCCAGTCATGTGTCCTCTGGTTTGTATGAGGCACTTCCTCTGTCTATAAGAAAAAAAACCAAAACACTAGCTCTACAGAGATTGGAGTACAAATATTTTTGTAGGCTCTTAATGCTGCCTGGGAGTCAAGGCCCAAGGCTGCCAAAAAAGCAAGTGTAAAATATTTCATACAAATAGTGCTACGATTTGCCAATTTGTAGGCAGAAAAACAGTAGTGCCACTGAGTTATCACTCCCTTTTCTGAACTCCTATAGCATTTCTTGTCGGATCCACACATTTTGGTATTTAATCATATGCCGCCTTGAATTACAACTTAACTGTTTCATCTATCTATGTCCTTTCTCCCGAAGTAAGCTCTAAGCTCCTCTAAGGAAGAGAGAATGTCTTTAATATTTCTTCAGCAAATCCTTCAGTGTCTGGCAGCATGATATGCAAATACTAGGGTTTCAATAAATATGTTTAAGCGAATGGATGGAAAATGAAATCTGCATAGGTCCTTTCTGTTGGTGATTTTTGTTCCCAAAGTTCCCCTCTGATTTACGTCTGACTCCTGCCCACAGTGAAGAGACTATTTTTAATGTACGTTAACAGTCCACATCTGGGGCCATAAAGGGAAGAAATTAGGAGTGAAAGTTTTTAGTTTATCTTTTGTAAACATATGTATAAATATATATATACATATACATATATACACACACAAATATACACATATATGAGTATATAAAATACATTTTTCATTTCCTACTTTGGGTAAGGTAAAAATAAAATCTAACCATGTTAAGCAACTAAGCATGAATTTCTTGTTTATAAAGCACCTTTGAAAGCTTGAAATTTCTAAACTCCCATTCCTTGCTTCTCACCAATTAAAAAATAAAACTGAAAAAATTAAAACACAAACCATGACACCAAGAATGTATAACCAGATGGTCAACCAACAACAGTGTCTTATTACTTCTCCAACATCACAAATTACAAAATCTTCACGACAGCACATTACCCACACATTCAGATTTCTTAAGGAGGGGAGCAGATTGGAGAGGTCCCACGTTTTGGTAAACAAAACCAGTTACTTTGAAATGATCTCTTTTGAAAGCTAACCCTCTGAGTCCTATGTCTGAACAAAAGCAATGGTCAGCCTGGGTGGCTTGGCCCAGTGGGTTGGGCCTTGTCATGCAGAGCAAAAGGTTGCCGGTTCAATTCCTGGTCAGGGCACATGCCTGGGTTGCAGGCCTGGTCCCCAATTGGGCCGCATATGAGAGGCAACTGATTGATGTTTCTCTCTCACATCAATGTTTTTCTCCCTTTCTTTCTCCCTACCTTCCCCTACCTCTAAATAAATAAATAAAATCTTAAAAAAAAAAAAAGGAATGGTCAAGTACATAAACATTTATGCCATTGTGCCAATAAATTAAAATTGCATTGTCAGACACAAGGCTTGGTGTGGGGGATCCTCAATGAGGCACCCCCAGGGAGATGGAGTTCTTCACTGGCTTCGTGTCATTTTCTTCGGGCCGCAGACTGGAGGGAAACTGGATTCAGAATGGGATGAGCGCATTCTGGAGAACACAGCAGAGCCAGATTTGCTTTCCTTATGTCACTCTGCTGCCTTTGCCCCTCCACTACCGCAAGTCTATCCGAAGGCCCCCAGATCCCCAATCAGCGTTTTATTCTTCTAGTCCTTCATCCGGCTAGATCTCATGCTTACACGATAAGGCCACTGTGCAACGCTGGCACATTTGCAAATTTATAAACAAAACCATCTCAAACGCGAAGAAAAGTCTGCATGAAGAAAAAACAAAGCCTACAAGTTAATTAAAAAAATAAAAAAACTTTCCTTAGGTGAAAAACATTGTATGTGGAAACAATGTAGTGAATGCAACTATTTAAGGCTGTTCTTATCAGTTTGCCATAAAATCTGCTGTAGAGCTTAATTTACTCAAAATAATAAGAGTTCGATATTGCCACTCAGGTATATAAGCACGTGGACTACCACTTTCCCCACCCATGAAGTATGTTTCAAACCTACCCTGCCCCAACACATGAACAGGGAGATTCCAGACATTTGTTTCTAAGTTTGCTGTTTAGAATTCAGAAAGTATTTTCATGCTGTGGGTTGGTTCTTGAGTTTATGGAAATCCGTCTAAACCCCAACATCCTCTGGTAGCTACCCCACCATGCAGCTGCACGGAGGGGACCCAGCCCCAGGCCAGGCGCTGGTCTGAGTGTGCACACTTAGTACTTCCCCACTAGCGCACACGGAACCCCATTCTATAGGGATGAAACTGAAGCTCAGAGAACTGTGATAACAGGCCAAGGTCACCCAGCCACAAGTGACTGAAGTCTGGCATTGCATGGCCTCCCGTGAGCCCTCGCTGCCATTTAATAAGGCGCCCAAGGATAAAGACATCCAGCGTCCTCCTGGCCTCCCGGGGTCTCAACAGTGGTTGGCAGGAGGGATGGGACTTGGCCGGGACGAGGCGACAGAGACAAGGACCCAGGGCAGAGAAGAAAGAGGGTGAGGCCGAGTCTCAAGGATGAAAAGGGCAACAAGGGTTTGGGAGGAGTGGGGATTCTGAGAGGTCTCTGATCACTAGTCCTGAATACAGAATATCCAGCTACAGGTTAGAATTCTGGGAGGTCCCCAGCTTACAAATCTACTGTGTTTTAAACAATGTGCTTGCAAACCATCTGTTTATAACATGGAATACATTTTTCTCCTCATACAAATCATGTCATAAACAGTGATCAAGTTTCCAGGTTAGTCTACGACACCTATTTACCCATAATGTTCCTTCACCACAACATATCTGCAATAAAGAGGAGCAGCAAACAGTGTGATTGCAGCTATTTGCATTATATAGCAGTTTTTCTTCTTCACTTATTCGTATTTCAGCTCAGCGGGTAGTCTGGGAACAGTGCCCAGCTGGATCAACTTTTAAATTTATTATTATAGTATTGTATTTATACGGTATTTCTGCTGTTTAATGGGCATGGCTTAAATTATTCATTGTTTTCATGCCAACATAAAGAACAGGGAGACCCACCTCTGAAAAGGAGCTGAAGTTTCCAGGCAGGTGAAATGCCCATGGGCCAGGCTAGGGGACCTTGAGAATCTGACTCTATTAGGCTAGAATCTCTCAGCAAAACTTTACCACTTACTCAACCTTGAAAAAGAAACTCTGGACTCAGAAATGTAACTTCTCCTTCTGGCCCCTCGAATTTCATCAGCATCCTCTAATATAATTGTTCACCAAGAGCAGACAGTCCCTGAAGGAAACCGATAACTAAATATCAGGTAATTGGCTTAAAGGTGGGAGTTGGTGTGACCTGTTCCAAAGATTCTCTACTGATATACCATCAGAAAACTTTTAACAAGGACACAACCCAGCCTCTCTCTCTGAGGGAACAGGAGACAGGGTCCACGCTGGGGGAAGGTTTTGCTACAAGAGCATCCCAAGGTCTTCCGCCAAGTGAGTTGAAACAGATGTCTATATTTTTAGGAAAGGCACAGAGCCCAGAGAGGGGGCCAGGCGCTCCCTGGAATCCGGGGACTTTCATTAACATTGTCAGTCCATGAGATGAAGAAAGTGAGCTCAACTGGAGAGAAGAGAATAGGAAGTCATGGGGACAAACTAAGCTGGAAGACAAGGCCTCCAGGTTCAGGAAAGGGGAACGCCAAGATACAAGACCAAAGCACTGCTGAGAAAGCTGAAAAAATGGCACTTTCATCACTGGAGCCAAAAAGTCATGGTTAAACTACGGCAATAACAGAGACAATTTAGCTTTTTTTACAAAAGCAAAAATATTTAACATGCCAGGTAGCATTCTTTAATGTGACTTGGTTCACTCCTTCACGACAAACCTATGGGTGAGTATAATAATGGTCCCTGCTTTGCAGACGAGAGAAACTGGGGCACAGAAGGCTCCACATTGCTTTCCCAGGATCACAGAATTCGTGACCAGAGAGGCCAAGACACAGAACCAGGCAGTTCAGCTTCTAAGTCCACGGGCTCACCGACTACCCTAAATTGCCTCTCATAAAAGCTAATAGTCACTGAGCCCTTCTGATAAGCCAGACACTTGCTAGGGTTTTCCAAGAAATAACGCATGGATCCTCGCCATCTTTTCCTCACGGGGGGCAGTTCAGAGGGACTAAGGTGAGACAGGTTAGACAGCAAGGTGTGAATCAGTGGTCTGGCCCTGGTGCCCATTTCTCTCACTCCCATGTCAAATCCCTCAAACTTTTACCAGGATAGCAACATCATACATGCCAAGATTAACAGTGAATAGGTCCACCCAGAGCATGAACCGCACAGGAAAATATGAGTTTTCTTTCATTTCTCAAAGTGTGTCGTATGGGTTGTTTTGAGTGTTAATGTTAATGGTTCTATTGCTAAGTTCGGGCAACACTAGCTAAGTTTCTCTCAGGGCCTGGAATCTGCTAGTGTGCTCTGTGACTTGCCGAGCTGGGGATGAGTGATGAACCATCTTGCACCTTTCTGACTGAGGGTCACCTAGTCGAGCACATTGGGAAGCACCGCCTGATCTTGGTTAAGGAGCAGTAATCGAAATGGTGGAGCAAATTAGAAAACATTGGCCTTGTTTGCCTCTGTTGCTCAACTGTCATACTCAACTGATCATGATCTACTCATGCTAAGCTCTGTGCTGTTGTGCTCTGTGCTAGCTCCTGCATTCTACCCTCCCCCGTCTCCTCTCCCTGGGCTCCTGCAGCGACTTTTTAGTTGGTCTCCCTCCTTCCCTCCTCCAGTGGCTCCAATCTAGGAGTGGCTTCCACAATGGTATCTAGGTTATGCTGGAGCACAAAGCTGGTTCTATCATTTCCTACTTAAAAATCTTCAGTGGTACCCTTTTGTCTATGTCAAACTCCTCTGTCCCATGTGCCTCCTTTCCATGACCTGGGGCTAGGACACACACTTCCATGCTCCTCTCTTTACCCCAACACCATGAGCTAGCCCCTGCTTTCGTCTCCAAATGCATCCCCAGATAATTGATAACCCTGTCTCTCTATTTAGCCTGTAAGCTCCTAAAACCACAGATCCCTAATATAGTATCTAGTACCTCACACCTAGCAGAGAGCAGTTACTCGATAAACTCATACAGTGCAAGCATCTCCAGCTCTTCCTAGCGTGTCTGCTCCTACTGCCGAGAACGTCCTGGCGCCTGCAATACTTGGTGAGATCATGTTCCTCGTTCCAACCAGTTCAATGTCACCTCCTTCACGTCGGCCCAGCCTCCAGGCAAAGCAGTCACTCCCCACTCTGTGTCCCTGTGGCACCGCACACACGCTCCTGGTACTTACAGCACATTGCATTAGCTGCTAGTTCAGTTGCGTATCTCTCTGACTGGACTGTAAGTTCCCCCAAGGGGAAGGCCCATCTTATTCCTCTTGGCACCCCCAAAACCTGGTACCATATCTGGCATTTTATCCATAAATATTTACTGGGTGCCCTCTGGACACCAAACACTGTAGTAAGCACTGGGGACACATCAGTGTATAAGCCACTTAAAGTCCCTCCCTCCATGAGCGTACATGTCAGTGAGGCACACAGACAGAAGCCAAATCAGCAGACGATCATTTGAAATAATTTCAAATTGAGCTCTGGCTGGGTGGCTCAGTTGGTTGGAGCATCAGCTGGTGCACCAAAAGGTTGTGGATTTGATCCCTGGTTGGGGCAAATATCTAGGTTGTGTGTTCATTCCCCAGCTGGGGCACTTACAGGAGGCAATTGATCGATGTTTCTTTCTCTCTCTCTCCCCCTTCCTTTCTGTATAGAAATCAATACATCATGGAGTGAGGATTTAAAAAATTATAATAATTTCAAATTGAGGCAAGTCTTCTGAAGAACTAAAAATATAGCAGAGAGGAACCACTTTAGACAGGCTAGTCCAGAAAGCAGGCATTTCAGCTCAGAGTTCAAGGATAACAATAATCTTGCCACAAAAAGAGCAGTGGGAATAGCATTCAAGCCAGAAGGAACAGCATGTGCCAAAGACCCTGAGTTAACTTTAAAGCTTGGTCTGTGCAAGGAATTGATTAAAGACCAGATTGCTTAGAATTTAGGAAGGAAGCAAAGAGAGTGGTTCTGCCAATTACAAGCCAGCGACCTGGGGCAAATCACATGCCATCTCTGTGTCTCGGGCTTTTCACCTGCAGAAAGCCAGTAAATATTAGTCTCTATCCCATGGAGTTGTTACAAAAACATAACTATTTCACTAAAGCTTACAGTAAATACTAGTAGTCATTGTTATATGAGTTACACAGGCAAGTAAAAAGAATTTAGGTGAAAATATAGATGACATAAGCCAAATAAACACAAAAAGGTCGTGAGGTGACGGGTTTGGGCGCCAAGGTTAACCAGACGGCCCCTCTGCACCGCCCACAGGCGCCGGGCCAGCATTCCGCCTTTTCCACGTAAGAAGGCAGATGCGTTCCAAGCCTTCCCAGAAGAGTCTTAATCACAGCCGTCTCTCATCCCAAGACTAAAGGGGTCTTTGGGGGTCTCTCACACCTGGAGCACCAGCAATGAGAGCACTTTCCATGGTGTAATGAAATTATTTGTTCAGGGCCTGTTTCCCACACTAACCTGTGAGCTTCTCCAAGGCAGGGCCTCGTTCATCTTTGTTTTCCCCAGGGCCTAGTACAGGGCCTGGTCCGCCGCTGGCATTCAACAAACGTTAGCTGAATTGGATTAAGAATTAAATTTTAAAGTGACTAAATTCTTATCTCTGTCTCCATGATACCAGCATAAGTTGTTGCATTGATTTTTGTTCCCTGCGTCGGCCTGTTAGCCAGCGCCGTGGAAAACCAGCCTTTGTCTCGGAACTTGGGTGTTGTTTAGCACACAGAAAACACACTTGCAGACTGAACCACGTGCACAGAAGGGATCTGTGGCCTTCACCCTATGTGGTTCTCCTGTGGGTGATGAGTGTACCAGAAGTTGGAATTTTTATTTCCAAATGCAAACCATGAACTGGAGAATTTAAGTGATGCATTTAAACCAAACAGGTAGCACGGAAATAAAGGTGGGGAAATGATGCCTTTTGAGTCGGGAAGGTCCAGGTTCAAAGCTGCTCTCCTACACATTCTTCATGTAACAGGGGGCACATCCCCTACCCTCTCTGGGCCTCAGTTTCCCCACTGGTAAGCAGGTGGCAATAACAATCCCATGCTCCCGAAAGCAATATTAAATGCCACGTGTAGCACATCAGAAATGGCCCCCTCTCACCACAGCAGCGTCCACACGGAATAAAACAGTACAAAGAAAGAACATGGGGAATTGCTGGGAACAGGACAAATGCCAGGTCACAGAGACAAGTGAAGACGTTTGAGAAATTTAAAGCCAATCAATACATACTTATGAAAGTGCCTGCTGCCTGAGATAAGGTCGTTTCAAAAAAAAATCTATTCCGTTAAAAAATATATTTACTAAAAGGGGTGTTCCTAATGGTACTTGTTCTCAGTCAGAGAGCATCAATTAAAGAGACAGCACACACGAGCAGTTTGGATGCTGAGGTCTGAGGACCCCAGGTGCCTGCTTTCCCAAACAAAACTGGCTTCTGTGGAAGGTGAGCCTCCCGCCTGTGTTGGGCATTGTCAACCGTCAGGGTACAAAGGGTGCACCTGTGGCCCTTAATGGTGTTTTCCCTCTTCACCTTCTGCTTTGAAATAAGTAGGATTTATTCAGAGTTCCTGTAACAGCTGATATAGTGAAGGACTCAGGGGTTCAGGTTCACCCAAGACCCCTCTCCAGGGTTCAAAGGCCCCAAACCCCTTCTTGCATTCTCGGGAACCCACATGCCCGTTAGTTCTCTGCCAGGGTAATTCAGTGATGCCCCGAGGCCAGAATAACTATTCCCCTTTGCTCCCCACTGCTTTCGCCCCACAGACAGTTGTCCTACTTGCTTCTACACAATTAGTCGGCACAATGGGGCCCTCATGCGAGAAGGAGGGGCTGCCCCCAAATCCCATTATTATCATTATTGCTGTCATTAGAGCCTCACTGGACCATAAAGGAGTGTCACTGCCTAGACTTCAGATGCGACTGGAAGGAAAGGAGGAGTGAATGCAGAATCAGAATGGTCGCCTGTCTCAGATTGTCTTCCTGGCCCCTCAGCTAATGTAGCCACATCCTGTAGAAGGGAGACATCCCCAAAACTGAACGCGCTCCTTCGGGTCTTGGGTCAGGTGTCCCCTTCTCAGCGAGGCCTGCCGGGGCCTTGCTGGTTGAAAGTTGCAACCACCCCTGTCTCCAGCCAGCACTCCCTCCCCCTTCCTCTGCTTTATTTTTCTTCACGGCATCGATCACCATCTGAGGCGCTCTCTATGGCCTTCTGAACTTTTACACTGTCCATCTTCCCTCGTGCAGTAGGTTGAATAATGTTCCCCCCAAGTTCATGTCCACCTAAAACCCTAGAACGTGACCTTATTTGGAAACAGGATCTTTGCAGATGTAATAAGATCTCAAGATAAGATCAGACTGGATTTAAGGTGTCCAATGATGGGTACCTTGATAAGAAGCAGGAGAGGAGAGTTGGGGCACACAAAGAGAAAAGGCCGGCAGAGATAGAGCCATGCTGCCACAGCCAAGAACACCAGGAGCCACCAGGAGCTGGAAGAGCAAAGGAAGAATTCTCCCCTAGAACCTGAGGGAACAGGGCCATGCTGACCCCTTAATTTTGGATTTCTAGCCTCCAGAAATGTGAGAGACTCAATCTGTTTGTTTTAAGCCACTGCAGCCCTGGGAAACCAATGCATCTCATTAGAAGGGCTCCACAGGGGCAAGGATCTGGGACTGTGCTTTTCACTGCTACAGAATCCGAGCGCTGAGAACAGTGTCTGACACATAGTAGGTGCTCGATAAACAAATGCATGGATGCTTAACTTTCAAAGCAAGGCAGAAGGGTTTCTATAACTCAGATAGGCCCTGAATTCTATTCTCTTTCTTATGCATAATCAGTCATCCGCGAAGGGTCCACCTGGACCAGGCTCTCCCCTTCCCTCCCACCACCATGAGGGATAAAGTCTCTCATGTTTCTCTTCCCTTTTGCTACAGAGGTAGGTAATGGTACTGGCTTGGCAGCTAGAGCTAAACCTAGATTTGAAAACTGGCTCCACTAAGTATTCAACCCTTGGCAGGCAGAATAATGGCCTCGAAAAATACCCATGGTTTGATCTCTGCGACCTATGAGTATGTTAATATACATGGCAGAAAGGACCTTGCAAAGGGTCTCAAAATGGGGAGATTATCTTGGGTCATCTGTGTGGGCCCAAAGTACTCACAGGGGTCCCTAAAAGAGGAGGCAGGATGGTCAGAGTTGGAGAAGGAGGTCTGGAGATGCTACCCAGGTGGTTCTGCAGATGTGAGAAGGAACCATGAGCTGAAGAACGCAGGCGGCTGCCTCCGGAGCTAGAGACAAGAAAACAATTCTCCCTACAGCCTCCAGAAGAAACACAGCTCTTCCAAAACCTTGATGGTAGCCACTGAAACCACTGCAGGCTTCTGACCTCCAAAACCATAACATGAATAAATGCATGTTGTTTTAAGCCACCAAGGTTGAAGTAATTTGTTAAAGCAGCAGTAGGAAACGGATACGCAAGCTAAGACTGTTTTTTCATTTCTAAAGTGGGTGCTGTGATAGTGCTCACTTCATAGGGTGCCAGGCGGTCTAAATGGACCACGGGCTGGGAGGTGCAGGGCACATGTTCTTCTCCATGCATGCAGACCCCGCCTCCCGGCCCGGCCTGGCTCCAGGCGGGCTTCCCGAGGAAGGGGCGCTCAACTGCACGCCGCAGAATAAGTGGGCACAGCTGATGGACGCCTCCACTGAAAGGCCCTCAGCGGCCTTCTCTGCTGCACGCTGTCCACCTCTCGTGACGGCAGACTGGACCGCAGTCACGCAGGCTTCAGGAGAATGTGGCCACGGGTTACCAAGTCCCACGGGTTGTCTTGGCCAAGTTTTAGGGCAACAACAGCCCACTGCCCTTTGGGTTAATGATTCACCCTGGGGAGGCCTGAGGAAGGAATGTCTCTTGGAGAAGAGAAGAAAGGCAGACCTCAAGATAGGAGAGCAACACAAGGAACTGGATAGATCTGTAAGCAAATCACTCAACTCTTTCTGACTGTTATTCTGAGGCACAAATATGTTTAGCACTCAAATTTCAGTTTTCTCTTCTGCGTTCAAAATCCCCTTCTGTTACCCCCAAGCCTTTCAGAGAGTCTGACGGGGACTGGCCACAGAGTCCTGTTGTTAGGCCGAGTTGAGAAATGATCTTGTTCATAGCCTCGTGTGTAGAATAAACCACCAGCAGCTGAAGACCTACAAACTGCTACCAGGGGCTGCCTGCAGGTTCACCAACTGTCACCATGAAACATGAAGAACATGGGAAAGTGTTAAATGTATAAAAATAATCAAGGAGAGCCCTCATAATTAGCATGTCCGGGGGCTTTGTCCCCACCCTGTCCATGTCCTGCGCAGGGCGCGGCATTACAGGGTGGGACAAAAGAGAAGTGAGTGGACCGTTTTCTACAGAGGATATAGCTCTGGTTCCATCACATGACTGGGGCCAGAGCACACAGAGCTCCGCAGTGGTGTCGGGAGAGGAAGGGAGAGCGGGGAGAGGGGGGAGAGGTCGGGAGAGGTGGGGAGAGGTCGGGAGAGGTGGGGAGGTACTTGAAGTCTGGAGCAATAGCTGCCAGGAAGAAAGAAGACTCTGGAAGGCATGTGACATAAAGTCACTCTTTACAAAATGTACTAAAAGAAAGTGATTCTGGAAGGGGCAGGGATGGGCAGTGCAGTGCCGCTAATGCTCAGGTTTAATGTAGTTCATTTGCCTTCTTCTCTGCCTTCAGAATCATCTTTTTAAAACACAAATATGATCATGCCAGCCCTCTGCTAAAAACCCTTTAATACGGGGAGCTCCCAGCAGTGCTAATGAAGTCCAGACTCAGAGCCCTTCACACCCCAGTCCCACCCGGCCCTCTGGAGCCAGTGCTGGTGATAGAACTCACTTGGCCACGCCCGCAGAAGGCCTCTTCTTGGGCTGGTTCTTCTGCCTGAAGTGCCTCCCACGCCCTCCATCCCATGGGGAAAGTCTTCTCAGCTGAAAGGCCTAATTTCATGCCACCTCCTCCCCGAAACCTTTCTCACCCTCTGTTAAAAGTAATGGCTCCCTCCTCTCGGGTTCCACCACCATAATGGCTAACATTACTTGAGTACTTACTGTGAGCAATAAGGCTTACTAGGCACTGTGCCTAGGACTTCATGCACATTATCTGAATTGATTCTCTCAGCAACCCTGTAAGGTTACAACCTTGCTTTAGAGCAAAGGAGAATCACAAAGAAGATGAGAAACTTGCAAGCCACACAGAAGCCCAGATCGGATTGCAAGTGAACTGATTCCAGGACCTGCATCCTTCCACCTGCGCTGCACCACTCCTGCTGCCAGCGTGAGTCACCCCTGCATTGCTGTGCATCCCAAACGGGCTGCTGCTCCTACATCCTGCTCCCTAATAACACCATGTCCTTCTGGGAACCCAAGCCAGACACCCGCACTCCTCCTATAATCTCCACACCAAAGTCCTGCTCTGCAGGGAAAAGAGCGCTAACCATGCACCTTTGGACGCGCAGCCCTGATATCTGTTGGAAGACCCTCCCCATCTGACGTAGGTGCCCATTGTTTGGGCTCCGGCCTAGTGCCTAGTCCAGGGCCTGAGGCACAGTGGGAGTCCAGTGGATGTTTGGGTATTGTTTCTTTATTTCTTTCTGAGGACTTAGATCTAAGGGGAAAGAATACATCTTCCAGAAAAACAGTGGCCACCTTGATATTTTATGTTTCATTTTCTGGCCCTATTTTTAGCATATCAGACTCAAGGGGGAATCCAATTAATCACTAAGTCCTGTCAAGTCTACCTTCCAAATAGCTCTTAAATCCACCCACTTCTTCCTATTGCCACTATCATCTAATTCAGCCCCTAGTCTCTTGCTGGTTTACCACCACCTTCTAAGTGATCTGCAGCTTCCAGCAGTGTCCCTTCTGGCCTATTTTGCATGTTCTAAAACACACATCTGATCTCGTCTCTCTTCTAATTAAAGCCCAGCAATGGCTCCCCAAAGTCCTTCCAACAAAATCCAAATTCTCTAACATGGCTTATAAGACCCAGCCTCCTCTGCCTCTGCCCACCATGCCAACCTCATTTCCCAACGCCCCCCAGCTAGACTGAACGCTCTGCCGTGACTGAGCCCCCAGCCTGCTGGCCCACAGATCCTGGCCTTGGCACAGCCTGTTCCCCGAGCCAGCTTCCCCTCCCTCCTCTTTACTTGGCTGATATGTGCTCACATTTCAGGTCCAGCTTAGACATCCCTCCAGGAAGCCTTCCCTGACCTTTTCCATGTGCCTGCATGAAACCCTTCACTTCCCCTGTGCTAACCCTTATTATACTCTATTTACTTATTGGTAGATTGGTAGCTCCGTAATTTATTAAGGTAGACTGGATTACTGTTCCCAAGTCTGCAGTCTTTCCTGTGCTAGAATTACACATCCACAGCCTTTACCATGTCCCTTTGCACTGTCTCCCACTGCAGTGGGCAGAGTGTATGTCCCCACCCCACTGATGCTGGGCTTGCCTGCATGGCTTGCTTACAAACGTGACCTGAACAGAGGCTTTGAATGTGCGGCAAGGTTTAGCTTGGCCCCTTGGGCTTCTGCTATCTGCCACAAGAGGAGCATGTATAGAATGGGAGAGATGTGAAGCAGACCTGAATCAAGTTCTTTTTTTAATTGAGTTTATTCAGGTGACGTTGGTTCATAAAACTATACAGGTTTCAAATGTAAAAATTCAATAAAACATCATCTGCACACTACATCACGCACCCATCGCCCCTAGCAAAGTCTCCTTCCATCCCCATTTTCTCCCCTTTGCCCACCTCCATCTATGCCCCGCCCCCTTTCCCTCTATCACCGCACTGTTGTCTGTGTCTTTGTGTTACGTATACCTTTTCTCTTAATCCCTTCACCTTCTTTCATCCAGTCTCCCTACCTCTCTCCCCTCTGACAGCTATCAGACTGTTCCATGTATTCATGCCTCTGTTTCTCTTCTATTCAGCAATTTATTTTGTTCATTAGCTGAATCCAACTCTTGACCTGCAGCCTGAGACCCCCCCAGTGCTCCATGCCTGCTAAAGCTGAACCATGAGCAAAAAAACCAAAAAACAAATGTTCGTTCTTGTAAATCGCTAAGAGTTTGTTTGTTACTCAGCATTACTGCAGCAGAAACCTGACTGATACCTGTGTCTACATCCCTCACTAGCTGCAAGCTCCATGTAGGCAAGAAAGAACTGTATCCCAAGCACCTAGCACAGGGCTGAGCACATTGCAGGTGCTCCAACAATGCCTGTTGATTGGATGTACAACTGAATGAATGAACGTTGGCCAATGACATGTCTGTCTCCTAGCTAATCTGTGAATTCCTGAAGTCCAAGAATGGCAACTGACCTCTCCCAGTATCACCTAGTTATCTGACTTCCCACATGGGGTTCTTGGTAGATATTCGATAAATATTTGTTGAAATAAAATAAATTGAATTTTGTGGGCTGACATGGGAATCGGTCCTTAATTTATGACACTGTTTCTATGGGGAAACGCATTCTGAGTGCCAAACTTGCAAATGAACTTTTGGAACCTCACTCGCTCATTGGTTCAGGATTGCCAGCTTTGTGGAAATCCATAACTGAACACATGTGCTATGCTTTGCAATATGGGAGAAGCTGAGAAACTGCTTCCAAACCCAAGATATTCAGTCTGCAAAAATTTACTTTCCACCCACACAGACGAATTCATCACAGGTTGGATTTGAAGTTCCAACAATAAAATACTAGACTTTTTAGAGCTCATTGTTTATCTACTTGCTTTTTATCTCGCTTATACTGAATGCCTATTCTTAACATCCCATCAAAAGGAAATGAAGATCATTTTCTTGCCCCACCTCCCCAACAAATTCACTTTCTACACACGTATGCGAGGAAGCTCAACCTTCTCAACAGAAAAAATAAGTTATTTTTCTAAATAAATCTGTGGCATTTAAAATAAACACAGTGGGATGCTCTACAGTTATGAGAAAACATCCCCCTTTAGAATTCCTAATTTTGAATGGTACTGAGAGCTAAATGTGAGTCATGGATCTGAAGCTTAGTTTTATTTAATCTTAGGCCAGACCAAGCCAGTTTGAAACCGAGTAACCTGACATGGCTGGGAAGGGCCACCAGTCCGCACCTCCGGAGGGTTTTATGATCTTCACATACACGTCTCCAGCCATTGGTAGAGTTTCCCGATCATTCAGTCTACTCGTCATTTAACATATACCTACTATGTGCCAGGCACTGTCCTAGATTCTGGAGGATACAACAATGCACAAGACAAGGACCCCATGCAATTCACGTTTTCATAAAGGGAGTGGCAGAGAAATAAGATCAGTTCAAAGGGTGGCAGGGCCGTGAAGACCATAAAACGGAGGTGTCATTGTGAGTGAGGTGAGGCTCCTTCAGACGGGATAAGCCCGTGGAGATGTGTGTGTGCTGGGACCTGACCATCAAGCCACAGCCAGCTGTGGAAAGACCTGGGGAAGAATATTCTAGACTGAGGAAAGAGCAAGTGCAAAGCCCCCGAGTCAGGAAGAGCCTGGCATACTCTTTAGTCAGAAAAGAGGCCTGTGTGACGGGGGTAGAGCGAAAGGAGAGTGGCAAGAGAGGTCTGAGAAGTAGCAAAGGGCCAGACCATGGAAAGCCTCATATGCAGGCCCTGGTAGTAACAGAGTCAGACTGAATTCTAAGGCAGCAGCTGGTGGAGGTCACTGAGCTGGGAAATGAGAGGATCTGGTCTGGAGTTTAACCGGCAGAGGTGAGGGCGTCAGAGCTGAAGCCAGGGAAGCAGTGAGCAGCTCTTCGAAGCCTGGCACTCACAGTCCACCGTCAGGAAAAGCCCCATGCCCTCAACCTCTTCTCCCATTCCCCCTTTCACCTTCCTGTTCGCATCAAAACCAGGCCCTCCCCTGAAGTCACGGCTTCCCTGCAGCCCACTCCACGGCTGACCTTAATTTCAAGCTCCCCACAGTCCACCGCCCTTTTTCCAGTTTCCTAGCTCCAGCAAGTCTTCCCCCAACTGCAACCTCCAGTGCACAGATCCTACCACCTTCTCACATCCCTCACTCCCCTCCTTGGAGTTCACTTAGAGCTTAAAGCCCAGAGTTCACCAGTATAAGTATCAATATCCACCTCAACATCATTGTCCATCCCCCGCGTGCACCCTCAGCTCCCAGGCCCCTCTGTCCCCTCTTGAAGGACTTCCTGGAAAAGCCCCAACTCAGGCTCCACCTAACTCTCGCCTACTCTAAGACTTTGCCAACGGAGCTGAACGTGACTTGCGAAAGCAAAACCTTGCTTACCGCTTTCACTTCAAAAGCAAGACCACCGACCTCAAGTGGGCCCTAACGCTTCCTGGAAATCATTCTTTATTTCCCATCTCCGTTCTCTCTCCCACTCTATTTCACACCTTCTCTCTGTTCAACCCCCCTCCCCCAACCTCTTCTCACTCTCACTTGTCTTAAGTCACTGAAAATGATGTAAGCAATATGAAAATACACTATACGTGCTTCTACCACCCACCTGCTCCCAGGCACAGCCTCTCGCCTTCCCTCCCAGGACCAAGAAGGAACTGGCCCACGCTCCTGTCCCAGGCTGGCCTCCCCCTGCCCGTGTGCTAGGTCACCCTTTCCCTCATCTGCTGAGAGACTACACTCCACAACTCTCTCTCCTCTCTCATGGCATCAGTCCCCCCTCCCCACGGGGCCTTTCCCAGTAGTCCCAACACCTGCTGTTTCACGCCCCTTATCAACAGCAACACAGTCCGGACTCCATCTCCCTCCAGCGTTTTCTGCTGTCTTTCTCAGCAAGCTCCTCTAAAGAGCTGCCTCTGCTCTGTCCTCTTGTTATCTGCACTTGCAGCTTTAGCACCACCTCCCCAGCTGTCGTGGTCACAGTCACCAACCATCACCTGCTAAGTCCAGTGGACCGATTCTCTTCTCCTCTTGCCTGACCTCTCAGCGCGACCGGGCAGAGTGGGCCACTCCCTCCCCTGTTCTTTCTCTGGCTCCTTCAGTTTTTTCTCTTCCCTGTCCTGTTCCCTCTTCATCTCCCGGGCCCCTAAGAATTGCCCACCTCCGTGCTCAGTTCTCCAATTACTTCTGCCCTCAATCCACATCCCTGCCCCCAACCGTCTGGTCCGAAGGCTTCCTTATGTCCCATCTAAACACTACAAACTCCCCAATTCGTGTCGCCAGCCTGGACATCTCCCATGCCCTGCGTTTGCTGACTGAGTAGCCACGAGCTCTAGGTGGCTATTCAGTCACCATCACCACACTGTCACTGAATGAGCTCCTGCACGTAGCTCTGCTAGGATAGACAGGGGACCTGCGCAAGTGGGACGGATCGGAAAGATTAGAGCAAAACGGCTTAGTGGGTGTGTGCTGACAAAATGCTCTTCATGATCAGTTCATTCCTTCAACTCTACTCAGGCAAATGACAAGAAGAAAACCTTCCCACCCAGTTACAATTATTCATGAGCATTTTCCTGGCCCTCCTTCTTTTGTCTGCCAGTGATCCTGATGGAAACAGCCCGGTGAGGAAGCGCTGTGAAAGGCACAGGCAATTATGCGTCTTGCTGCATCTCAGCTTTTGACTTCCTCCGTGAACTCTTAATTAATTCCATCCCCATGTTTTTAGTTTGTTTCCTGAACCTCTTGCTTACATTGTATTCCCCCCTCTCCCTTCATTGTTCTTGGCTTCCTCCTCCACAGGCTCCCAAATTCTCTTTCTAGCTCTCTCTTCTTCCTCCAAACTGCCCCTTGTCCTGCCTCCAGCTTCTCTGCACCTGTTCTACTCTTTCTTATCCTTTTTTACCTTTAAAAACTGAAAGAGCCAAACTGACAGACACTGTTATGGTTTTTTTCTTCCTTCCTCTGCCTGAGCTGCAGCTCAGGCTCTCTCCTTGCTTCTATAGTGAGAGCCCGAGTACTGGGTTACCATAGTAACAGCAAATCCAACCAGGCCGATCCCAGTGATGCTAGGAGCTGCCATGGTGAGGAAGCCGCTCCAAGTTGCCCCTGAGCCTCGATGGGTCATGAGCATCGTAACTCACAACCAGGCTGGGCAGATTCTGCCCGGAGCCTGAGGTTGCACATCAGGCCCCCAGCTGTACGGCGCATTTGGAGACAGCGTCATCAATAATAATGCTTCCACTGCACCAACTGAGTATGTGACATTATGAGGATTCAGTCAAAAAATTTCAAACATCCTTATTCTTTTACCTCCCCTGAGGGCACGCCTTTCACCTCTCTCTCAAATCGGGGAGAACTCCGTAGAAAGTAAAAGCAGACTGACAGCTTCAGGCTACCCTCCCTTCTGTCACATACCTGCCCCTCCCACCCCCCAGTGGGCGACCCTCAGCAGTCTGGGTCAAATGATTTAAAGCGCCAACACGGCTAGGAACATCTCCGGGAATTAATTCGCGTTACACAGTGATATTTTAGTCAGCGAAGAGGTCAGTTCCCCCAGGTCACTGGAGTGAATTGTTAACGCGGGGCAACAAGTGTTCTGCCGTGTGACACCTCTCTGCAAATGTGAGCCGGCGAGAAAGAATTCAGGAGATACCTTTGCAGCGAATGGCACCAGCCGCAGTGAGGGTCTGCTGCTGTTAAGCACTCCGAACAGGATTTATGTTTATTACAGTTTGCAACTCCAATTCTCCTCACCTAAAAATAAAGATGACAGCAGTTCAGATGGAATAATAAGCAATGCCAGAAAAACCACCACACCTTCTCTGATGAAGGGCCACAGAGAGACATTTATTGGCTCAAACTCTGGATGTCTCCATAATGACCCTGGGCAGGGCGTCCCAAGGGCCAAAGTAAGAAGCAGTTTATCAGAATTACGTCAGGAACTTGTAAAAGTGCAGATTCCCAGACCCCTGCCGTTGGGACTCTAGCTGAGTAGGTCTGGGGCAGGGCCAAGGAATCTGTATTTTTAGGCGCTCTCTCAGCTGAATCTGATACGCAGTCAGGTTTCTGATTGGCTAAGAATGACTTCAAAAGGGATCGTGGAATCAGGTCAGCTGGTTTCATGCAGAGAGATAGGCAACAGTACTTTGGAAATGAGCATCTGGAAATGGCGAGAGGCCCTGGCCCAGGAGGAGCATGAGGTTGTCAGTGGCCGTGGAAGTGAGGAGAACCCTCCACACCCCTCTCAGAGGTAGCTCCATCGCCTCAGCTCCTGCCTCGAGGGCTCACAGCCCCTCCACTGGAGTTGAAAATAAAAGAAACAGGGGCAGTTTTCAAATCATTCCCTGCCCCTAGAGTCATCTCTTCCAGTGGTCAGGAAATAGCAGCCCACCGAGCAGGTGCCAGCATTGGGCAGACGCAGGCTGCTGGCAGAGCCATGCAGCGAGGTGGGAGGCAGGGATGTGAGTGTCCCACGGCATGGTTACTGCAGGCAGAATCCCACAGCAGGTGGCAAAGAAACTGTGGAGTTCGTTAAGCCAGGAAGCTATAGATGCTAGAAAGTATAATAACTTCTTAAAAAAGGCTAGAGAAACAGAGTTCAAGAAGGGGTTTGTGAGGAAAACAAGCTATCCTGAGGAATATCTTCTGGCTCTAAGTTGACTTCCTAAGAGGATAACCATGCCTGTCCATTTCACAGTTCCCAGTGCTGCTGGTGGACATGCCGGGCAGACCACCAGCCTGAGCCAGAATGAACCAGAATGTGGATATTTCCTTCTAGCTCACGAAACAGCTTTTTAATTCTGGGGGATTTTCATAAATGTCACATAATCTCTCTACCCTTGTTTTCTCATCTGTGAAATGGTGATTGTGTTGCAGACTTCATGGGGTTATTTCAAAACGGTCTGGCACATACTAAACGCTCAATAAATGCTGGCTATTGGCGTTATGTGAGAAAAGCTTCCACGGTCTAACAAACGTGTGAAACCTTACACTGAAAAAGCGAAATACATTTCCTCAGCACAAGGCTTCTGAGAGCCTTCGAATATGCCCCGCGTCACGGTACTCCGAGGGGCACGGTCAGTAACCACTGCTCCCAGGACAACTTCTGCTCAGAGCGTTAGTGGGATATGCATTTTTAGAATATGCTACAAAAATTACCACACAGTATACTTACACACACAAACATGTAACTCCATGTAAAAAGCAAGACCCTATAAATACTGTATTGGACCTGCTTTTCCAACTGAACATATGATTGTAAGTATCCTATAGCAATGCATATACCTTCATATGGTTATTTTTAATGGCTACATAACACACCATTGTATGGATGGACCAGGACATGTTCATTTGGCTATTGCTATCTGCCCAAGAATCTAAGAAAGGACTTTCCTTAGGTTTTATCTCTCTCCGGGTTCTCTTGGCCCAACCAGAGTCTAACTGATGAAATCTCTAGTAGTAAACCGAAGTGAAGAATGTACGAATAACCAGCTTTGATGCCCAGTTGAAAACTCGCCTCAGGACTTCAGGCTTTGAATGACCAGAGATGAGAATAATTTACCTTCAGAAAGTGGGGGACCTGTCAGCTATTAGAGGCTCTCCCAGTGGTTCCCATCCTACGGTCCTGAGTTCCAGGGAAGGCAGTAATGAGGATCTCTGAGCTATTTGCAATGTTTTATAAAGCTGAGTGGGGAAACGTGCACAGATTCAGCCAGGCCTCAAGGGTCACAGCGCTGGGCTGGCATTTGATCGGCTCTGTGGGGCGGCGCAGTCAGTTCTCCGACTGCGAGCTTTGAGATACTCTGGATGAATAAAGCCCAGGAAAGGGGGTTGTTACTGAATACGCGCTGTTTGTTGAATAGACAAAAATCTCTCAGTATGGGAACTCTAGGGAAGAAATATAATTTAAAAAATTTTGAATGGAGAAGCAAGCTGGTCAAGGAGACTCTATTTGGTGAAGAACTGGCTTACAAAGGGACCTGAGGTCCAGTGGCCATCTTGCTGTGGTCATTTTGACATAACTGACTTTTTAACGTGCAAGGAGCAATATGGCCCTTTTAGGAATTCCAGAAACTACAAAGGGCTTGCGTACCTACTCTGTGACTCTAACAGCACATGCAGATTAACGGCACTGCTATTGTCCTTTGAAGGTTGGAAAAGAACAGAATGAAAACGGGGGTGGGCCAGCAGCGTCTGCTGCATCCCTTACGTAATTATGTAAGTCTCGGTTATCTTCCCTGCACTTTGTATGTTCAAATACCCATGGATCAAAACCACTGTGCCAGAGTGGCCTTTTTAGTTTTCACAAATTTAGGATTTGATCTCATTTATCATGGGCTTTAAAAGATCAAGGCATAATTTAAGTCCTAGTCTTGACAAGGCCTAATCTATATATAATCTTGAGCAAGTTATTTAACCTTTCCAAGTCTTAAATTCTTCATATATAAAACAAAGGTAATTTCATATCATTAAATTATTAACACTTTCATTAACATTGTTTATTATACATGTATGTACACAGTTCTATGCACCTCATCTAGAGAGGCCACATGTAGAACAGTAACTTGTACATAGTCAGTAGGGACTCAACAAACATTACTTTTTTTCCCCCTTCCCTCAGTGAAGCACTTTGTAAAAAGGTGTTCTTCATAATTCCATAAGCAGAAGCAAGAAGAAAAACTAAAACAGCCAAGTAAATTAAGAGAGGGAGGGCAAGTGCCATATATTTCCTGGTGAATGAATGTGTATGACACCATGGCCCAATATTAACCCCAAATTCCAAAGCCAATCCCACTGGGTATATTCATAAATGCCATTCAGTGCCCACACAATAAATGTGTAAATTCAGTTACCTTACTGATTATGCGCCCATTTGCAAGCACACCCTCCTCTGCAAAACTTGGCATTGGAAATACAGCCAATAATAAAATTGTCTAAATAGGTAATATTTCTTGCTTAGTTACTGACAGTAATGTTTTTAATTCCGTGCCTTTGGACCATCGCTGGTCTTCTCCGAGCCTGAAGCAACGTTTAAACTCAGCAGTTCAAAGTAAAAGCTTTGCCTCTGGATAATGACATCAATTAAACAATTTTCATTCATAAGTCAGAAGCAATAACCAGTGTTTTTACCCACCTCTTTCCCAGCTGTTAGATAGATGTAGATGTTCTTCTTAGGGTGAGGAACAAGTTTGTAGAACACAGGTGTTTCTTCTTTAATTTCATAGATAACCTCCGGACAATTTGAGGTCAAGTTCTCATCAAGAATAACCTATTTTTTCCCCAAAAAGAGAAATATGATTTCTATTAAATATTTTGAATAGCAGGGTGGTAAAACTTGTAGCTTTATTCTAAAACCACATCCTTTCTTACTCACTAAATACATTGGCTAAGGTACCAGGTTCCTTAATCACCTTCTCATGTCTGTCTTCAACGAAGCTGGAAATAACGAGCACAGTATTTCTGCTTTTGTAGGGGTCAAAGTCGCACATGCATGCACACACACACACACACGTACGCACGTGCGCACACACAAAAGCCACTCTTCAATGCTGGGCAGTATCCTCATATGCGGAAGCCTGTCAGCAGTTCCTGACCACGTCTGATCGGCCTTATAAGAAGCTACAGGTGGCAGCTTCATTAGAACTAGGCCAAGATTGATTTTAAAGCTAAAGAAAGTCGGCTCAACATATATTTGTCTGGGTTATTCTGATTCTCCCATATAATTCTACATAATCATGCATTTTAAAGTAATCAGGACAACTTATCAGACCTAAACAATGAGTATGTATTGATATGAAAAATATAAGCGAGTCTGGCTTTGAAACTGGGCAAACCTGAGCTCCACTCATCTTCAGTCAATGAAACACCTACTGAACATCCACTCTGTATCTGGCACCATCGAGGTGCTTGGAAAACGCAGTGAACACAGCCGGGGGGAGAGGGAGGGAATCCCATCCTCGTAGAACTTATACTCATGTATGCACGCAGGGACATGATGACAGACAGTTAACAAAAAGTGACATAAAATATATCAGAATGTCATAAAGGTCAAAGTAAAATGGGGTAAGAAGATGGAGAATGCATCTTCAGAGGGGGTCCTGCTGAGAAGGTGACATTTATTTAGAGATTTGCAGTGGATGATGACATCATTTGGATATCTGGGCAAGTGTGCTCTCAGAAGAGGGACCCAGAGGTACGAAGGCCCTAGAATGAGAGGAAGCCAGTATGATTTGAGCAGAGCAAATGAGGTGGAGGGGAGTGAGCAGTGAGGTAACAGGGTGGATAACTCAGGTTCTTGCAGGCCAGTGTAAAGATTGTGCCTCTTACTCTAGGTGAGAAAGAAGGAGCGTTTGCAGGGCTCTGAGCAGAGAAGTGGCATGGTGAGAGGGCAGGGTTTGAAGCATGGCAGAAGGCTCATCGGGAGACTATCATCGTAATCCTGGAGAAATACAATGGCAGCTCGGGCTCAGGTTTGCACCCGGACTCTCTCCTTTCAGTGGCTGTGCTGCTCTGAACTAGTAACTTAACCTCGCTGGGTCTCAATCTCCTCATGTCTAAAATGAGTCTAACAATGCCTTCCTTAAACACAGCTGTTGTAAGGATCAAATGAAAATTATGAAAGATGCTGAGCACATAACACTCAATAGATCATTGCAAGTTCCTTTTGGTAGGAACCATGTCTTAATCATCTTTGTACCTATCTCTTTGTGCAATACAATATCTTCAAAACTGAAGGTATTCAATACTTTGTCAGTTTGAACATATCCAGATGTAATGTATCTCTACCTCTGTGGAGGGCAGTCACACTGGACACGTGATCTGAAGAGGAAAAATCGGTACCTGGGTTCTTTTCAGACAAAATCAACATCTGTGCACTACTGACCAATAATATATCTGTGCCCACATATTCTGACGGCAATTACACAGCTATTTAATCAAAAGCTCCTTATCAACCTGGCACATGGAGCACCTTCTTGCACCTGTCCCTGCTCTCAGAACCTGGGCTTGAGTGTGGCTTTGCCTGGCAATGGTGACTTCCTTCCATCATCTGCTCTGGGTCAAGCCTAGGGCAAGCAGCTCACTAGGAGCCTGTGAACTACTCACTAAACTCAGTAGCAGGTCTGGAAAAATGAAACAGAAACACTTAGGTCCCAAGGGAAGTGGGACAGATCTGTGTCTCAGTTCATTTTTAAATGACTCTATTGCTGCACCATCTATATGGTAGCCAGTAGCCACATACAGCTATTTACATTTTAATTAAATTAAAGATTCAGCTTCTTCATCTCACTGGCCACTTTTAAGTGCTTGCTAGCCGCAGATGACTGTTGGTTACCACACTGAGAGTGCCCATAGAGAACATTTCCGTGGTCGTGGAAAGTTCTATCAGGCAACGCCAGCCTGGAAAACTGAGTGAAGGGAGACATAAGGCAAGCACCGACAAGTGTGGACTTGGCAGGTTCTTGTCTTCCTGTCTTTAATTTGTGGAGAAAAAAGGGCCAGTGTACTAAACCCGAAGAGCTTGGGGGAGGCCTGCATGGTGGGCCCTACAAACACAGAGATCAAACGTAACCACGTAAGAACATAAAAAATTCTAATTGAAAGTGAGTCGCGGTGGGTAGTCATGCCTGTAGCTTCCTTGACAAAAGTCAGTCTTTACCATCGGTGAAGCTGTCTATTGTGTTTTTGCACCTAAGATAACACACTTGAGAGACGTCAGAGTGATCTCCTTCTCCAGAGCCCTCAGGGCACAACCGCAGGCGCCAGGGCAGGAGCCTACAGAGCCCCTCATTGTCATCTGCCCCCCGAACATCATCTCTAGGTGCTGTGCTCACCAATGGAAAAGGAGTCTGTGGTACTCTATTTTGCCTTTTTATCCAATCCCAGGGATCCCCCCACCCTGCTTTGCTTTTTCCCGCCCCCTTAATCTACCACAAATGGATTTCATGTAACCTTCCTTATTATCTTCTCCTTTGATTCTAATGTATAAAATAAACTGCAAAACTGCCAATCTCTGGAGCATTTTCTCAATTTGTTGAGATTTTGCCTCCCAGCAATTGTCGTCATTTTGACTCAAATAAACGCATAAAAATTCCCTATAGGTTTGGATGTTTCTTATGCCGACATTTACTTGGCATAGTCAGCAGGATTCCAAAGAAGCCCACCCAGTACCACCTTGCAGACCCAGACCCAGTGCTAGGTACCAGCAGGGGCTCACTGGACTCCACCAGCTCCTCACTTTGCATCAGGTGAATCTGGATAAGTTTTCTTGAAATTCCAGACCTCCCTGTTTTAAGGTAGGAGGCCCCATCTTTATCTGAGCTATTCTTTAAAAAAATATATATATATTCTTGAGGTGGCATTAAAGGTTAAGGGTTGAGATAACGCAGGGACAGGAGGGAAAAAATGGGTGGGTAGTTTTAAATTTGGGCTTTTCAATTGGAACTACTTACTGTGAGTCTAACAAAATTTTTTGCTGGATAAATGAGAATCGGAACTCGTGCAGCTCCAAAGAGATAAGGGGCACTTACTCCCTTCAGCATGAAATGTGGATATTCTTAGTGAATAAGAATCGACGAGAAGGTGTCAGAGAGTACCCCTCAGAAAGAGCCAGGCCCCGCAGGGAGTTCCAACACAACCGCAGTGAAACAGTCGACTCGTCCCAGGTCTCACTCACAAAGGCTGTTTGCCTTGCACTCAGTTGTGTTAGACAGCTGGGAGGGAAACTGAGACACGTCAGAGGGCTGGAGCCACTTGAGAGGCGACAGCCCCTTAGAGCTCAACCATAAGCAGCACACTTAAACCCACCACACAACATCTGAAGAAATTTTACTCAGACTCTTCAGATCGCAAAGTAAAACTAAATTAACATGGGAAATTGTGCTTCCAAGGCTGACAACCCCCCCACCCCCATCCCTCATTAATACTCCTGCAGATAGGAGTCTTCACTTGCAAGTACTTACAGAAATTAGAAGATGTAACTAGAAGTGATACTAACTTAAGATAGCCAAAATGAAGCTCTTTTGACACCTAAATTAATTTGTGCATGCACAACAGGAAAAAAAAAAGCTGGCTCTAAAATCAGGTTGAATGAATGAGAGGCTTTTCCCTCAACTGGCAGGTAGAAGCCTTTGAAACGGCACAGAGAGACTTTCTTCTTTCCAGGAAGTTAATAAGAATATGGTAGCGACTGTTTCTGAACTAAAGAAGGTTTCCAAAGCCACTCAATGACACATGCAACTTTTCCCTCTTCTCCAGCGGCCCTGCCGTGCCGTTTATGTCATTGTCCGGGCTTCCTCTCCTTTCCCTGCCCCTTCTCTCTCCCACCTGCCCTCTGCCACAGCGCCCCACTGACCTAGGCAGCACTCAGAATAGAAAACCATATGGTATTTGTCCCTCACTGCCACCTTTAACTGGAACATTATCAACAACAAAAAAAAAGCAAGCAAAATACAACTAGAGACATTGAAATTAGGAACAATCTAACAATAGCCAGAGGGGAGGGGAGAGGGGACAATGGGGAGAAGGGTTTTCAGGAACCACTATAAAGGACACATGGACAGAACCAAGGGGGAGGGTGGAAGCAAGGGAGGGAGGTGGGTTTGGATGGGATGGATGGGAGGGGAGGGGAGAAAATGCAGACAACTGTAATTGAAGAACAATAAAGTAGTTAAAAAAAAAAAAAGAAGAATAGAAAACCAGACAGGGAGAGACTGGAAAAAACAAGACAAACTAGAAATCCAGGCAGCTTCCTTTAGAGAAAAGCCAGTCTCAGGACAAGGACAGGCAGGCATAATCTATTCTTCCTGTACTCGGCCAGAATTAAGGAATCTAACTAAAGATTTCCCCAACCCTCTCCAGGACCCTGATGGGTTTGCAGAGAATTTAACTGTTAGCGTATATAATCCTGGCTATTCGGACCCATTCCAATTAATATACCTCCTGGTACCTGGAAGCAAAGCAACAGAGTTACAAACAAGGTTTTTTGGGGAACTACTGTAGAGAAGTCAGCTTTTGTTGTAGAAAGCCAGGTCACTTTCAGAAGGACTGTAGAAAACTGAAATGGGATCTAGAAAAAGAAAAGAAACAGTAACGAGCACAGGGCTGCTCTGAAGACTATGAGAGGGCATCTCCCCCTCTCCTTACTAACAATTTAGTCGAAAATAAAATTACCATAAAAGAGGAAACTATTAAGGCCCTTCCAGGGGCCACTTGATTTGTTGGTAACTCTATCCAGCTCAGCCGCCTGCTCCATGGGACAAGCTCCTGTACAGACTGTAGGGCATCGAGCCAACCAATGCTTTTGTTTTCAAGTCCCGGATGCTTCGGGCCACATGTCCTTTGACTAGTCAAATCTGCCCGAGTTCACCTGAGAGGGTAAGACTCTCTTGAAACTAAGGACACCCACATATCCTTTTCCCAGAAAGGTGAAATGTATTTAGAACTAAATGAATCGGACATTAAACCAGTTGGGAAAGTAATGATTTTAAAAGAAACTCCACAAGAGGAAACTAACCTTAAAACTGACTGAACCTTTGTTACAGGATGTTCCAGGGCAACTGTGGGCCTTTTGCAGTACAAATATTAGCAAGACCAAGTCAGCCACTCCCATTAAAATAACCATTGACAATACTTGGCCTCTCCAATATTCATCAATATCCTTTAATACCTAGTGGAATTAAGCCCATTACAAAGGATCGCTTCAAAAGGGGGCTTCTAACGCCCTGTAGGAGGACCATCTCCGCTACAGCCACACTGTGCAAACAAACAGAAGAGACAGTTATGGGCTCTCCTGTGCTTATTTATCTTCCTCATTCTGTCGAGTCTCCACCGAACTCTCACCACACTCGACACTTCTGTCAGTCGACTGGCTGCTCATGAAAGACTCTTGCTTTCTACACCTGATACTACTTCAACTTGATGTCACAGTCTTAAGCCAGCAACTCTGCCGCCATTTTTGAAGGATTAGTACATGCACAATTGTGTTTTGCTTAGTGACCACCTTTTTGTTCTAGCAACGGTTTACAGGAATCTCCTATTGATAATGCTGACTTCATTTGTTTTACAGATGGATCTTATCAGAAGGATGAAGGGCGATATGCAATAACTTCCGTGGTGGACATAATTGAAGTTTCTTATTTACCTGAATTAGACCTGCCCAGCAAGCTGAATTAATTGCTCTGACTTGAGCTTGTCAATTGGCCAAAGATCAAATAGCCAATATTTACACAATAACTATGCCTTTGGTGCGGTTCACAGCTTCCAGATGTTGTGGAAGCAGCGAGGCTTCTTAACTTCCGCAGGGCAGCCCGTGAAGAATGGAAAACAGGTTGCAGAATTATTAGATGTCATACAGCAACCGAAACAATTGGCAATTATCAAAACTCCAGGACATTCTAACGCTGCCACCATGGAAGCAAAAGGAAATAATTTAGCTGACACTGCAGCTAGACAAGCAGCAATAAGGAACCAAATTATCCAGACCTAAGGATGTTTCTTCTCTCTATTGTATCAATAAAGGACTGTCTTTTATAGTTCCAACAGACAGCTGCAGAGGGAGAAAAGAAGATATGGTAACAAAAAGGGAGGAACCTTTGACTCAGACAAATAGGTATGGTCTGGACCCAATCAGAGTTCAGTCTTGCCTGTCACAGAGGGTTAATGACATGTACCTCAACATGAGCGTGCGCTAGCACACTGGGGCCCTGCAGAGATGCCTTCATGGAGTGAGCAATGTTGCTGGAAGCCTTCTTCTACTGTAACTCATAAAGCGTATGGCAGATGTTCTATCTGTCCAAAATATAAGCCTGGAAAGTCACTCCACGGGTCCCAGGAACATTTCCCACTCCCTTCAGGCCCACTTGAAGCATGGCAGCTGGGTTTTGTGCAAATGCCACCATTTGCACCAAGGATACAAATATGTGTTAGCTGTAATTTGTAGCTTTTCTCACTGGGTTGAAACATTCCCTTGCAGGAGAGTAACGGCCTTAATGGTATGTAAATTATTATTGGAAAAATAATTCCCAATTAGGGAATTCCCTCTGAGTCACAGTGACCGAGGGACTCATTTCACTGGGCAAATAATGCAATCCATTTGTAATATCTGGCCTATTTTATGGCACTTTCATTATATTTATCAACCCTAGTCCTCTGGAATGGCAGAACACACAAATGGTACAATTAAAACTCAACTAGCTAACTTTTCAGAAGCTTTTAGTCTCCCTTGGTCAAAAGCTCTCCCTTTATGCTCCTCAATCTGAGATCTACTCCTACTAGTAAACATGGCCATAGTTCACTGGTCACCCTATGCATCTACATGAAGGGACATACGAACCAACCTTACTAAAAGGAGACATTCTGCATCATTATCAAGGACTTATTAACCAGCTTTTAACAAGTGATAAATTAGTAACTGATTCACAGTGCACTCCCAGGAGTTGAAGACTTCTAAGACTATGACTTACAACCGGGAGATTTTGTCCCATGAAAAAGACATCAATTAAAGACTCCAACCTGGCTGGAAGGGACCTTATCAGGCATTACTAACTAATCTACATGCAGCTAAACTTAAAGGTGTTAACTCAAGTATTCACGTTTCTCATCAAAACCAACGTGCTTAACCACAAACGGACACCCGCCCCGTCTCCGACGCTCACCTCCACCTACAGTGAAGGCCAAGGGCTCCTCCAAAATGAGAAGCTGCTGACATCAGAGAGAGATCCCAAGACGCTGACAAGCCTGTATACCCTCAAATTGATGTTGCACTTGAAAATCCATTTGTCTGATTGTCTTTACCTGTCTGCTAATAATATTAGTCACAATAATAGTTATACTTGTTCTCTGGACTTTTCTCAAACTTTGTGTATACAGCCAAACTGTTCATTGCTAAAGGTATGTAAGATAACTTCTGTATTATCAATAATACTCTTTTATGGTTTCTCTTTAGAAATTTAGAAGGAAGGGCCCTGGCTGGTGTGGCTCAGTGGATTGAGTGCCGCCTGCGAACCAAAGGGTCGCTGGTTCGATGTCCAGTCAGGGCACATGCCTGGGTTTCAGGCAGATCCCCAGTAGGGGGTGTGTGAGAGGCAACCACACATTGATGTTTCTCTCCCTCTCTTTCTCCCTCCTTTCCCCTCTCTAAAAAAATATAAATAAATAAAATCTTTAAATTAAAAAAAAGAAATTTAGAAGGAACATTGTTGTAGAAGAGAGGAAAGGGATGCATGTGTTTTTGAGAGAAATTAAAAGGACGTAGTTTGTCCTAGTAAGTTGGTTATTTCTGAATGAGTAAAAAGATAAAACTAAGGACAAGAGAAGTTATAGGAACGCAGCGGTAAAGGAGAATTGAGAAAGGAATTTTATAGGGAGCCGTTCCACGTGGTGTGGGAATGTAGCCCAGCCCTGACTTGGAAAACCAGTGGGGAACGAGTCGGCACACAGGACCCACGCCCACGGATGGGTTCTCCCATGGGGAATCAGGCCTGCATTGTACCTAGACTTCTGCGAGACTTGCTTTTGCTAAAACTCCCTCACCCTGGATCGAGGCAACAAATGTTTACTGCATATCTCTAAAGTAACTTCCTAAAGTCTGAGCTAAACCTCCCAAGTATGGAGTGCAACCAGTCCAACCACTTTTCCCTTTACATTTCCAAATATCCTTCTTCGTCAATAAAATCAGCAACATCCTCTCCTTTGTTGTCTGTAAAAGGTAACCACCTAATGGGAACCTGTGCATAGTAAATGAGGAACATCCTCAAAGTAATGTGCCCAGAAAAACAATGAAAGCCTGTCCAGGCAGGGGTCGGGCCCTCTTCTCCATAGGACTTCTATAGTCCATGTGTATTTGTCTCGCGGCCACAACACATGGATCCTGCTGGCCAGGATCCGCAGCAGAATTTTATGTATAAATGCTAGAACCCATTTATGGGTATGTGCTTACCCCCTATCCCAACAGGGACTACTGAATATATTGATTCAGATGGAAGCTGAGGTGGTTAGTTTAAAAAATGGCCCTCTATATCTGCTGGTGAGGCACAGGAAATTTACTTAGGAAACTCTTCCTGTCCTCTGGAAATTCAGATGGTAGTTGTAATTTACCCTATTATCTTCTTACAGCCTTCGTCCCAATTAAACCTTAAGGTTACAGGTCCCAATTGCACAACTAGTGGGAATCAGATTAATAATGAAGGGCACTTGAGTGCTTCCAATAGGAAATAGATGGGCCATAGTAAATGGGAACCAATCTCATTGACTGTGAAAACCGAAAAGTTGTACAGTGTGCCTGCCAACTCTAAGGCAATGTTATACTGGAGGTAAAATACAGAAAAGGGAGGCAGACAACCAAACCTAAATCATGATAGCTTATAGGTTAGAAACGATTCAGAGTGACTTTCTCAATGAGCCCTTATAGACCTGACCATCTTCCATTTACCTGCCTTTCTCTTTAGAGAAAAATGTGGCCTTGACTTCCAAGGTTAGGGTTTTGTCCCACCCCCGATGGCCCATCTCCCCGCAAGACAAACGACGATACCAAGACTTCCTGGAAATGAGCCTTCCTAGCTCTATGGGACCACATTACCCAACCAAGGGGTTTGTTATTACTGCACCCTTCAGACTGATTTGTGACCAAAAGGGGGACGTGTGGACAAAAAGGGGCCATGCACTAAGCCCGACGAGCTCGGGGGAGGACAGCACGCTGGGGCCAACAAACCCGGAGACCCGAGGTACGCACGTAGGACGGTCTGACATTAAAGCTTCCGACCTAGACGCGGGTCATGGCAGGCAGTCCTGTCCTAGGCCTGTAGCTTCCTTGACAAAGGTCTATCTTTACCTTAAGTGAGCCTGTGATGACAGAATATTTTCCTTTTTTAGACCCCTCAGGGCACAACCTCAGGCACCAGAGCAGGAGATTCATTGTTATCTTGTTCCACAAATACCATCTCTGTGTGCTGTACACGGTAATTATCAACTATCTTATATGCACCAATGTTTAAAGAGTGTGTTTCTCTGTTTTACTTTTTATTCAACCCAGAGATTTCCCTGCTTTGCTTTCCCCCGCCCTCTGAATCTACCGCCAATGGGTTTCACGGAACCCCTCTGTATCTCCTCCTTTAATTCTAAGGTATGAAATGAGCTGCAAAACTATCTTTCTCTGGAGCACTTTCTCAATTTGTTGAGATTTTGCTTCCTGACAATTGTTGTCAGTTTGGCTCAAATGAATTCATAAAAATTCTCTACAGATTTGGATGTTTCTTACATCAACAAATTCATATTCTTTATAAGCTCAGATTCAAAGAGTTGATCCAGTCCTGGAGAGCGGTCGTATAGCAAAGAAACAGGAGCCAATTTAAAAAAGATTGATAGAAATATTCTCAAGTGAGACTTAAGAGAAGAAAGGCTGCTGCCCAGATTTCTTTTGTCACGTTGAAAAGCATCATTTGGCAGAACCACCTATGAAGTATCCTTGCCCAGAATACTAATTAAGCCTATCGTGCTAACTTCCACTTACATTAGAAGGAACAGAGCACAGGTGGCACACACAAGGCCCGCAGGCCGGATCCGGCCCTCCGCCTTGCTTCATCTGGCCGGCACCTTGCTTCTACCCGGCAACAGCGCCGAGCTCTCGCGTAACTGTTAAGGAGCAGTTACCTTTATACAGTCCTAAATTACATTCGGCCCTTTGCAGGCCATCGCGAGGCTGACATGGCCCCCGGTGAAAATGAGTTTGTCACCCTGGAATAGAGGAACAAACTAAATGATACCACAGGAAAGTGAGCGTGCAATGCCACCATGGAGACTTTCACGGGCAGCAGGCTTGGTTTCCGCACGCAGTCAGTGGCGGTGAGGAAAGGAGGGCCTTCCCCATGAAGCCGGCGGCCCTGCAGGGAGGAGGCCGCTCCCGACTGAGAGAAACAGAGTGACCACATGTGATCTGAGAACCTTGTTTGGATACCGATTTGAACAAGAACAATTTTTAAAAGGCAGTTTTGAGCTAATCGGGATAATTTAGTTACGTGAACTCAATATTAGATAAGGCTAAATAATTACTAATAATTTTGTTAGTTGAAATAATAACATTATGGTTATTTAAGAAAACGATCCATTTGTTTAGAGATGCATAATGATATGAGGGGGTGAAACGACCTGGTATCTGGAATTAGCTTTAAGATAAAAAGTCGATAAAAACATAATCTATAGTATGTTGACTATAGTTAGTAATACTGTATTGTATAGTCTCAAGTTGCTTAATGAGTGAATCCTAAAAGTTCTCACAGCAAGAACAAAATGTGTGACTAGGTGTGGTGACTGACGTTAACCAGAACTTATGGCAGTGACCACGCCACAGTACATACAGATATCAGATCACTGCTCAGTACATCTGAAACGAATATAATGTTGCGTGTCAATCACACCTCGATAAGAAATTTACAAACCGCCACCTTATATGTGGAATCTAATGAGCAAAATAAACGGACAAAACAGAGACAGAGGCATGGATGAACGAAAGAGACTGAGCTGTCAGAGGGGCGGGAGGAGAGGAACCTGGGTGAAGGAAGGGGAAGGCATTAACCACAGAGCGTGCCTGCAGGACACACACAGACGACAGCCTGGGGACGGCCAGAGGGAAGGGGGTGGGGCTGGGTGGAGGGGAGCAAAGCAGGGAAAACAGGCGCAAAATAACAGTGTCAACGATAAAAATAAAGTTAAAAAAACGCAACGTCTCCTCGCCCATTTTAAATGAGTTACAAGCTGCACTGTAGTTGTTACTGGGGCTGATGTTAGTCCTGGAGCATGGCTGGTAGGGATGGGCAGAAGCTAGAAAGATCCAGTTTGGGGCAACTTTGATTTATTTGCTTGATACACTGGAGATGAGGCACCGGGATTCTCTCCAGAACTCTGAATTATGGGAAGTCTTTCTTTCTTGCATTAGAAAAAATTACCAAAGTCCACTGTAGCCAGAGTTTACCACCCAGTCTCCTGAACAAACGATTTGAATGGCCTGCAACTGAAACTCATCTCGATAACCACAGATGCTGGGGTTAAACTCTTACGTTTCGCTGCGGTGGGAGTGAGACTTCTCGGGAAGGTAACGTGGCATTATCTACCAAAATTATAAAGCATACACCCTTAGGCCAAGCAGTTCCTTGTACAGATGTGAAATCATACATGTACATGGATATCCACTATGTTTTATACACAAAGGATTGAAACAGCCTAATTGTCCAACCATAGCGAACAAGTTAAGTAAACTACAGTACAAACCACTGAATTCCAGTTAGCCATAAAAAGAATTAGAAAGCTCCTTATGTTATGTTTAACATGTTATATTAAATATATATATATTTGCATGCACATATATTTTATGTACATACGCATGTACTATGTATACATATATGTTTTATCTATTTAATAAAAGATGAAAAATCATCTTCCCCCTTTTGCTTGCAGACATATATAAAACATCTTTGGAAAGATACCCAAAAACCAGTATCACACAGGTAGAAACGTTTGACTTTCAATGTATATTCTTTTGCTTCTTTTGCACTTTCAGCAATATCAATATATTAGCTCAAAAAATAAATACACAGAATTTAAATTTAAAAAGTATTTGAGGAAGAGTTGGCTGAATTCTTTTTCGTTTTGCTAGATTATACAAAGAATGGTCTCCAGAGCCCTGAGGACAGAACAGCTAGTTTTCATTTTCATCACAAGGGACCCAAATGTGCCACACAGAGGCACTGAGGCCTCTGCCTCTGTGGTCCTCATCTTTCTCAGATGACTACAGAACAGGAAAGAGATGACTCTCTTCCTCCTTCAGGTTTCTATTAATAGCACCTCCACCTCACCCGTCCCCATCCCCACAGCCCAGCCCAGGGGCCCCGGTGGACACTTGGATCTTCCAACCACAAAATTCACGTCAACATCAACACAGAAAAGAAAGCCGGTAAGACTGGAGCAAAGGGAATGTTCGTTCCTTGGCTCCATTCAGCTGTGCAGCCTTGGAAAGAACATGACCAGTGAAGTGTAGCAGGAAGTAATGGTGAGTCGCAGGAACTCAAACTGTGTTGAATTTGGCATAAGAGAAACCTCATTCAGCTCACACACACACACTCCTTGGGTGTGATGTGGAATTTTATCCATTGTTTCCAGAGTATGCCCTTACTATAGATCTAATCTGAAGTCAACCTGAGCCATGTATATTCTGATATACCCCTTCAACCTTCAAGTCTCAAACGTCACCTCTTCTGAGAAGAAAAGCTTCTACTGTACCCCACTGTCACTCTCCAACCACCCCTCTGTTTTTTTTTTTTCATAGCACTTACCACCATCTGAAATGACTCTATCATTGATTAATCCATTTGCTTGTTTTCCGTCTTTTTCTTCCAGCCACGAGAGCAGGGACATTATCTGTTTGGTTCACTTTTGTATCCCCAGCACCCAAAACAGTGCCTGGCACATAAAAGGTGCCCAATAACTATTTATTAAAGGAAAAAATTCTCTATTAGCATTCAAGATTTTATAAGGGTTTTCACATTTTTCCCGCTGAAACCTGTCTAGAAAACAAATTTTCCTTGATGAAAAATTTCAGTTTACGTCAACATATGGTTTCTGTTGACATCTTCTTAAAGCCTCATTGACTAGTCTTGGGGTTTTTGCAGCATAAACCCCCCCCCCAAAAAAAAACAATACCACTATTGGCCTGAAATATACGGTGTGTGAGACTTCCACACCATACAGTTAGTTGCATTACAAGTTTGACACCACTGTTGGGAGGGATACCATGGTGAGGAAGATGAAGGGGGAGGAATTAAACAAAGACTATTACTTGTCCTCTTTAATATTACCAAGAGATGGAAAAGTCATGGGGTTGCAAAAGCTCAAATATGCCACATTTCTGTCCTTATGCCTCACCCTGCAGGGCTAACCAGTTGAAGGACAAATGGACCAATCTTCCCGTTTTTCCCTCATAAACACACACACACACACAAGCCAGGTAATTTTCCAAAAGCATTGAATGTGCTTCTGTAGTTAGGCATAATAAAGATGAAATACAGAGATTAAGGCAAATTCCTCTCCTGTGTCCAATCCATTGGACTCACATTGTTACAGTGGGTAAGGGAAGCACACAGCCTGAGTCGCCAGTTCTAGGTTTGTGGGTTACAAGGGAGGAGTAGCTCTAAACTGGGGAGGCCCCCCGATCTCACAGACTGAGATGAATGATGAGGGGATGAATTTGAAATAGCTTCACAACACGTTCTAACCAGTCAACCACAGGGCCCACTTCCAAGTTTTGACACTTCTTGCTGCTTTTACTTCTTGGCCCATTGTCTTAGCTTAGCCACCCACTTCCAGCCCCAAGTCCCGCTCTGGTTTCCCCATGGTCTCCTTTTTCTCATGTGAACATTCTGTGGGAATGTATAAATCTTGAGCTTGTCTTTATAAAAGTTTTTATGAAAAAATAAAATAAATAAAATATTTTATTTTTGTTTTCTCTTATTTCACTTGAAACTTTAAAAACCAGAGTCCAGGAGGGCTCCTCAGGTGTTACATAGTTTGTCTACCGTTAGAATGTAGGAAGATCTTTCTGGAACTGGGTTGAATTTTGCTCCATGGTTTGGATAACTGCAATCCACTGAGGGAAGTAAGGTTTTGACGGCAGCGGTGCTTTGCTGCGGGATGGGGGAAAGGGCATGGTTGGCTTCCTGCACCCAGAACCCTACTTCAGTATAGGGATGTTGAAGAAACCCAACACTAGCTTCCCATCATTGGCACTATTCCCAGAACCAACTCAAAGACAGATTTCCTACTTTTGCTCTAAAGATGTCTACTGAGGAAAAGCAGGGGCCCCAAGTACAGGATCTGGCACAGGTAACGCCATTGAGTGTGGTTGGTAGGGCACGTGAATGTCTTGTATGAGATGGCCAGCAGTTTGAACATTTCACTAAAATGTCATATGATGTGCTTGAGTGTGATACTGTTATGTTACAGACTTACATACTTATCATTTCATAATAAAAGATTTTTATGTAATAAAAAAGGGGCCTTATTCCTGGCTGGTGTAGCTCAGTGGATTCAGTGCCGGCCTGAGAACCAAAGGGTCGCAGGTTCAATTCCCAGTCAGGGCACATGCCTTTCACGCACTACCAGTGGGGAGTGCTCAAAAGGCAACCACACATTGATGTTTCTCTCCCTCTCTTTCTCCCTCTCCTCCCCTCTCTAAAAATAAATAAATAAAATCTTTATTAAAAATAAAAGGAGGCCTTATTTGTGCCGGACCCTGCAGGATCAGGGCTCCCATGAGCTATTTGCAACCCTGAGAGAAAAGGGCTCTTTCTTCTTCTAACACAGAAAGAGGAACAAACTAAAACCACAGAGGCCATAGCTTGTTCTCAAGAAACCCCAAATAGTAGAATCTTGGTACTGAAACTAGCTACTGCAATATTAGAAATAAAATGAAAAATAGACACCAGTTTCACCAACTCCACCAAACTCTTCAGACTACATTTTAATTATCAACGTAGTTTGGTTGGGGGAGAGACTGCTTCCGTTCAAATCACCTTGAGCAAGTTACCTAACTTCTCTGAGCCTCAGGTTTTCTCCATGTATAAAGTTAGTATGCTAACAGGATTGACTCATGAGATTAAACAAGTTAACCCGTGCAGACTCTGGTTCTAATCCCTGGCACACAGTAAGAGCTCAGAGACGTTAGCTGTTGTTAATCCTCGCTGGCTGCCTTGTTATCTTTTATGCTCACAGGAAAGGTTAACGGGCATGCGTCAAGTTTCAAATTTCAAATTTCATGCATATTCTGTTATTATTTTACCACCTGGAAAAGCTCAAAATATCCAAGTCTTCCCCTGAAATAAGGATAATTTTTTATGTGCATCAGCTCAAAGAAATCCAAACCACATGATAGGCTGTACCGCAAGCTGGAAAAGGATCCGGCATGTGTTTATAAAACTGCGTAAGCTTATGGTGTCCTGGCTACACAACGGGTGTGACATAAATCCCCAAAAGCTGAGCTCAGTGTGACCGTACTTTTTGAGCTGAGCTCAGTGGAGACGCTGACAACTGAGAAATTACAGAATGCAATCCTGTTCAGAAAGGAAGTAAAATAAGGAAATAACGGAGGTGCAGGGAGGGTGTGGGGGGTGGTGACTGAACATAACCTGTCTTAAAACCAACAGGACAGCATGTTGATAAAATAAGGGGGCAGGTTAGAGCCTCTCAAAGGACACTTTCGGTTCTAAAGTCCTTCCATTTTTCTAAAATCTTATGCAGGGACTTAGGTATAAAGACAGGACAAAGGGACAGGAAAGGTATTAGCACATTGTCAAGTCTTCTGTTTTTCCAGTTATCACGAGTAAAATCTTACCTCTGGAAGTAGTGCTGCATCACGTGGAAAAAATGCATATCTTTAAAGACACTTTTAAAGTGATTCACTCTCTCGGCTTAAGCTCAGAATGATGTTTCCATATAACAGAATATGATACAGCTATTTAAAAATAGTGTTTACAAGAGGCTTACCATAGCATTTTAATATTGCATTTTCCCTCATTACCTAAAGAGAAAAAAGGTTGCAAAATTGGATAGAGTCTGACCTCAAATATGTAAAACAAGAAAACAAAACGAAACTCCAAACTGCTGGCGGCAGCGGTTCCTCCAACACAAGACACGTGTTTCTTCTTTGCTTTCCCCTCACTCCCTGCTCCACTTTGCAGTTTTTTCTAGGAGCACATATCACTTAAAAAGTTTTTTTAAAGTATGTTTATTGATTTTAGAGAACGAGGGAGGAAGAGAAAGAGAGAGATGTGAGAGAGATACACTGACCGGTCGCCTCCTGTACTTGCCCTGAACCAAGGATTGAACCCGCGACCTTTTGACATATGGAAGGATGCTCCAACCAACCGAGCCATACTGGCCAGGGTGAGCCTATATCACTTTACAATGAAAAAAAGTACTTAAATAACATGATATTTAAAATGCACTGAATTATATGAAAACTCTACAGGGTTTTCAGAGATTTCAGAAGCCAGGGTTTTTATGCAGTGGTAAAAACAGCAATTGGCCCCCAACTGCTGTTCCCTGCCTCTTATCCAACCAGCCATACACCACAGTGCCTGCATCTGTCAAAATGCCATCAACTCTTGATCCCTGGGAAGCACGCGGCTGATCTGTCTCGGGCAGGGTTTTGTTTTTCCCTGCTCATTAGTACCTCCACTCTAGGGCGTGAGGAGCCAAGCTTGTGTCTATCAGTGCTCGGCTTTTCTAACAGTCTGGTGACAAGTCTAGCAAGGAGGAAGCTTGAAGTTTTTGAATAAAGGGATTTGGGGGTTATTTGTGTCTTCCGAATCATCCCTACTCAGTCCCGAGTCTCCAGGACTCTGGGGAGTCCCAGGAGATGCATCCAGGAATCTGCACACAGCTACGTGGGGGAGTCTTGGGAATTACTGGGCTGTTCTAAAGAGCCTTGGAGGGGCTAAGTCTGCCCAAATTGTCCCCGGTAACTTCCTCCTAAGGGAAGCTAGGGGCAGGGCTTCATTCCCAGGAGGGTATCATGCCAGTGAGGCAGCATGCCACTCCAATGGTCTGCCTTTTCAAGCTGCGATTTTTCTCTGAGCCTCTGAGGGAAAAATCCCAGGACTCAGCCCAGGACCACTGGTCAGCCACCATCAACCCCCCCACCATCGACCCCAATATCAACGTGCTTCCCACTCCCCCCGTCCCCCGAGAACCCTCAGGGAGCAGCTGCCCTCGCCAGACAGAGGTTACAAAGTCATGAAGGATTGTAGAGCAGTCTCTGAAGTTGCTCCAGGTTCGTGTCCCTGCTCTGCCACTGTGTGACCATGGGCAAATCACCCAACTTCTCTGGGCTTCAGTTCCCTCATCCGTAAAATGAGAACAGTATATCTACTTCACAGAGTTCTGGAGAGGACTGAATTAGCTGGATACAGGGGTGTCAAACTCATTTTCACCAGGGGCCACATCAGCCTTGCAGTTGCCTTCAAAGGGCCGAATGTAATTTAGGACTGTATAAATGTAACTACTCCCTAACAATTAATCAAGAGCTCCGCACTGCCGCTGGGTAGAAACAAAGTGCTGGCCGGATAAAACAGGGTGGAGGGCCGGATTCAGCCCATGGGCCTCGTGTTGGCCACCTGTAAGCTAGAACGTGCAGAGTGACTGGCACGTAACACTATAATAAATGTTAACAGTCACAAAACAAACGGAAAATCAACCTGCCTTGTTAGTCAAACAAGGCCACCGGTGTGGCTTTGGAAGGGGTACCCCTTCCCGCTGCTGAGGAAAGCGAGACTTCCGTAGACCACCTCTTCCTCAGCAGCTTGAAGCTGCAGCGTGGTTCGACCCCTCTGGTGCACAAGCTCTCTGAAAACTGGCCAGCCGCACGTGGACTGGTGGGGCCGAAAAACAGGAGGGGCGAACCAGGCCTTCCCCTGCGGAGCCGTTTGTAGTCAAGTGTTTCTTCACCTTCAATTTCCCATGTAGTGGTTTGGTTGGCTGAGCATTGGAGAAACAGCGTTCTTGTCAAAACACTCATCAAAAATATCCCAAATCTGAAGAGATAATTGAGGAGGAGGCCCGGTTTGGATTGATGGGAACTTCTTCTGCCAGGTTAATGGGTCCAATCAGCCTGACCAGCTTGGTGTAGCTACAGCTGTCACTGCATGGCACCCAGCAACGAGGGGAGAGTGACTGATGGGTGTTTACCTTTCCCGGGGAAATTAAGCTAACACAACAGGAAAGATGATCAATGTATATTTTAAAAGAATGTGTATACAAACAAACTCCTTCCCATATGTTACTGGGTTTCCTCCAAAGAAAACAGATTAAATCAAATGCCTACCAGGCACTCGGCACTGTATTAGGCTGTGGGAATTCATGGCCCCCTTCTCAAGACATTTCCAATCAAGTTGAGAAGGCCAGACAAACACAAGGGAAAAGGTTAGGCATGAAAGCAAGTCATTTGTAATGAGCCAAAAAAGAAAGTGATACAGATAATGAGTATGTTGGGAGATGAGGGAAAAACATGATCACTAACAGGCTGAGGAGCCCTCAGAGATGAAGTGGAGTTTAAGCCAAGCCAAAGCACAGAGACACGGCCTTCAGTAAAGCAGAGAAAAAGGAGAAAGCAATCCAGGGTAGGGGTGTAGTGCGCGCAAAGGTGTGGGAGCCGGGCTGCCCAGTGCACGTTTGGAGCAGGGCTAGCAAAGGTTTGGGTACAGTGGGGATAGGCACGTGGAAGGCAGAACTGGAGACCTTCAGAAGAGGAAGGGGTCTTCCAGGTTGTCTAGCACAATCTCATCTTCCAGATAAAGAAATGGGGTCTCCCAGAAGCTAGGTCATTTACCTAAAACCACACAGCTAGTTATCAGTGGGAGAGCAGTTGGGAAAACAAATCTGTTCATGTTCAGTTTAGAATCTGAGCTGACAGTGAACTGACTGGCTACAGACAGACATGGGAATATCACCCTAGGGTGACAGAAATGGTGTGGTGCCCAACCACACGTGCTGGGGGAGGCCACAGGAAGCGTTCAATAAATGCTTGCTGGCAGTATTGAGAAAATAACCGCTACATAATCTCAGGCAAGTTATTAGGTATTTCTGATTTCATTTTCTCCTCCTTCCCACGGCCCCTCCCCTACGTGAATAAAATATCTCCACCTGACCAGTGGTGCATCCAATCACGGGAAACATAGTCCTGAGAGATAAAAGTCAAGGGGAATCTCAAAGGATTTCGGGTCTCTACCCTCTCTGTGGTGCGTGTGGTACAAAGGGCAAAAAACAAACCCCCTCCGTGGGCGGTGAGTGGGCTGGAGTCAAGGAGTGCCTGTTTTGGGGTTTTTGGTTTTTTTTTTGGTCTGTTCAAGCCCTATAATCTCTCATTTCTTTGAAGTTGCAGGAAATCAGGTGCTTTGTACATTTTCATTATAAAGGAGACAGAACTGAAAGGTTAAATGTCTCAGGGAGGTGAGTCAGGGATGCGGTAGGGGCCAGACCCCCATTTACTTTGCCCAGGCAACTCATGAGTAAGGAGAAGGGAAACATCTTGGCACGAACCAGGAAAGAAGGAGGCTGGTGCATTGCTGCATAGCTAGGGAGATTATTACATATAGATTTCTAGAAATTTCTTTCAAGCCATTTCTGGGGGTGGGGGGCCCTGAGGAGTTCATAAAACAGTTGGTATGGTATTGTGCACAATCCAGAAGCAATAAAAAAATTAAAAAGCACAAAACTGGATCACTATTAAAATCGACATCGAAGGAGGCACAGAAAACCAACCTTAAGTAACTGGCCGTCTCCAGTCCCCAGGAATAAAACCATTCTGTTCATTACCACGGTGCCATAAACAGCTGTCAGGTCGGAATGGATCAAGGTAGACGATGCGATTGGCTGGACTTTTTCAAGTTGCTGGTTTTCTTTCTGAATATGCACACAAATGCACAAATAAAAAAAGATCAGTTTTAACAGCCATGATTCTCATGATGATTAAATGTCACTTATGCCCACCTGGGAAGGCTCCTACCAGAGCCCCAAATATATTTTCTTAGACAAGATCCCCACAAACAACATTTTATCCTTTTGATCTGCAAAATCACCATGTTTGCCCAGCCCATGGAAAGCCATTTGTTTACTATGTATTAACAACGCGTATTGATTGCCAGCAGTGAGCCAGCCATCCATTTAACACTCCCCCAGCAGAGATAGGAAACCAAGTTCCGCTTTATTGCCAAGAGAGCCCACTGCTGAATTGGGAGGGAGACAGTCTTACACTTGGCTGTTTGCAGGATCCTGTTGCAATTTGTTTTAGCTGGGGATTGGCTTCTGTGAGGTTAAACAAGCCATCACCCAAGATGTGAGACAGACCATCCTAGTGGGTGCAATGGCAGAAAGGGTGATTCTGGATTTACAAGAAGGGTGCAATGCGAAGCCCAAAGCCAGGGTAATTAATTCAGAGGGTCAAGAGGGACAGATGTGGTCATGGGTGGTGGAAAAGACAGGGCCACAGAACTAAAGAGGAACCGAGCACAGGGGCCGGGCTTGGTGCCTATGCTCTCGAAGAGGAAATGAAAAGCACAAGTCCCGCCCCAAAGGCATTTCAATAGTCTGAGGCTTTCCACACATACAGTCACATGCTTGCTCCTGATCATTAAATAAAGCCCCTCTTGAAATCCAGAGCACACAGAGTGTTGACCAAAATGTCTTTTTCTTTCCTGTTTAAAGGCATGAAGTATTTTATGCTGCTTCCTGCCTTCAGCCGCAGAGAGCTGTGTTTGTTACACAAATCTCTGGAAGATATGGAGCTGGCAGGAGCCGTGGCCGTCTGCAGCCACTGAACACAGTGCGACAGCACACTTCACCCACCAGCGCCAGCTCCGACTGCACCGAGGGTTTCAAAGGCACCTTTGCGTTTTAGCCAATGAGAGCGCCGGCAAACTTCAGTAAGCAGCACCGCAACTCCCCAAATCGCCCCACTTGGGGAGGGAGGAGGAGAGCAGAGGGAGGCTAAGACGTATTAACTTCATTATATTATTGCCAACAGTGTTTATGTCTTTCAATTTATGTCATATTAAATATTCATTATCTTTAAACCCACCAAGTTTCATTAACATCTACACTGAATGGATCCGTGAACTAAATTGATTTCTGAAGACTTTATAAGTGCCATCTACATTTCTTTGTTGAAGTTACGCTGTGAGGAAGAGATAAGCTAGCAAGGACTTCCTCCAATGCCATGGTCACTTTTCAAGGAAAAGGTGTGATAACCTAGGGAGAAAGTGATTGCGTAAAATACCCTATAGTAAACTCAGTTTAAGGAGATGGTTTGAAAGCCCATTAGAGGTTGTGGTTTTTTTCCTGTTAAAAGATACTTTTCATGCAGTTGGGAAAGGTGAGGTCCTATCCTGTTGAAATTGAAATTAAGAAAAACAAATCTATGAATGAGGACAATAGGGCACCATTTACATGTCTCACGACTAGGAGCAGAAAAAGAAGAATCAGATGACCTTTAGATAAACACCCACACCCCACGTCTTGCTTTAAGATAAAACCAGAATTGTTCAAACTTACCATCGGCCACCTATACCTATTACTTTTATTAAATGCTTGAGTAGCACTGAGAGGCTAACTCAGAGAACTGAGCGTCACCTCCCTCCGGGCACCTAGTGCCTGATAATACTGCCGCCGTTGGCTAGGGAACTCCATTCTTCCACATCCCTGACACAGAACGAGAAATGGCTGTGGACTGTTGATTATTCATCCACAAGGACCAAACGGGACAGTATACTTCTGTGTCTGGTACACAGAAGGTGCTTAATAACTGTAGCTATTCTGATTAGCCAAGAACCAGGACGTCACGGGTGGCCTTTGCTGAGGTGGGATGAAATATTCTGTCTGTGAAAGATTAGCTCCAAAAACAGAGACTGCTCAAGGCTGAAAGGGAACAAGATGAAAACGGCTTCCGAAGTTTTGTCTCAGCCTTTCTAGTGTCCTTCCCTGGCTTCTGACTCTTCCTCAATAGTTGCAATTTTCAAAATGAAGTGCTGGGTCAACAGCACAGTACAGCCATTAAATCAATGGTACCAACCTGGAGAGCTGGTGGCATACAACAGAATGCCCAGGACTAGGGGTCAGAGAGGTCAGGTTTGCGCTGCAGCTAGGTTCTCACCCACTGGGGCCTGCAGCAATTTATTTAACCCTGTTGGAGGCAGGCTTTCTCAGTTGCGAATAAGGCTAATCAAGCCTGATTAGTAGGGTAGTTATGAAGAAGAGATAATAACCATACTAGTAATAATGACATGCTGGTAAGTTTTAGCTGGCATTATTATTATCAGTAGCATGTACTTATTATATGCTACTTGGAGTAGTTTACCATCTTACCTAAGAGGAGCAGTGTAGGGGAGTGCGCCAGACCTCCTGGGTTTGAATCCTGGCTCTATCACTTTCTAGCTAAGTAATCTGGGGCACATTATGTAACCTGTCTGTGACTCAGTTTCCTCCTCTGTACAGTGGAAGTGACGGCAACAGCATTTATGTCATAGACTTGCTATGAGTACTGAGTGAGTTAGTACCCAAGCCCCAGTGAAGCTCAGAACAGGGTCTGGCCCACAGTAACACACAATCCATGTCTGCTATCATTACCTTATTTAAAAACACAAAGACTTCCTGCCACACCCATGGTCGTATTCCCACCTTCTTCTTTGCCACAAGAACCATAGTTTTGCTCAGGCAGCAATAAGCCCAAGCCAGGGCAAACCAGGCTGGTGACTGGGCCAAGCCAAATGGCAATCCCACTCCCCATTGCAAGGTACTTCCTCTCCTACCCCTTGGAGCTAGGGGTGGCCACGTGGCCCAGTTCCGGCCAGTGATTTACAGGAAGTCCACTGGAGGGACTTTCTGGGTATAAGTTTCCCCTTGGATAAGAGGAGGTTCGTAAGGTGAGCCCATTGGCCCTCTTCCCTCACCTCCTCCCTTTGAAATCATGGTGTGGGGCCCACGGGGGCAGCAGTGGCAGCCACGTTGCTTCCACGACAGTCAAGATAGAAGATAAAAATCGTCAGTAAAGGTAGAAGATAAAAGCCGACAGGCTAAGAGTGGTGCAGGGAAACAGTAAAAGGCCCTAGGGTCTTCAGGACGTGACTGACACAGACTTCCAACCTTTCAACCTCTTACTAAGTTAACAATCACTGGCAAGGTTGAAGTTGCTAGTGAGGAGGTTTCCTGTCACCTGCAACCAAAAGCAAGGATAAGAAACCAGAGTCACAGCTTGTTGGGCCTGTACGCTCTAGCTCCCCCTCCGCTGTGAGGGACCAGGACCCGGGCCGGTGCCTGTTTCTCTCACCCTGGAGGATGCCGGCCAGACCCAGGGTTGTGTGGCCAATTACAATAGCGAGCCTGGAAGAAAATAGGAAAGAGCAGGCTTGGACCTCACGTAAACCCTAAGGGCGGCTGGGCAGAACGGAAATGGATTCTTTTGTGCTGGAAACACACAAAAATGGACAGGTCCCCATGAGTGGAAAAAGGAGGCCTCTGAATGGCTTTCTGATGCTCATTTCAGCAAATGAAAACAAAAGAAAGACAGGCCTCGGAGAAACCTCTGCACAAAACTGCAGTTAATACCTAGGGAGCCAAGCAGGAGAAAGGGGGAGAAATAGTATAGTTGGCCCCCTGTGTCCAGAGATTATTCTCTCTTTTTTTTTTTGGCCTATTTTGTATCTTGCCCTTTTCTCCCTGTAGAGCTTAACTGCTAATGTTGCTCTCAGCCTATTTTGTCTAGTTTATTACGTGTAATTTATTTCTGGGTCCCAGCCTCTGCTCGTTCGTCCGCGTGTAACAAGGTTAATGCCTTGTAATGATGCTTTTGCTAGTTCTGCCTTTCATGACAAAATCCAATCTTGACTTGACTCTACACCTTGTCTCCCCTTTGGGCTTTCTTGGTTCCTTCAGAGTTGTCATTCTGCTTCTCCTGCCTGCCATGTCTAACCAGAGCGACACGCCTACACTTAAGCCTGCTCTGGGAGGGAAACTTTTTTCAGTGAGCAGAGAAAGCTACCTTGTCTCAAATGATGCTTGGGCTGAAAAAGATAAAGCCTTGTGCTGGATATACCAAGGTAGAATCAAGGCTACTGAAAAGAGGTGAGTGCTATGTGTGTGGGGGTGGTGTGCATGGATGCATGCATGTGTCTATACGTGTGTGAGTGTGTGTGAGTATACAGACAGTCACGAGCATATCATGAGGGAAACAGCTTGACCTCCTTTATGACATCTTTCTTTGACAATAGCCACCCTCAGTGTGCACGGCACAACTCCAGGAGGCACTAGTCATGTATCCCAGGGCGTGAATGGTGCCCTCGAGTTGAGGAACACCATGACCCAGCCCCTACCATCTGACAGCTAGCCTGACCCATCAAGGCTCGTTCAGGGTGTTCCCAGCCATGCTGCAGCTGTTGTGGGAACAGTTGGAGGAAAAGTGCCCAAGAGTGGGGACTCAAGCACTGGGAACCCAGCAAGAGTCAAGTCTTCTACTCCAAGGCGCGAAAAGGACTCTCTTATTTTGCTTTTTCCTTGGGGGGCCAAGGCAAATAGTGAGTGCCTAGGAACTTCTTACACACTGATAATACCTCTTGGGCAGCTAATTTTGTTTCCTGCTACCATTTGGCATACATAAACTTACTTTCAAACAGTTTCTTCGTCGCTTCCTAATTACCAACCCAGGGGCTCACTTGCAGGTAGCAAACCTCACTGGGAGCCCTGTGTCCAAGTTCTGGCCCCCGCTCTGTCCCTTACAGGTGGCTTGATTTTGGCAAGTTAGGTCCCCGCACCTCAATGACGAAATCTGTAAAATGGACACAATAATACCCATGCCCTGTCTATTAGCATTGTTGGGAGGCCCAAAGGAAATCACATGTGAAAATAATTAGAAAAGATTCTTTATTAAGCTAGAGAGATTGAAAGAGCGTTATTCAGCCAAGTCAGAGAGTGATTTCTTTAGCCATTAAGGTCCTATCACTCTTTTCTTCTTCTTCCAGCATGCACAGCATTGATGGGGTTCTCGGTTTGTGGCACCTCTCTGACCATCTGAAAGAAGAATTTACTTTGGGGAGTCAAATGATGAGAAAGAAAAGTTTCAAATGTGCAGAAGGAATGGAGAAGGCAGTTTGGGGACACAGCGAGGCAGGCATCTCTATGCCAGGGAAGCACCTGGCAGCAGGTAGTGCAGCGCCAGGGAACACGGAACAGGCACAGTGGGAAGCTTGTATTTCACACCCTCTCACTTGCTCTTCCACCTTCTCTCCTCCTTTCAACGGCCCCAGCAGCCCCCGTGTCCTCCAGCCACCGAACCCTACCTACCACCAACCCCACCCCCTGAGATTTACCCTTCCTTTTTCTTGCCTATGCACCATCTCCCATCTAAATCTCCATCCCCAATCAATTAGTTACAAAAAGATACCTGACTCAAATACTTTTTTAAAAAAGATATGAATGGCTGATAGTGTGAAAATGCCTTTTCCTAGATTCTTAGAGTTGAAAGAGACTCAGTCCACCAATGCTTTTTTTGTGAAGAAGCTACTGGTGTTCCAGATGGGACATTTCTTTGCTTCAGGGACTGTCCTGTGGGATGCAGGACTTGCAGCATCCCCGACCCTGTCCACAAAATGCCAGGAGTGCGCCCCCATCGTGTTGACTACCGAAGAAGCACTGTCTCCCACATGTTTAAATACCCTCCAAATAAACGGCATCATTTCCTTTGAGAACGAATGGTGTCTCTCACAAGGTTTCAGAGTGGCTGGAAACGGTTACCCGGACATTTCTTTCCTCCACTCTGTTCCTCTCTGGTCTTCCTAACATGGTAGCAGCACCATCAGTCAGCGCCAGCTCCTCTCTGTCCCTCACTCCCCACATCCAACGCAGGAGACATCTCGGCTGAATTTCCCAAGGATCTCAACTATTACCTCCATGGTCTCCACCCAATCCCAGCCCCATCACCTCACTCCTGATCTACTCCAAGGGCCTCCTGGACTCTCTCTTTCAACCTAACATCTATTCTCGGTCCAGTAGCCAGAATAATCCTTTAAAATATAAAACCTGTCATGTTACTACCTTGCCTAACATTCTTCAAGGGCTTCCATCAGCATTTAGAATGAAATCCAAACACCACTCCCTTCCCCGGTCTTACATGAGCTGCTCCCTGTCTACTTCTTCAAACTTACTCCTCGTTGCTCTCCCTCCCCCTGCTGAAAGTCCCACAGTGCCTTTCTTTCAGGCTCTTCAGCATGTTACCATCTTTCTGCCTCAGCGCCTTCACACATGCTACTTCTTTCAGATCTGCTCTCCCCCTCTTAACTGCATTGTAGGCCTTTTTAATCTTTTAGGTTTCAAGTTCAATGTCACCTCTTCATGGACACATGATATGACCTCCCCATTCCTACCCCAGCTGTCATTCTGAATCATACCACTTTGTCTGTTTCCTTCACCGTACTTATTATAATTATTGCTTTTAGATTTTTATTTATTGTCTGTTTCTCAATAGACTCTAAGCTCTAGAGTAGTTTATCTTAATCTACACTTTAAATGCAGCACACACCTCAGCATCTTGCATGTAGTAGGTTGTCAATAAACATTTATTGAATGAATTAATGCACAAATCAATGTCTGAACGGTTTCCATCAATATCGCATCAGGCAATGTGGGCACATTGCTGAGTCAGGTATCACCACAGAGTCCTTCAATTGAGTCAAAATTTGTCCCTTGTAAATTCTGGGGCATAATTCCACCTTGCGGAGCAATACGAAACTACCCCACACCTCCTACTACCAGGTATCTTGGTCTTCTCTGAATTTCACACCCACAGTTTACTGACAGCTGGTAAGAGACAGTTTCTGGGGCTTCTGCCATCTCGGCCTTTGAGGGTCAACAGATTCAGTGCGCTTAAAACGTGGTCCTGAGAAGTAAAGAAAACACCTCAGGAGTTCTCGGGCCAAGGAATAATAGGACTATTCTCTCCCAAGATCAGAGAGCAGCATAAATTATGAACATGCCTCGCACTGAGTTAACTCTTTAAAATAAAAATAGCAAAATAGTAGTGTGAAAGAATAAAAAGAACAAGAGACTTCGAGTAAAAAGTGACATGGGTTCAAGTTCAAGCTCTCTCACTGATGAGCTGTAAGTCAGGGCAGTCATTCCACCTCTGAAGTTTCTCCATCTGTCCGTCCCCCCATCATTTATGGAACCCTTGCCCTTGGCCAAGTCTTGATCTGCAAAATACGTATGAGAACAAACCTCGCATTGTCAAAATAAGCCAATCAAATAAGTTTTGAAACAAAATGCAACACGTTACACTTCATGCCATTGGTTCCTGAAACGCTCAGTCACTGAGGTGAATGACGGGGGGCGGGGCGGGGGAGGACTCCACTGATATCCACAGCTCTGGACAGAACCCAGAGCATCCGTGACGTTGGACAAGGATAAAATATTTTAGCATTTCCTCTCATTGTGAATGCAGGACACAGTAGTATTGACTGAATCTGTGATTCTGCCACCAGAAGAAATATTTTCATATCATTTTATAGTTGTTTCAGATATCTCAAAATCCTGTTTATGCTGTCTCTACTTTGAAATGATGGTAGCTACTGCTCCCAGATCTTGCTATATAATGTATTAAGATATATACTAGATCTCAAATGGAAAAAAAATATTTTGACATGTCTGTATATCAATGTAATTGGTTCATTTTGCAATTCTCTGTTTTTATTTTATGCACTTAAAGCCATTATTCGAGGAGGGATCTACAGCCTTCCCCAGAAGCCCATGGCACCAGGGCTCTGTGCGGTGAGGAGCCCCCGGTTTAGGGGGCGTAGAGACCTGCTGCACCCGGGAGGCCGACACTGAACCTACCGGCTCCCCGGGCGATCCTCCCCATCCCGCTGCCTCAGAGAAGCCAGGGCCAGCAGGTGGAACCTAACTGTAAAGTATAGTCACTGATAGAGACATCAGCCTCAGGAAAATGTCAGTGAGCAATCATTTAGGGACAGCTGGTACGTTAGAGAATTGGCTTCTCAGCCGACTCCTCCAAGACCAGGCTGAGGGCACGGGTCAATGACCTGGCGCCCAGCCTCAATGGTGAGGGAGTCACGGGGAGACTCCCTTCCCTCTCGGCTACCTGGCCTGGTCCAGTGTCATGGAAGCTCTTGTCTCACTGAGCTATAACCACTCTCTTCTCCACCAGATGAAGGACAGCCTCTTTTTAGTTTGACAAACACTTATTGAGGTCCCACTATGAGTTACTTGGGAATAAAAGGTGAGAGGGACCCAGCCACTCTCCTCAGGTGCACCCCCTCCCCGCCAAACAGCACCGCACTGAGCCCAGCACACAGCCTGGAACAGCACCAAGTACGGTAGGCACTCCACCGAGTGCCAGGGTAGATCCCCAATTCCGGACTCATTGCCAACTGCCTGCCTTGTGCCTCTTTCTGGGTGCCTCAAAGGCATCTAAAAAGCAACAAAAATTAAACTTGTCTTCTAGTTGGTCATCAATACCTCTCAATTCTACATCTTAAGAAGCTATTTCATCAATCCCCCCCTCCACCCTCACTGCTGCCACCTCAGCTCAGCTCCTCTGCACCTCTGGACTGCTGCGACCCACAGAACCCGTCTGTTTCTTCCCCGTTTGTCTCCACCACTCCGAGCAGGGCCACAGTGTTTCTTGCCAGGACTTCCGCAAGAGCCTCCTGCAGGCTTCCCTGCTTCCCCTAGGGCCAGTCTCTCACCCATTCCCCACAGGGCAGCCATTATTTGGGAATCCCAATCCAATCATTTCACTTCTCTTCAAAGGCTCTTCTATACTTTAAGAAAAAAATATAATCTCCTTCCAGCAGCCTGCAAGGCATATAGAATGCGGCTGCCGCTTCCTTGGCAACTTCTCCTCTCACACCCTCCCCTCCCTCTCTCTCTCTACGCCACCACACTCACCTTCTGTTCTTCAAACTAGCCAAGTCATTCCCTCCTTTCAGGACTTAAACTGTGCACCTGTCTGCTAGGAGTGCTCACTTCCCGGCTCTGGAGATGTCCGTAACTATCCATTCTCATCTTCCTGGTGTCAACTCAACCTCTGTAAAGGAAACTTTCCCCAACACCTGTGTAGCTCCTTCGCAGCCCCCATCTCAGCCTGTGCCTCAGTATCCTCACCTGTAACACGGAAGCAATGATATGTCCCACCTCAGAAGGCGGTGGTAAGGATTAAATGAGTTAATATTGAAAAAGCACTATACTCCGTACACAGTAAGTGCTCTCTAAGCGCTAGCCACCACTTTCATATAAAAGTAACTTCTTTGTTTATTTGCTACATGTTTATTGTCTACGCTCTTTACCATGGAAAGAAATATTTCTGCTCAGTGGCTGGCACATAGGAATTGAAGAAATTATTTGTTTGTACCAATAGAAGGCTGCCCTTCTATTCGGTTGCTTTGCCGGCGATCTTGCATCATGCATCCGATCTTCTGAGTAATCTTCCTAGAACACGATCAGACCACGTCTGCTTATATCCCTGCTGGTGTCCTCATCAGCCACAGTGACGTGTTTACACCCTGCTCAGCACAGTCCTGCCAGTGCCTTTGAGATGCCCCCGGGACAGGCATGGGTGGGGCAGGGCAAAATGGTAGGGTTCTGGGAACCTGCCTGCGTCACCCCACGTCCCAGCTGGGTGGCACTGGTCTTACCCAGAGCAGCAGGTCAACGATGACTTACTAATCTTTTTCTCATATCGAACTTCTGGTTAAGATTTATTTTAAAGGCCGGGCTTGGAAAGCCTGACAGCGACTGACCATCAGGATAAAATCCAACCACCTTTGCCTGTCTCATTAAGCCCTTCGCCATCTGGACCTGCACGCTCATTTCTGGACACTCCCCAGCCGGGCGAGCTACCCGCGGTTCACAAGCGTATTCCACATCCACTGTGCACAAGCTGTTCCCTGTCTCTAGAATTCCCTTCCTTGCCTTCCCCACTTGGCTTGAAGACACAGCTCAGCATCACCCCTCTGAAGCCTCCCAGATCCTCCCAGGTGAGGCTGATGCTCCTTCCTGGGGCTTTCACAGTATTTTTTCCCTTACATCTCATGCACTATAAAGGTTTGTTTCGCTCTCACGCGTCACAGCAGGGGCGGCAGAGTACCACCTGTGGGCCAAATCTGGCACACCTGTTTTTTTCCAAATGGCCAACCACGAGGGAAAAATTTTATATTTTTAAATTTTGGGGGAAAAAATCAAAGGAAGAACATTTCACAAGTGAAAATTAAATGAAACTCAGATTTCAGTGTCTAACGCTTTATGGGAGTGGTTTTATCGCCCGTGGTCGCTCCCTCACTACAATGGCACAGTCACTGTAAAGGGACTGAATGTGGCTTGCACAGCCTAAAATACTGAGGACCTGAGCCCTGCAGAAGAAGTTGCTGACCTCTGCCTGAAAGCAGTGGCCCGCAGTGTGGCAAGCACTGCTGGGGTCAAATCCCTGCCATAGCTTCTCCAAGGAGAACATGATGTGTAACTATTGAGCAGACAAACTGATACAAAAATCAACCATTGAAACGGTGAAACGTAAGTCACAATTTCTGACAGTACAAAAATTTTAGTAATACAAACCTATTAGTATAAAACGATTGGGTTTTGAGGCAGTTATAAAACTTAGCATTTTCATCAAGATAGAAAATTAATCTAAGAAATATATGAGCACAATTTTGATTTAAAAAATCTCACGGCTGCCATGCCCCTGACCCCGCAGACAGGGGAGACCCAGGACGACTACGGACTCCGCCCCGGCGGACGCGGGTCTCTCGCAGCAGGCCTCCGTCTGCATCCGCCGCGCGCCCCCGCGTGCTCGGGGAGGGCAGAGGTCGTCAAGAAGCCCGCGGGGAGGTGGAGATGGAACCCTGCTATGTGGTCAACATGGTGGTCACTGTGCAGCTCTTCCATCACTCCATCCGAAGAGAATCTTCCCTCTGAGCCTCCCGGGGCATCATATGATTGACCCCCCACCCCCTTCTTCTGATTGGACCAGGGGTCAGTGTCCGCACCAAGAACAACAACTTGCTACTCTGAACTGGGGCTCTAATCTGGCGTCAAGAGGTGAGTTGGGCACAATTCTCTTTCCTGGTGAGTTGAACTAATATAGAAAGTCGTTGCCACTGCGTAGCCAAAGCGAAGGGTAAATGCTACTACGGAGAAGCAGGTGGAGGGGGGGTGGCAAGGCAGGTGGAGGCACGTTTGCTCAGGTGAAAGGGCTGAGGTGCAGACGTTTGAAGAAGCACGGGCCCTTTGGTAGCGGGACTGAGGGAAGCAGCCATGCTAATCAGGCTGACAGTGAGACCTTAGAGTGAGCGTCCATCACTTGCTGCTGCTAAGCAACTTCAGGCTGTCTTGAGTCCAGAACCTCCCCCCAATTCCATCTCAAGGGACCCCATCCTATTACTATTAATAACAAAAGGGTGATGGCAGTAAATGCATACACAGCATTTACTATGGGTCAAGCAGTGTTCATTCTAGACATATTAATTCATTAATCCAGATAATAAGCCTAAGAAACAAATAGGAAGCCTATATATAGTGAAGAAACCAAAGCACAGAGAGGTTAAATAATTTGCCCAAAGTCACACAGCTGGTTAAGTGGCAGCTCTAGTCCTAGCTGACCTGGCTCCAGAGTCTGTGCCTGTAACCACTACACAGTACTGTTGTATTCCTCGATTTCCATGGAATTCCACGGGTTTCTGCCCACTAAGCCCCCCACCCCTTTATCTGAGCTGGCTTCAGTGGATCTTTGTTCATGCAACCAACTGTGCCTAACTAACACAGAAATTGGTGTCAGAACTGATGCTGCAAGAGTAGCCCCTCCAAGAGAATCTGTGTGTGGAACTGGCTCTGGTGGACAGCAGAGTAGAAGACTCTAGAAGTGTTCCCAATCCTGGAATGAAATGCAAAGAGACTACTGCAGGCAAGAATGAAGGAGCTAATTAAACTGTGACCTGTGGATTCTTGAGACTCAGACTATAAGCTCAAAAATGGAAAGGCTTTAGCAAGTTTTCTAGGTATTCCCTTTGAGCAATTAGAAGAGAATAAGGACTATAAGGTAGTTGTGGACCCTGAAAAAAAAAAAAAGGATACATCTTAAGAAAGGCTCTCAGTGGATTAACTGGCCTCAAATTTTAGAAACAGAGTCTAACAGCCATTTCCACACAGAGGCCTCTCACACAAACTGCACTTCGGAGAGAAGCCTGCACTGAACTGCTGCCTGCCTGCACTGTGTTTCTGCCATCTCAGCCAGCCCTTGCAATGGAGCTCCTGGAGTCCTGTATCTACCAATAATAGGACTGAGGCTTTCCCCATCCAGTCTGAGCTGGACAGCTATATCCCCATCAGCTTCTTCACTGACCCATCGGAGTGGCTCCATTCCGACCAATCAGGACAGTGTCTTTTAGACCAATCAAACTGGGAGGATTTGGAGTCCTCATTTATATAAGGACAGACCAAGCAGTACATGAGGTGGGAACTTCTATGTACTGCATTTTGCCATGTATAATGTACACTTTTTGCCCAAATTTTTGAGGGGAAAAAAAGAATATGCGTTATTCATGGGTATAATGAAAACATACCTCGGGCATAATAATGGGTATCCTGTGTAAAATGGGCACAGAACATGGGTATGCATTATTCACAGCAAAATACAGTAAGTCGGCTTGCCCGTGGCTCCGAAAGTGCACTTTGCCTTGCCACTGAAGACTGAAAACTGTGTTTCCACGGCCGGAGCTGAACCACTGGAGATGTCTCGCTGGAGCAGTTGTCTAGAGGGAGAGGGGCCTCGCCCCAGGGCCTCCTAACAGCCATGCTGTTTTTACAGCTGTGCTGGGTCACAATTGAGCTGTTTGCACTGAGTCCAGTTTCCTTTCTCACCACTCCCCAAATTGGTGATTCCTGTTGGCTGATGAATTGACACCAACAACCATCAGTTGATATAGTGAAATGAGCTGGTTACTTTTATGTCCTACATAAAATTACCATAGAAAAAAAGGACACGTTCTTATCCCGGGTGCCTCAGCTGGGACACAAGGAAAACTGTGTCACCTTCCAGCAGTGGTTCCAAAATCTGAGGGTGTGCTACTACCGCCTGGAGGGCTTGTTAAAGCACAGACTAACAGCCCACAGTCAGAGTTTCCAATTTCGTAAGTCTGACTTAAGGCCTAGGAATTTGCATTTCTAGCAAGTTCCCAGGTGATGCTGCCGAGGCTGCCCGGAGACTGCACTCTGAGAACCACTGCCCTGCAGCATAAAGCCCTTTCCTCCCGACCCGGAAAGGCATGGCCATGCGCAGTATTAAACGTTACCGTAGAAGTTCCAGCCATGCTGGGTTTCTGCGGTCAAAGTTCACCCCCAGATTGGAGACCGGAGCCGGGCTAGCCCAGTGAATGGGGACTTCTGGGAAGAGCCAGAGGAGTGGAGAACTCCAGGCAGCCTGGAACTGGGAAAAGAGGCCTGACGCATCAGTTGTTAAGAAAACACAACGGTGAAGGAGAGTGAGGGGCCGGACTCAGGGAAGTGTTGCCGCTAAGGACAGAAATCACTTCCAACATGATCCTCAAAGACCCTTCATTTACTAATTCAACAAAGATTTCTCAAGCTCCAACTACAGACCAGGTGCTAGGTGCTAGGTACATTGGGGACTGCATCTTCATTGTGGCTGCTAATAAAGAAAAGAGTACCTGAACTCCAGACGTAGGCTGAGACCTCTGGATTTAGTTTATGAACTACCTCGTGTCCAGGAACAAAAACTGGGAGCAGTCCCTTGAGGCTCTGTAGGTCTCGCTCAGGTCATTTATGGGTTGGCCCAAAACGTCCATTATGGTTTTTCCAAACAATGGCTCCAGTAGTGCTTAGTTGTCTTCAACTTCATTTGAAACAATTTTGTTAGACTGTATTGTGACAACTGTCATATCAGCGTGCATTTTTTTAAAATAAAACATCAAAATTGGTGAATTTTTGTGTAGCCATTCTAACATTGAAGATGGAAGAAAATATACATCATTTTCAGTGTATTATGCTTTATTATTTCAAGAAAGGTAAAAGCCCAACTGAAACGCAAAAAAAGATTCGTGCAGTGAATGGAGAAGGTGCTGTGACTGATCGAACATGTCAAAAGTGGTTTGCAAAATTTCTTGGTACTATTGACGTTTTGGCCAAATAATTCTTTGCTGTAGGGCTGTCTTATGCATTGGAAGATGTTTAGCAGCACCCCTGGCCTCTACCTCCTTGAAGCCAATAGCAGGAGACAGCTGACATACTCAAAATATCCAAATCAAAAAAGTTATTGGTGAAAATGAAAAAATGTGTCTTTTATTTTACGGGAAAAACATAACAGACATTTTGGCCAACCCAATATAAACCTGAATACAAAGGATGCCAGAACTATCTAGAAGTTGGCAGCTTAGGAACTATAACACTCCCAGAGTATTAACTTCAGGTGGTCAAATACACAGAACTAGAAACTCAGTTCCCAGTCAAGGATTCTCTGTTCTATCTTCTGTCTGCAAAGAGCTAATCTTACCCACTTCAGAGAGAGCTGACACCAGAACCCAGTATCCGTGGTGCTGGGCTGTCCATGACGGTGATGAAGAGCTCAGGTCCTCCAGCCAGACCACCCAGATTCAAAAACCTCTGCCACTCACCAGCTGTGGAACCTATTAAATCTCTCTAGCACTCACTTTTCTCATCTACAAAATCATAACTACACTCCTTGCCTCATTGGATATCTGTGAGAATCACGCAAAAAGTAGGCATGCAAAGTGCTTAGCACAAAGCCTGGCTATGACGGGTATCCAGTGAAGGGTAGCCATGATTGCTTTTTCCCTTCTAAGTGGGTTTCAGGCTTTTTAAATCTACTTTTGCATATCAGATACACACACACACACACACACACACACACAGGATGGTAGCAGTCACCATCTAGTCTATAGATTGCGAAGTGGCTAGACAGGATCATAACAGAAACTAAAGGAGGAATAAACATGACAGGAAGACTGTGGATTTTGAGGTCAAGAAGGCTGCACTACCAAGTGACACTGGGACATCACTTCAGCACGCAGTGGCCAGAAATGTCTTGGGTTACTGTCTATCGGAGACCATGTGAGTGTCCTGTGGTTGTCTGCATGACAGTTAAATTACATCAGCTTATGTGGAAGAAGGGATTATGTCTCCCCACAAGGGGTAGAATGAGCTACAAGAGCCAGTCCTGTTGGCCAACAGGGTAAGAAAACATGCCACTCTCAGTGTCTGCAGAGGAGGTGGCCGCCATGTTTAAACCACACGCAACCTCAGGACCCAACTATGGCAGCCAAACAAACCTGGAGCAATCAGACTTCAAAACTCAGGTACAAACACTTTCTACAAATGCACTGGTGCGCCAGGAGTAGCTGGAGTTCAGAGAGGGAGGAAGTTAAATTAATTAACTCGTACATAATTTAAGTTATTCGTTTTTAAATATTAACCTAAACAAACAGGTACATTATGAAATAGAATGAAAAAAATCACATGAACTTTTAAAACACATTTCAAGGAACACTCTCCAACTTAACCCCATATTTGAGGGGAGGTTGGCTGCTGCTTTTTCACTGAGGGGACTGTCACGGGAAGGGCTGAGAAGCACCAGAGTGGTGGGAAAAGTACACACACAGCCACCAAGAGACCTGGGTTTAAGCTGCAGGGCCTTCTCCTGCTGTTCTCTTCTTTTGAGCTTCCTCGTCAGGTCAATGGGACTGCTCCTCGTAGACTGGGCTTAAACTTGAAGAGGAGCTCAAAAGAAATAATATATGGGAAAGTGCTGTGCACGTATTTCTTAGGATTATTAAATTATTCGTATAGCACTGTTATTATTCATTAAGGTCTTCAGAAATCAGCTGCCTTGGTGTGTTCACGGGCTGAAGTTAACCTGCCGGAGTTGTGAAAGGGGTTCAGAGTTGGTGGCAAGGCAGAATGGCCCAGCGTGTAGACGGCTGAGCAGCGCACAGCTGTTGCACGAGCATTCCCCAAATGAATCCTAGCAGGAGAAGCCAGAGAGGAAGACAACCAGAGACATGTGAGTAGAAGAGAAGCAAGAAACGAGAAAACACAACCCAGCCACTCCTGTCACTGGCTACCCACGGTTGATTAAGGACAGAAAATCAGAGCGAGCCATGTAGGAGGGGAGGGAGCAGGCACGCAAACCCAGCCACTCGCGGCCGACTGTCCAGATGACTGCTCTGAAGGAACCGCTGCCGGCCCCTACTGCGCCTCCTTCTAGAGTGCTTCGAGTCTGCCTCCTGTTTCAGGCACCTATCATCCAGCACGCCTTTTCCAAAACATATTCACACCTGAAAACGCAGCACAAATGCCATTCAAATGGCAACACTGTTCTGAGTGACAAGCGGAGGCACACGGATCCCATGACCCCAATAAATGGGGTTGCCACTTGCCATTGTCCTTTCACCGGCACGGTCAGTGGCACCCAGCACAGAGCCCTGCTCACACCAGCAGGCATCAAACAAATGTTTGTTGAATGAAGTATCTTATCTGCTTATTTACTAGGTTAGAAAATTGTCAGCTTTTTCATCAAAACTACCACCTTTTTTTTTTCACTCAAACCCCTCTTGAAATTCAATTCTATGAAGGCTTTTTAGTGCATACTAGCAGCAAGAAATTTACTTAAATGAGGGAAGAAAAAAAAAAAGCAAAACTCCACACTCCCACCTGTACAGCCATGACATGCTATTGTTTGAACCAGAGCGAATTATTTAACTTGGATGGCAGGCTCAGGGGGCAGAGACCCTGTCTTTCAGAACACAGAGCTCTGAGCACAGTGGGAGTTCTCAATAAATAACAGCAGCAAAAGATGCTGTGGAGGGACCTCTTTTAATTATTTTTTCCAATGCCTGATTTTTGGCAGCATGTGTTTATCCCTTGCCTGATTTCCAAGGTGCAGCAGCTCCCCTGCAGATGATAAACAGTCCCCCCACTGCCCCTTCCCCTCCTGTCCCAGCACAAGTCGGAACACCTGATCCGGCCAAACCCTGGATTCTGAGTGCATTCGAGACGCCTGCTGGGTTTGGAAGGGAACTAAGTCTGCCAGGACCCAATGGGTGGAGAGAGGCAGTCAAGAGAAATGTTTTGGCCCCACACATCTACACAGCTGTCAGATGGCAAAGCTTGGGCTTCCCGTTCCCACCTGCTGGGGGCCTCCGAGCTGTCTTGTGTTAACCCCGGAGGCCAAGTACGCCTAAAGCTTGACAGAAAGTAATATTTGGGGGTAGTCTCAAGTCTTTCAACAGAGGAGTAGAAGGCAATAATTTTTGCCCAACTTGAACTATAAGATTATAAAGATCTAATAAAGACTGATGCTAAATATTAAATTATAGGTGTATAGCAAAATAAGTCCTTTATGGTACATTATGTGTCATTTATGCTTTTAAAAATTATACCTGTAACTAAACAAAAGCATTATGTGTGTGTCTCAGCACACAACTCATACGCAAGGAGGAAGAAGTAAATAACCATTCTAAGGAGCGTTGCAAAGGACCTCAGGTTTTTTTCTTCCTGAATAATAGGGCTAATATTTGGCAAGATGGGCTTTGCAGAGAAAGGGGTGGGTGGGGTGGAGGTGGGAGTGTCTTTTATACACATATTAATGTACCTTAGAGCCAAAGCTCCCCTGTATGCTTACGCAACAATTGTAGCAACACATTTTCCAAGTGGAGACTTCTCCCCTGCCTCTCTGACACATTCTATACCAAAACAATGGCAACACCTGTAGCCATTAATTTCTGCTCTTTGATTTCCGTCCAGTTATAAAGGAGGCTCTCAGCAGGCTCCCCTCTCAGGAGCCATATGTGGAGTTGACGTGCCAGCAGCCTTGGAAGGAAAACAGCCTCTGAGAAGTGCACAATGGCTCCATAATCCCCATCAACTGGACCCTCTTGAACCGCTGCTTTATTTTCCAGTCAAAGAAATGCCAGTTTCAAGAGTCTGGCTGTGGCTGCCCTGGGAACCCAAGGGAAGCCTGTGGTGTTTGCCGAGTTGGGTACAAGAGAAGGGTGGTGCCTCTGAGCCCTACGATGTAGTCAGGCAACCTGGAGCCCAGAAACTGCCTTTAGCACCCCACACTTCCTCTTGCTCTCCCCTTCCAGGGTGAAGCTTCTGCCCACAAAGCCACCTCTGCCTTCCCGGCGTCTCCCTCCACCTGGAGACCACCGCTCACCCTCCGCAGAATCACAGCCCCGCCCCCTCGCACGGAGTCGCGCCCAGGGTTCTGTTCTGCCCAACAGGAGCCTCTTCTCCAGGCTAGCTCTGCCCCGCGTTCATCGGGCTACCAACTCTTCAGACCGTGTCACATGTGTTACCGTGGTGGGGGACACAAAGCCTGGGGTGTGGCAGCAAGTCCTTTAGGTTCAGCGGCTTCTCTGCTGAGGGCTCTACGTTTGGTAACCGTGTTGAGGAAAGGGGTCAAAGCCACAGGTCTGCCAAAACCACACTTAGGTTAGCGATTAGGGAAGGGAGGAGTGGCGTTGCATGGGGAGGCTCAGCCCCAAACAAGCGTCTACGTTTGGGCAGAGAATGATAACACTGGGATGCAGTCACTAGAGTTTTGACCCTAACTCCTACCTTCTCCACCTCCCTTTTCACACTGCTTTGGGGGACCTCTGGCCCTGCGTTAGACTCTCCGAGGCCCCGTATACCGTGTTAGAACGACCAATCCCGGACCTGGTAATGCCAACCCGGTCTCCCTTCAGCTCTGCCTCGGGAGCGGCTCCCCAGGGGGAGCGCTCCCGGCAGCGTCTGGGGGCAGGACTTACGCAGATTTGCTGGTTGGGCTCGAAGTCCCACTTGCAGCTCTTGGCGCGCTCCTGGATCTCACTCATCCTGAAGAGGCAGAGTGCCGTGGTGGCGGGAGAGCGCTTCTGCTGGCCCTCCCCGGTGGCCGCGCTGAACACGCCCGCCCAGACGTCCAGGGCCTCCACCAGGCTGGAGGAGAGGAGCAGGCGGCGGCCGTGGGGGTGCCCGTGGCCGCAGTCGAGGGCCGCCTGGCCCTGGAACTGCACCTCGGCGCTCTGCGCGATGCGCGCCATGCTGGGCCAGCCCGTGGCATCGCCGCTCGTGTAGTTGTAGGGATAGTAGGGGAAGTAGACGCTGGCGTTCCAGAGAAAGGCGTCCACGAAGTGCAGGCTGCGCGCGGCCCCTCCGCTCAGCCTGAGGCGGCCCAGCTCCTCCGTGGCCAGGCTGCGGCGCCCCTCCGTGTGCTTGATCGCGATGGCAGTGTCGTGGTCGGACGCCGCCGGGTTGCAGCGGCTCGCGGTCACAGTCTCCGGCAGCACGTAGGTGGCGGCCACGGCGAGGTACCACCGTTTCTCCTCGCCCGCACGGTACACCACGCCGGCCGTCGAGCCCTGCGGGTGGCAGGACACCACCTCGGTGGCATTGCTCAGGAAGCTGAGGCTCAGGTTGCCCAGCGGCCGCACCTCGCAGGCGCCTCGGTCGAAGGTCCAGCCGGTGAGCAGCAGCCCCCCGGGGTCGGTCGCCCCCTCGCGGTAGGGCAGCAGCAGCTTGCTGAAGCTGCTCCCGGGCCGGGGCCGCGCGGGGGGCGCCGGGGAGATGGGTTCCGTGCAGTTGCCCGCTTGGTCCCGGTACAGACGTGAGAGGCTGTGCTCCAGGCTGTAGTCCAACTGGTCCAGGCAGCTGCCGCTCGCTACGAACACTCCGTCCTCTCGGCTCACCGCAATGGCTCCGATGGCTTGCTCGGACCGCCAAACGGGCTCCTCCGCGCCCTGGCCGGGCGCCGCTAGAGCCAGCAGATAGGCGAGCAAGGGCAGCGGCGCGGCCGGACGCGGGGGGCGCGGTGGTGCCTTCCTTCGGGAGACCTCCATGGGGATGGGGGGGTGCCCCCGGGCAGGGCGCGAGGTGACGACGGCGGCTCAGGCGCGCGGCGACGGAGACGCGGGCGGCGGCGGCTCCTGCGCGCGCTCGGGCTCCCGCGGCCGCCCCATCCCCGCTGCTCGCCTGGGAAGGAGAGCAGGGAGGGCTGGCGCGCGGCGGGCTCGCTCCGGCAGCCTGTGCAGCGGCGGCGGCGGCGGCGGTGGCAAGCCCTGCGCGCTCCGGCGCCGCTTCCTCCTCGCCCTCCTTCTCCGGAGAGTTCCTCTGTGCAGCGCCGGCGCTCGCGGGGAGGCGCGGAGTGGGAGGGGGGAGAGCGAGGCAGGCGGGAGGGCTGGAGAGGTTGGGTGCGTTTGTGCGTTTCACTTTCCCATTGTGAAAGTGGGATGCAACTGGCCCCCTTCCTCATCTTCTTCCTCCTCCGCCTCCTGCCCGCCCGCCCTCCCTCCACGCCCATCTCCCCTCCCCTCTTGATTCGGTGAGATAGGGAGGAGGGAGGGCTCATAATTTGGGTTACTATGTAGGTGGCCTCTTTCATCTATTCAAAACAAAGCTGAGCTGCCTGCCGCCGCCGCCACCGCCGCCACCATCGCCCCTTGGCTCGCTCGGGGCTCCCGGGGCGCGCTAACTGTGCACCGAGCCGGCTCCCGCGCGCGTCCGCCCGCGGGGCTGCTCCAACGCTTGGGTTTTGTTTACCAGAGCAGCGGGCAGGGAGGGATACGCAGGGCACTGGGAGCGAGGACCGCGGGCGCCAGGGGTTGCCGCTGAGGTCCGGGGCTGGGGCCACAGGGACACTGCGAGGCGACTGACAGGTGCGGAGCGGCTGGAGGGAAGCCCGGGGAGGCGCGCAGGAGACGTGGGCGAGCCGGAGGCTCAGGGGACCCAGGCGCCCCTGTCACTGAGGGGGCGGGGCGGGGTGGGGTGGTGCATTTCCCTGGTTAGAGGACTGAGGTTGGGGAGAGGCAGGCGCCAAGACTCTGCTTGTGGACAATGCCCGGGGCTGGAGCTCCCATATTTGAAAGGGTTCTCTAATCTCCCTTAGCAACGGAGTCCCAGGCTCTCATATCTAGCCCTTCGGAAGTTCTACTCACCATCCGACCTTAATGATCATGCCTAACATTTATTGAACACTTCCTGTGTATTGGGTGCTGTTCTAAATTCACTACATGGATTAAGACTCATTTAATACCCATAACAACCCTATTAATTAGTGACTATTATCCTCATTTAGTAGTGAGGAGAATGAACATGGAGAGCTTATGGAACTTGCCCAGGGTCCTACTGCTTGGTGAACAGTGGAGCGGAGATTTCAAATCCATATCTAGCTCCGGAACCACTTATATTTCTGTTCTAGCCAAGTGCCACCTGTGGCCATGACAATAATACCCAGAGATCATTTTCGGCAGGTGTGACTGAAAAGTTCCCCAAGTTAAATGCCTAGCCTTCTAATCCTAGAACAGGTTCCCTTATTTCCCTAGACACCTGCCCTCTCTCTCATCCTTCCCCACTTCTTTCTTTTGGACCCTCTGAGGTCCAGCTCCCATAGGGAGCAAACCAACTCCCATAGGGAGCCAACAGCAGCTGGTTGCCACCAAGAATTCCTGAAGCCCAGTGTACAGGGTGGGGCAAAAGCAGGTGTTCATGTGGAAAACGACACAACAATTAATAAATGCAAGACTAAACTGTGTTTCTTGTACTCACACCTGTAAACCTACTTTTGCTCCACCCTGTATTTCCGAATCACTGCACACCTGAATGACTGCCTCTTCTGGGTGAAGGTACTTGATTTCTCCGAAGGGGGAGTCCTAGAAGATGCAGAGATGCCTCCCAGCTCCTGAGCTGCAGGTGATAGCACCTCCAGCACCCTTACAGTCTGGCAGGTGATCCAGGAGCGTACTGGGGGATTCTGAGGATCCCTATGCATCCTTGGAAAATGATCTCTGTCCCTTCCCAGGCTATTGCTAGACCCCAGGCAGGGTAACCGGTCACACCCCCTGTCTTCCTTCCCCTCCCAGTTCCTCGACTCTAGATAGAATCTATTTGGGGGGGGGGGTGCGGGGAGTGGGCTTCCTACAGATGCTGAGCCCTCCTGAAGGAGCACCTATTCCAGATTTAAACTTCTACAACAGTGCTTCACATTCTCCCCAGTGCTGAGGGATAAGGCAGGACAAGGAACTCAGGAAGGCTTGAGGAGAGGAGGGCGAGCTGGCGCAGGAAGCAGAAGAGAAACAGGAGTTTCTGCCCCCGCTGTGTCGTTACAAGATCCTGTCATTCCATCAGTGAGTCTCACATTCAGAATGGGAGGGGTCGTCTCTCCATTCATAATTTCCTTCTTTGACGTTGGATGACATTATCTTTGCCTCCAGTAGGCAGCACATGCTTTCCCACGAGACACACGGCTGCTCTTTCTGCTGTGGTGATGGTGGCTGGGGGCCAGTGAGGAGAGTGGACGAGGAAGGGGAACGGCCTGAGATACAGGCTTGACATTACTCGGACCCTAGGCAAGGCAAATCAGGTGCTCTCTCTGCTCCAAAGTAGTCAGGCCCCATTCCCCGCCCACCTGAAATGTTTTAAGAGGTTTTGCATGGCTGGAAATGGAAAAAGTAGTATCTAAAAAACATCTGCCGGAGCTCATAGAACCCCTCGTGGCATAGTGGGGGATTTAGGTGCTAGCATTTTGAAATTTTCCCCGAGTGATGAAGAACACACTGATCCTCGCTGCCATCACAAACCGGCGGTGGCAGTGTTGTTCAGTTCCATTGCAGAGATAGTTTTACTTCACTGGTAACCAAGTAATTTCTCTAAGTCCTGTAGAGTTGGTACAATCAGTAGCAGACCATCTTGGAAGTTATTTGGATTAAACACACTTCATCATGAGGCATTTTGATCACTGCTCAGTTCATTGCTGCCTCATTTGGGAAAAGAACATCTTAAAAGTACTACCAGCAAGAAGTACAAATGGCTCTGATGGCTAGTTCCTCGCCATTCTACTGGGACCAGAAGCCTCACTCTGGAGAGCAGGCTTCTTTTCCCTCCCAGTTAATTGTATGCGGGCTCCTGCTGTGAAAGGAATCCAAATCTGTGCCTACTTTTTGGCATGAAAAATGTAGGAGACTAGGAAGCACATAAGTGTATTCTTTCCTGATTCTGCCCCATTTTGAACCAGCGCATTTGCCCCTTTCCAATCTTCCCATGTACTAAAGCTCCACCTTCAGGACATAAGTTCATATTTGAAAAGTGTGGGAAATACAAACAATCAAAATACATATTTAGGCATGTGGATGCTGTATGTCTTTGATTTCTTTTTCTTTGATGCTGCTGTCTGGCCAAGGGTACAAGTGCCCTTGTGACAAAGCTTCCCTCTCCAACTGACAGAGCCCCTCCTGTGGGGTGTCACCAATTGCGCACTCAGAACTCCTTGAACATAACTAACTGGCTGACCCCACCCTTGTCCCTGCCCGCCCCCAAAGAAGATGGCACATGTTTATCCACCAGCTGGAGGCTTGCTACCACGGAAACAGGTAGTTCAGACTGACTCCGAGCGGTGTTATTTGTAGTGTTCACTAGATTGGAAAGTCTCCATAATGAGAAAACACCAACCCCCTCGGGCACTGGAGGCAAGCTGGGTGCACCAGACCACCACGCTCCGACTCGTTTCTGCTGCGCAGGACTTTATAGATTCAGAGGCTTCCTGCTGAGGCTCGGGACACTAAGGACTGCTCAGCAGGCGATTGGTCACAGTCACAAGATGGCTATCACTGGCGCTTCAGTTTTCTTTCTGCCGAAACATAACCTTAACAGTGGTCTGTAGGGATGACTGGGTCAGCAGGGGTTGAAAGCAACTAAGAAAATTCATTCTGGTGGTCCATGAATTCTCTTTATGCCTTGTCCACATAGCTAGCACCCCCAGGCAGCATTTGGGAAACACTCCCCAGTGGCTTGAACAGTACCAGTGCTGTCCTTCTGAGACTTAAGACAGGCCACTCCTTTCTCCACAGCTTAGCTCACATCCATGTGGTCTTCCACATCAAGGCCCTTATCAAAGCTCCCGGCTCCTTGTGGTGACTGACAGGAAAAAGAAATAAGCCAGCCTCCTTTCTCATGCACTGATGAGTAGATGGTTGAAAACAGATAAGATGAAAAGCCATTTAATAAGTTTGAATTGATGCTGAGAGACGAGTTGAATGCAGTTCAATCAACGTGAGAAGTCAGTCAAACGCAGCGTAGTTAAGATACGGCTGAAGGAACACAGCGCCTTGTCTGCCCTGCCCACCCAACACTGCCCCAGACAGTCCTCGAGTATCCTTCTGCTCAGCCGGCCGCAGTGCCCGTGCCCTTGGTCAAAGCGACGACGGCTCAGGTGTTCCTTCGGGAGGGGAGTGTGGAGTCGCCTGGAACATTCCTCTTGTTCTCGTTCCAATGTCCTGGCTTCAGAGCGCATGGTCATTCGCCAGCAGAGTGACAATTGTAGATGGGAGAATGGGTTGGATGTACAAAGAAATAATTCTTTACTCAAGGTCAAAATGGCTTCCCTGAAGCCAAATAAAGGCCTTCACTTAGCTTTAGGACAAATGGGCTATTGCCCATGGAAAGAGTATAAATGTTGATGTTTTTGAGAGATGGCGGTGTCTAGGATATATCACCCTGGCACCCTAGTGCCTCACTTCTTGGGTAGTGTATTCCATATTGTGAGTTTCTATGGAGCCTTTTCTTCAAAACATTCACCAAAACCATCAGTGGTCAAGAGTCCGAGACCACTCCCGGTTGAAAGCAAAATACGGCAAATCATCAGCCATCACAGCGTTTTTTCAGACCAGCTGGAATTCACCCTGCATGAAGCACACAAAATCACCAGTTAATTATTTCTTCAGATTTGGCAAATCTCTGTAACTTGCTCAGCAATCTCTCGGTCGCCAGCTTTTCTCTGATTTTCACAAGATTCAAGCCTGTCTCTGTTCATATATTACTTGCTGTTCTTTTGAAATAGGAAGCCAAAAGGGCCTGAAGGACTAGACACAAAATGCTGATCCCTCTTAAATTCAATGTCAAGTCCCCTGTCTCTGTTCTGCCATCACGGTTCTGACGCTCCCTGGCAGCACGACGCTGGGCCCCGGACCCTTTGATAGCTGGCAGCTTGGCTTAAACCCATTCAAAGAGAAGAGCTGCCAGAAACGAAACCTTCATATTAATAATAACTCACACCCTTGAAATGAATAGCAAAAGATAAGATAAACACACAGATACCTTTGCAGTCACTCATCGTTCTGTTTCCTTCAGATTCTGACAGGGAGATGCTCTGAGCTGACTAATAAAGTTGCTGGACTTGGCAGCGAGCGGTCTGGTGCTCACTACCGAGTTGGCGCCCCTCATCATTCGTATGTCCTTTCCACTCCCTGGAAAATATGTCCACTAAGGTGGACAAAGAGCAGCTGGCGTCAGCTCTGGGCGTGGGTGGTTGCTGTCGGGAAGCTCGATATGTGGCCCCCACGGTAGGGCGACTCCACTCGTCACCCCCCCGGGGGAAGGCCCTGGGCATGCGGAGGTCCGACAGCACCTCCCAGAAACGCGAACCCTCGTGCACAGAGTCCCAGCGCAAATCCCAGTGAAGACTGAGCACTTACCTCACCTTTCTGCCCCTTCTCTACTAGTCCCTGTTTACTGCTTCTTCTCCGTGTGTGCTGGCTAGGCTCCACTTCTCTATTTCCCCACTCTTCCATCCTGTTCTCCACCCGGAAGTCTGATGTTTATGGACATCTCCCTTGTCTTTTTGGTTCTGGCAGAATTCATCCAATGAGAGGCATCAGATCCAGGGGTAGTAGGTAGGGCGATGTCCGGATATTTATTCTCCTAGCTGTCTCCTTGCTGGAGGGAAATGCTGGAGGCTACAGATCCTGCAGACAGCCCTCTCTCATAGCTGCAGCTATAGTCACAGCCTTCTCTTGGTTACACCCACTGTCCCACCCTATTCCGCCGGCAGTGAGAGCCAATGCCTCCCTCCGTTGCGAGTCATGACTGTGTCTCTTCATCCTGCCCTCACCTCTGCCCTGGTCCCTTCACTAACGTGCCTGTTTGGGGTGCACCTGTTTCCTGCCAGAGCCATAACTAATGAACCAACCTCCCTCCAAACATGGGTGGAGAAGTGACTGAGAACGTACATTCTGGTGGTCGTTGATGGAAAGCATGGAAGACTCTGAGGCACAAGAAACTCCTGGTCTTTTTCTCCAAATGTGTGATTCCCCCCAATCTGGCAGTGGAAAAAGCTACATTTTTTTTCCCCTTTGTAATGGCTTTTCTACACTAAGTTCAACCTGGTGATACAGACAAATGGAAACCTGACTGGGTAGGAATATAGATATATATTTCTCCTGAAGTCTGAGCTTTGGCTTCCTTCAATGCAGTCTAGAAATTCCATTTTATTCATTGTTATGAACACAGGGTTATGAAGAGACTGCCGTAGTCCCTCAACTCCAGACCTCACCCCACCCCTCCCCACCCCACCCCCCACTAATATTTACAGATAAGTCAGGCGTTCTCGGTGCCTTCATGGCCCAAGGGCAGGTGACTCACAGTGGTCTACGGAGAAGAAATAGAAACCATCTTGAGTTCTAAAGATGGCACTTTTTCTGAGGGCACTTTATTTTTACCCTGCTATGACTTCTGCACTTTAATCATCTGAACCAGCCAATTTGAAACCTGACTTCCCTCATTTATTGGACATTCTTAATGGTGATTAATTATTTACACTGTCAGACGCTTTTCTCCCCCGCCATGAAAGCTGCAAATTTGGGACATTCAGGAGCTTTAATTGTGAAGAAAGGCTCACTTACATTCATAGTCAAATAGTCAAAGATGCATTTCTCATTGATTTGGGGGCGGTATAGGCGTGATGGTGACAGGCGTGTGATCCTAGCGAATTGGATTTCTTGCTAGCTGAGAAATGGAAGGCAGGCAGAGCTGTTCTGAGGTGAATTAGCAGAACTGGGCTGAATCAGGCCCCCTCGTGGGTATGGGGCCCCTGGAAGCCCCCTCCCCACCAGCACCTAGAACTCATGGCCTGGCCTCCCACATGCCTTATTGCCGGCTGAGGAGCCGGTGAGTTTTGCCTTCCCAGCTTTCAGAATCTCTTTATGCACCTACTTGCTTCTTTCTCGCTGATGTTGCCCCTAGCCACCCCAGCCCCTTGGGAGTCCCGTATAATGGTTAAGTGCTTGGGTATAGAGTGGGCCACCACAAGGGTTAACCCTGCACAAGGGCGTCGGGACGAGAGGCCCTGAAATCCAGCCTGCCTGCTGCTCATCAAGCCCTGCATCGTGGCACGGGGTCGGGGGTGCTCAAAGAAAGAGATGCTTTTCCTTTGTACAAAGACTCTGTAGGCTAGCAGCAGCCCTGGCCAGGCCGAGGCTC
>PVJI01000725.1:0-230850 GCA_004026765.1 Micronycteris hirsuta | reverse complement strand
GTGGATTGAGCGCAGGCTGGGAACCAAGCGGTCCCGGTTCGATTCCCAGTCAGGGCACATGCCTGGGTTGCGGGCCAGGTCCCCGTGAGGGCCATGTGAGAGGCAACCATACATTGCTGTTTCTCTCCCTCTCTTTCTCCCTCCCTTCCCCTCTCTCTAAAAATAAATAAAAATAAAATCTTTAAAAAAAAAAAAAAGACACAACTGAGATATATACTGAATAGAATTTGCTGCGTTTCGTCCCAACCCCTTCTCACTCCCAGTCCAAAGATTTTACTCCCCTACCACCAACTAAAAGACCAGAGAAAAATCACAAACAGGAAGAACAGGAACCCAGAGAGAATAAACTCACACTTTCCCATCTCCCACTTCTCTCCCCCTTTCCACACCGCATTTCTGAGCTGGGCCTGACACCTCTGCTCTCATGGTAAGGAAGACAGTCCCTCCGGTCTCACCTCTTCAGACTGTTCTCTGCACATCAGTCCTCCACTTCTCTTCTCACCATAAGCTGGTGCTTTCATTCCTGTCCTCAAAAGGGAATTCCCTGAAGTATGCTAATCCCCCCACTTCCCACACAAAAGAGTTTGCATCTACTTACCAAAATCTGCTAAGAGGACTTGCTAGTTTTTGTAAGACCTTTTTTTTCCCCCTGTTCTATTTCGGAGCACTCTCCCTCCAGTTCCAGGTTTTCCCACCACCACCTGACTACCACTTGGCAGTGAGAAATCACTTTTCCAGTGATTTCAGGACCATCACCCTGCACAGGAGGCCCCAATGGTTCATCTTGTGGAAACTTCAAAGGATTAATGATGCTCCTTGATTCTAGCTAAGCAGCTACCTGCCACCCCTCCTGCCTCCTGAGCCCCCAAAGTAGCATGCCTTACCTTTGGTGTCCTGCATGACAATCGAGCTATACTTTAAGAAGGTTATCAGTAGATTACTGGTCTGTACATCTGCATCCAGTGGGAGTTCCACAGAACTTATAACTGCAATAGAACGATGAAATGCAGTTAGCCTATACTATTTAACACGTCCATCTCCATAGCCAATTTGTCAGCAGACAAGGAAATCGCTAAGCTTTCCCCACAACACAGGGAGGACCAGTGCTTAATATAAAACCTTTATCCAGTCTTCCTAGTCCCCTAGAGGCCTTCCTACTTCGAAGATTAAGCCCAATGCCCATCTCTCATATCTAGGAGGGCCAGTCTCCAGGAATAATGCTTTTCTCCCAACATCCTAAAAAGGGCATTTCTTTCCATTACAATTTATATTCAATATTATTTTGTACTAGTTTCAGGTGTACAGCATAATGGTTAGACAATCATATATTCTACAAAGTGTTCCCCCAATATTTCTAGTACTAAAAAGGGTATTTTGATTCCACTTCTAGCTCCAAGTAATGCAAAATGGTTCAGGGTCCTTCTTAAGTCACTTTGATTTGTACCTAAGGGAAAGATCTGTACTGAATATAAATGAGCTTTGCTTTGATGAGTCTCCTGCTTAAAATAAATGACAATTCACTCCTAATAAGGAGAAATCTTGTTCAATTTGAGAATAAGCCTTTAGGCTAGAAATACTCAAGATGGAAGGGGAAACATGTAAGGCAAAACTACATTCAAATTGTACTCCTTAATCCCTTACCCCCAGTGAGAGGGAGCCTAAAAAGAGACACCAGACTGAACATAGGAGGACATTATTGTCTGGGACAGCCTGAGAAATGAGTTTTATACACCTAGCTGCTTGTTCTTTGTTTCCGAGAGAAACCACCCCACCACGGCTCCTACACTCTAAGCCACAATCCCAATGAACAGTGAGGGACCAGACCAGAGCTGACCCACAGAGAACAATCTTATGTAGATTCCTCAAGATTCTAGGACTTTAAATTAGACCCTGACAGCCCTGGCTGATGTGGCTCGGTTGGTTGCACACCATCTAGCAAAGTGGAAAGTTGCTGGTTCAATTCCTGGTCAGGGCACATGCCCAGGTTGCAGGTTTGGTCCCAGTCCCAGGTCGGAGCCCATTCGAGAGGCAACTGATTGGTGTTCCTCTCTCACATCAATGTTTCTCTCCCTCTTTCTCCATCCCTTCCCCTCCCTCTAAAAAATAAATAAATAAAATCTTTGAAAAAATAAATTAAAAAAATAAATTAGACCCAGACATTTTGTTAACTGCTTTACACTGTCTAAGACATAATATATAAGCAAAAGAAGGCTCATAATGGCCCAGACAAGCAAGAGAATCTAGCCTTCTGCTATTTTTCCACCCATGAAGACTCAGCTAAGTTTGAGATATTATTCATAATATGTACTCATACCATAATGGATCCCTCTGGAGTTATTATGATATATTCAGAGAACATTTATTAACAATGGGAAACATTTGCATATTATGGATCCATAATACACAGCAAGCACAGCAAAAAGCCTCATGAGAAGAAATTAGCACGCCCAACCCTTGGCTGATTTCCCACAGTTCAGCCCCCAAGAATTAATAAAAGACAAACATATTTTTATGTTGAAATACTAAAAGGTCTTAATTCACATTATGGGTAAATAACCTGAGACTGTCATTTCAAACTATAACAGCCTATTTTGAAGCTCAGAGCCCATAATCATTCCTTTGTCAAATACAGTAAGCCATCAAACTGGTAGCTGGGACTTTTTTTCCCCACTCACATACAGCAATAACTGGAAAACTGTCTTACATAATACATAGAGATGTAGAAGTATATGTATTTTTAGTTTACCAGAAAGTCCTCTTATGCCAAGGCTGAGTTGTCAAATGTCAAGTGTTAGCTGAGAACAAATGTTACACCTAAACTGTTGGCTTTTAAAAACAGTGGCTCCAGGGCCCTGGCTGGGTAGCTCAGTGGGTTAGAGCGTCATCCCAATACACCAAGGTTGTGGGTTTGATCTGGTAAGGGCACATACAAGAATTAACAAATGAATGCATAAATAAGTGAAACAACAAATCGATGTTTCTTTCTCTCGCTGTCTCTCCCCCCACTCCTTCCCTCTCTCTGTCTCTAAAAATCACTAATAGCCCTGGTTGGTGGTGGGGACCTGGATTGAGTGCCAGCCTGCAAACTGAAAGGTCACCGGTTTGATTCTCAGTCAGGACACAGGCCTGGGTTGCAGGTCAGGTCCCCAGTTTGGGGGCATGTGAGAGGCAACCAATTGATGTTTCTCTCTTGCTCTTTCTCCCTCCCTTCTCCTCTCTCTAAAAGTAAATATACAAAATCTTTTTTAAAACATCAATAATAAAAAAATTTTAAATAATGGCTCCGGTGATATACCTTTAAATATAGTGGACTACTGAGAACTACTATAATTAAAAACCAAAACCTGAAACAAGGTTATAATATTTAGCACCCCTACAGAAAGGAAACGAGGTAGGAAAGAGAAAAAAACAAAATAGGAGAGAATAAAATCCCTCACAAAATAAAATCTCCTCCCTAGGATAGTTATTCCTTGATCTCTGGCTTCATAATTCTTCCCAGCTGCCTTTGTCAAGGGAGACAGTCATTTGAAAGTGGGCTGACTCCATCTTCCCACTAGAAAAAAATAAAAGCTCACTAGTTGTAGGTAAGAAAGCACAAATCCTGCCATTGCATAATCAAGTGTGTGGGTGGAAGTGTTCACAATGAACAGTTTGAAAGGCAGTTCTCTGAAGCATCCAAAGCCCAACATCACATGGAACTCAGATATATATGTACATATATATACACGGCTTTGGATATCCATGGTAACCAGGCAGGCTTTGTCCTTAAAGAGAAAGAGCAGTATTTCCACTGGATTACTCAGTGACCTGAATAAGCACAGACAAACAGGCAATCCTCACTACTGCTTTCTTCTCATTAAAATATCTTGGCGTTTGGCTTTCAATTTTAAACAGATCCAGTTTGTTACCACAGACTTCAACAGCAACGGCAGCTCCCTGCCACGCTTCTGTACCAATACTGCTGTACTACCTTGCAATGCTACTGCCACAAGTCCAATATGAAAGTTTAAAGGAGAGAAAGCAGATCACGGAAGGTCGTTTCACAGACAGACAGTAGGGAGGCACAAAAAAAGAATCAAAGTTAAATTTCCTGTATTTCTTTATCCAAAATGAGGTCAACATTTAAGGCAACACATCGAGTATTAACAAAGACTATTTCCTGGTTAAGGCATTCCATCAAACATACTCTGCCTACAGTAGAGCCAACTCAGATGACAAAGTTTACGGGCAATATTGATCATTTCTTTTCCGCTATCTTTTTCTTAAGTTAGAGTCATAAGATTTATAAAGTGGAAATTTTTTTGTTATTTTTCAGGGGATAAAGTCTTAAATATCCATCAAACTCCCAATTACAATACAGTACACTCAAAGCTTGTCATTTTCTAAGTGGGCGTGGCTAGCAGATACATAACAGTGAGCAAATATCAGGTTCCCTCTCTCATTCATTTATTCAACAAATATTTACTAATACTTGTCAGGTGCTCTGCGGGGCAGACAGCAGTAATAAAACAGACATGGTGCCCTGCCCTGATTCACAGCTTGGGTCTCAGTTAGATCTCTCACTAACCTTAGGCAACCACTGAATTCTTTGGCCTCAGGTCCCTCATCTGTCAAATGGTAACATGAAATAACATTACTATTTTACACTGAAGTCAGTGAGATAGTCATAAAACATCTCCTCTGAGCCTCACAAGTACCCTGAGAGTCTGGCAGGATAGGCGGGCATCACTGGCCTCAGAGAGCCCTTCAAGATCTGGTACTTCACGATTCAAGCATTCCTTGAGGAGGACACACTGGGGTTACGTCGCTTCTTACACAGAGAAAAGTGCTTAACTATCTTTTCCAAAGTTTTCTTTGGAGCTTAAGGAGTCCTGAAGGACGGTATTTTTCAGACAGTTTCTTAGTGAAAGAATCGACAACTGTGTTCTTTGTTAATCACAGCTGTTCAAGACCACATCAGTCAAGAAAACAAAGGTCGCGGGCTTACCATCAGAGGAGGGCGGTGTGGTACCAAGTGGAGTGACTGGGGTTGTTGGGGCAGGGCTGACAGGAGTTGTCACCAAACCCATCTCTGGGTGACTCTGGAAAAGAACACAGATGGGTGAGAGAAGAGGAAATTGAGTTCCGATATCGTCTGATTAACATCCTTTCTGATGTCCCTGGCATCAGGGACAGAAAGCTCACTGAGGAAGGGCTGCTTCTACACTCAGTTCCCATGAGCCCTGATTATTGGCGATGCTTGCCAAACACTAATAAGAAGCTCTGTGGGCTAGTTCTTTCCAAGCAACTAAGTTCTCATTATATAAGTTTTTCTGCAGAACTATACAAATAAAAAAACTGGACTAAACAAATACACAGGATTATTCTACAGAAAGGGAGAGGCATTTGCAGTGCTATCCGAACCCGGGAAAGGAATACTCTCATCAGATCAACCTAAAATACATCTACAGACTATTCTGATGACTACATAGTTGAAAATAAATGCAGGGGAGCCAAGGGGATAGGAGGTACTATAAAAACAGCTACGAAATGACAGCCTTCCTGTCCCACAACAAACGAGTGTGTGGAGTAGGGAGGTAAAGACACGGAGTCAACATCCACTGGGGACCCAAACGGATGGCTCCGCTGTCCCTGACCTTCCTTGGCCATCTCTGCTAGATTAGCTCTTGGAATTAAACTGAGTAGAAGATACTCCCTTCTCCTCCCCAACAGCTTTACCAGGATTTTATCTTCCTTTACAATCAGTTATAGAATTCAGAAAGCAGACAAGTGAGAACAGTAAAAATAGTAAATAAAGTCTCATGTTATTACGTGTCCTCCAAGGCAGACCCCACACCAGCACGCTACTTTTTGTTTGTTAAGCTCAGTCAGTAGAACCCATACACATTAGCCATTTGAATAAAGAAACATAAGCAAACTTCCCTTTAAAAGAAACCTACATACATATTTTAAGCAGTCTGGCTTTAAAATGAAAACACTTTATCAATTTTTTAAGGCAGCTTTCATGGATAGCACTTGAGTCCTCAGCCTACTTGAGTCCCACCTGTTCCAACCACTGGGGCTGTCCCTTTAGGCAAGTGACAAAGCACTCAGTATTCTATGGCTTCGTGCTTTTATTTGCAGACCATTTTCTTCTGTTAACAGCTAACCTTAAGCCGGACAGGCTATTGTGTACTTTTCTTCTCTGGAAATTTGTGAGAAACTAAGATACGTAACTTGGCCTATTTTATCTCCAGTCATAATTCCAGTGGTTTAGAAAGCAGAAAGCCTGATATAAAAATCCATCTGGACAGATAATACCAAGGGATTGCCAGTGAGCCAAATATAGTAATCTCAACTCATCCGGGTTAACATTAACATCTGGATAAACTGGTCAAAACCATTAACTGTGCATGTTATCTGACCTATTCCACACCAGATGAAAACAGACATATTTGAGGACAGCTTGAAGCAAAGGCAACTGATGCAACTCTCTGTTACCACTACTTACAAAAGCAAATCAGGGTTCAAACAGGCAAATCCAGAGGCTTTTCAATGGCATGATTTGTATGAAATTCAGGAAGAAAAAGAATTGGAGCTTTTAGTATAACCAACCTGAGCTAACACTGTGATGAAGTTGCGATTTAAATGAACAGCTTCATAAAGTGCCAGAAGGATAGCCTCATTGGTTCTAAAGAAAAAGAAAACAAATTGAAGAGGCTCTTGTAGTGAAGGAGTTAGAACAATATAACCATCAAGATAAGATTTCATCCCAGCTTCTCATTATCAATCCTTTTGAGTTTCTAATACTTCCTCTATTTCCTTTCTTGGCATATGTAAAGTGTAATATAGGCAAAGAGAAAAGAATAAAGGGTTTTAACTTTAATTCTTTAGTTCTTGCCCTGGCAGGTAAGGCTCAGTGGATTGAACACTGGCCTAAGAACCAAAAGGTTACTGATTCAATTCCTAGTCAGAACACATGCCTAGGTTGTGGGCCAGGTCCCCAGTAGGGGGCTTGCAAGAGGCAACCACACATTGATGTTTCTCTCCCTCTCTTTCTCCCTGTTTCCCCTCTCTCTAAAAATAAATAAAATCTCTTTAAAAAATTCTTTAGTCCTTATCTACTTCATTCACTATTTTCGCTCTCACTTTTTCTCCCCAATCCAGTTAAGTCCTTAACTGGCTCAGATAGCCAGCCCTCTTTCTTTTCATTCCAGAGACAGCTGGGTACAGTTTCTCAGCTTCCTGGGACTCAATACATGGAACCAAAGTAGAGGTTTCTAAGGGTCCATTAGTGTTGAAAACTCAAGAAACAGTTGATATATTACCAAAAAAGTTTGAATCTGTAAAAACTTAACAAGAGGAAATATTTCACACTCTCATATCCAGTTGGCAACCGCACACTAAAGTTCAAGTCACAACCCAAGAATGTCAGTCACTTACTGTACTGATATTTTCTCATGAGCATCTGCTATGAACATGCTGCCCACCTGTGGAAGAAAAGGGGAATTGCACACTTACGGCAGGAAAATACAAAAGGAGCTCTGCTTATGAAGTCTTTAATCAAAAAAAAAAAAAAGTTTTTAATCAGCAAAAAAACAAGCTACTTATGGCCCAAGAGAAATTAGAACTCTGGCCCACCACTTATTTACACACCCAAATCAGCCCACTTTGAAGATCGTAAAAGGATAAGTAATAAATGAAATAATGATAACTCCACTAATTGTCTTCCCTTAAAGAAACTTAAAAACAACCCTAGTACTTTTGTCCAACTCTCCATTTCAATGGGTAAGTTTAGTAAACCACTGACAGCGAGTAAAGTTGACCTAGACATTCTCATCACTCGGCATCTTTCTTGGAAGTTGCTTTGTTAAAGTCAAAAACTAATTCATGAAGAATATCACAGAAAGTAGGCTGACTTCATCCAACATAGAGACATTTGGGGGAGGAATACTTGAGTTGCAGACCAGCACTATGTGAGATCTATTGTCCATCTTTCAGATCACAAAATCTTCAGTTTGTGTCCTGGGGCGGGCAGCCAAATAAGTAAGTGGAGTAGGCTGCCTCCAATATGTGTGATATCTGAGGCAGTAAGAAAGATGCCCATTCCTCTAAAAATGCCTTTCCATGTTTACTGACATCCAAAACTATGCAGCTGGAGCTTCCTTAGGCAAAGATCCCTGAGAGCGATATAATTATATCTAAGTCATTTAACCAAACACCAATACAGCACCCATACTGCTCTGACCTCTGAGAGACCTTAGTTATTGATGCTTCAGAGTTAAAGAGCTTATCAGGTCCTTCCTGAGAGTAGGCTCTAAGAAAGAAAGGGGAAAGGGCATAGTCATTGGCCCGGGAGGGGGGGGTCCCTTTTAGGGGGTAGAGGGATGACTATTTCGTGCAATGAAAGCAAAATTGTCTTGCCCTAGGGCTAATTATTTAAATACTAAGGCCCAAGAAGACTCTGTGAATCTCCCTAGATTCTAAGACCTGCTAGATTAGTTTTGAAAATTAGTCGCAGATTATCTGACCCAAAACGCCTATGATGCCCAGGTTGAGAAACCGTGCTCAGCAGCCCATGGACCTCTCAGCCCATTAAGCCTTTGGACGAGTGGCTCAGATCCACTGCACCAATCCCTCAACTCCAGGACCAGCTATGAGGAAACAAGTGGCCACAGCAGGATTCGAATCAGATCTAAACCCTCCTATTGTCTGTACCATAGGGTGGGTCCTTAAACAAAGCCAACTCTACAGAAAGCAGAAGTCTGGCTTAATATGTACTTTTATTGTAGCCTTTAAAAACTAAATTACGCCCTGCCTGGTGCCCGGCTGGTGTGGCTCAGTGGATTGAGCACGGGCTGGGAACCAAAGGGTCCCGGTTCGATTCCCAGTCGGGGCACATGCCTGGGTTGCAGGCCAGGTCCCCAGTGAGGGCCATGTGAGAGGCAACCATACATTGCTCTTTCTCCCTCCCTTCTCCTCTCTCTGAAAGTAAATAAATAAAATCTTTAAAAAAAAATACACTTTATAAAAAAAAAAATTAAAAAAAAAAAAAGAAAAAAAAACTAAATTACGCCCTGGCTGGTGTAGCTCAGTGGATTGAGCACAGGCTGGGAACCAAAGAGTCCCGGTTCGATACCCAGTCAGGGCACATGCCTAGGTTGCAGGCCAGGTCACCGTGAGGGCCATGTGAGAGGCAACCACACATTGCTGTTTCTCTCCCTCTCTGTCTCCCTCCCTTCCCCTCTCTCTGAAAATAAAAATAAAATCTTTAAAAAAAAAAAAGAAACTAAATTACCATATTTTGCCATGTATAATGCGCTCCTGTGTACAACGCACTCCCATGTTTAATGCGCACCCACCCACATTTTTAACCCAAGCTTTCACGGAAAAAAATCTTTTGTTTTAATTTTTTAATTCAATTTTTAATTTATTTATATTTAGAAACAAAACTGATTATCGTATTCCAGGGTATTACTTCGCATATGGATATTGTTATTGTTTTCTAGAGTTACAGTTTTAATACATCAGCATAAATAAAAGAATTTAAAACATTTATATAGAGATGGAATTAGCACTACTCATGTATAATGTGCATCCTTATTTTTCCCTCAAAAATTTGGCAAAAAAGTGCACATTATACACAGCAAAACATGGTGATTAATTTGAGAAAAAAATCTGTCCCGGGGAAACCAGGGCTCTCCTTTCCCCTATGTCACTTTGGTTTGGAAATCACTAAAAGAGATACGGTTCTCAAAATAATCTGCTCTGAGCAGCCCTCTCTCTCCCCCCTAATCATGCCATCATCTCAAAATCTTAACTTCTGTGTCCAGATTTGTCTACCTCTATAGACCTCATATTTCTGAGCAGGAGAAAAAAAAACAAGCAGGACTTACCATATTTGTAAAAGCAGAGAAAAAACCGCTCTGGTGTTCTTCTTCTTTGTCTTTATACTGCCTGAACAAAAATAACTCAACTCAACTTTACTATTATTTATCAAGTACATCTTTGTCCTCAGCATTCTTGGTAATCAGGGCAGGGCACTCGTAGAATTCACTCCAGAAAACAAAAGCACCGTGACAATATAGTCGCTGCAGTTTCTGTTGCAAGCTAAGAGGCACTGCATCTGCTCTTGAGGTAGGATGTACCAAAATGCCTGGCTACTTTAGGAGAGACTTAGAAAGCAAGCTGCAAAAGTGTGAAGCTGCTCTAACATATGGCTGATCCAGTTATTTTTCAAACAAACTATTACTTGAAAAGTGTGGCAGTGAAATTACTTCAAGGCTATAACAGCGAAAATCTTGTTTGTTTTTGAAGGAAGAGGATGGAAGAAATCTGTGAGCTAAACTATTTATGGGGACGGGACAGATTTTAAATTCCAACACCCAATTGCGTGTGAGGAAAGTATGGAGAGAAGCAAGAAAGATCCTGCTTGGCCCTTGCCAGAATGAGGGAAACTTCTGGTTTCCATTCACTGAATATCAGATCCTTTCCCATCCACAGCGGGATGAAAAGCACTCGTCAGTGAAGAGAGCCCCCAAGAAGAGACAGGGGCTCCAGGAAACCACTGCTGATTCCTGATGAAAAAGAGGCATCTGGCAAACTAAAGGTAATTCAGTATTTTCTCCTTTTATTTATTTTTAAGTGTACAAAAAAGGTAGTGCTTTGTAAGCTTTTTTACATAGAAAATGACATTTCTGTGATACACTAGGCCAGATGGAAGAGCCTACAAGTGGCTAAAATACTAGTTAAAATGCTCTGCGATAAAATACTAAAGGTTGCAAAGAATGTACCTAATTGTTTAAAGAAAAGATGGACACTACTAACCTGGTGGCTTCTCCCCTAGTGTTAGAAACAACCTTCCACTAAAGCCTTCCAGCCAAGCTAGAGCAGTAACACCTGCCAGCAGCTGTGCCTCTGAATGCCCTTCTAGGATAGGGAAGGGAAGGTCACCCAAAAACTCTAACAAACCTGTTTCCTTCTCAACCAATTCAAATGAAATTAGACCCTTCTCTTCTGGAAAGGTGGACTTACCTGTTGTACTCAGATAAAGCCTGAGCAATCACAAGCCCCATTCCCTAGAAAGGAAAAAGACAGCATAGGTGAAATAAGGGCCTGGTGGCGACGCTATGATTAGGCCAGGGAAAACACTAATCACGGCCCCATGGTCCAAGCCCACGAAGTTCTACCTGAACGTTGGCAATGAGGACAGAAATTCTGAGAGGCACTGCTAAAGCATCAAAAGGAACTTCTTTGGAGAGATTTCTCTGATCTAATTCTCTTACTATTATTTAATAGAGTAACAGGGAGTGAAACAGACCAGCCCAGATCACTGACACTTTCACTGGGATCACTTTTACCTCAAAAGAGAAGACTGACTTAGAAGCTTCAAACGAACAAACAAAAAAACCCTCTCATATATATGTCTCTAAAACCACCACAGTAAAAGTGACAGTGAGCCCCATGCTAAATGAAGATGCACACACACAAGCCACTCTCTTCCAGGACACAGGAAAGCTGGAGTGTGATGAGCAGAAGCATCCAATAAATGTTAAAGTGACTTATCAACTTTCCCTCTAGAATCAGAAGAACAACACAAAGATCAATTAAGGCCACACAAGGAATCGTGTGCACTTCTACTCCTAAGGGAAATTAGAGGAATGAAGAGGGCAAGACGGAGAGAGGATAACGCCAGATACCTGGTCATCTTCCTCCTCCCTGTAATCCGAGATCAGACGTTATTTTCCAAACTTTCAAGGATATATTGTAGTGTGTTTCAGCTTTACCAAGTCAGGTACAAATACCATCTAGCTAGTTCTACAAGAAGGAATCTCCCATCACTTAGTCACCTAAGTCTTCTTCTTCTTCTTTTTTTTTTTTTAATATCAGCTTTACTGAGGTATAATTGACATATAAAATTGTAAGCTGCTTAAAGTGTACCGCATGTTGATTTGATATACCATCGAAGCCTTTTTACTCTTGGAAATGTAATTGACTGACTGTGTAGTAGAATAAACCTCAGCACACTATAGCAAGAAATATAACCAATCATTTCTTCATGAGTAGCAAGCAAATGTCTCCTCAAACCTTCCTTCCATGATAAGAATATAGAACACCATAAGATAGTTGCACTAATGCTCTAAAAAGATGCACAAATTCCCTCTTTATAGCCAGATGAAATTAACACAATAGCTCTGTGCTCTCTAAATAGCCACTCCAGCCCTGGCTGGTGTAGCTCAGTAGATTGAGCGCGGGCTGGGAACCAAAGGGTCGCCAGTTCGATTCCCAGTCAGGGTATATGCCTGGGTTGTAGGCTAGGCTCCCAGTGAGGGCCATGTGAGAGGCAACCATACATTGCTGTTTCTTTCCCTCTCTTTCTCCCTTCCCCTCTCTCTAAAAATAAATAAAATCTTTAAAAAAAATGTAATTAAAAAAATAAAAAAATAAATAGTAAGTCCACTGAATGCAATTAATTAAAAAAAATACACAAAGATCCAGATACTCACATTGAGCGTGGCCTCGTCATCCACAATAGACAGCTTCACAATATAAGGATTCACAGACTGTTAAAGAGGAGAGGAGACTCAAGGTGAGCGTGACTTAAGAACCCACGAACTACTTTACAAAGTGTTAACAAAAAGGCCTGGAACAGGTCCTCTCTCTACAGTGATGCTCCTACTACCCAGGCCCAACCCATCTTGCCAGCTGACTCCCCTCATTTCGGGGAAATCTCTCAGTGTGCATGGGCATTCATCATGCACACATATGCGCGCGCGCGCACACACACACACATTCTGTTCTACCTCCATTTTCCTCTAGGCTGAAGCAGCTCAGGCCCATGTCTGCCACTTCTCCCATCTTTCTCTCTTATTTGTTTCTAAAAAGTAAGTGAACACTCTACAAAACTCACTTTGTCCTATCTTGCCAATAATTTACTGAGTCCATAGGGGTAACGGTCTTTTGGGGGACATAAAAGTTTCTCTGCCATAAGGTACAAACTCATAAGTTGCTAACTGACATTCTCATCCCAAAGGCTCCCTAACCATTCCAGAAACGACATGCAAAGACTGATTCACCCACCCATAAAACAAAGCCACCTGGGGGGAGGAAAGTGGCAGCTGCTTAACAGCCAGAGAGGCCATTTATGGATCTGATACCCAAATAACACTGCAGGGAAACTGAAAAAAAGGATGTAATTACCCAAACTACAATCTGGTCAGGACACTGGGATTTAATGATCGTCCCATCACTTATAGCATTGGAAGATTTCCTGAGTTTTTCCAGACCCAGTCTCGGCTGGGCAGCATATGGAAATGAACATATATTTAAACTCATTAAGCAGTTGGACCACCACCTACCGGTGAGATGAGAACCAATGACCTGCTCGCCTTCAAAACATCCCACCCATGGGAGGTGAGGAAAGACCTCATGGAGATCAGGCACCAATTCTAACCCAAGGCAAGCAAGGAACAACAGTTTTCAGATTGGCAGTTTTTACAGCAACCAAGAAAACTCATTATAGAGAAACTTGGAAACCCAACTAAAAGGCTAACCCCCCACATAGAACTTATTTAATCAAGTTTCTGAGGGCATCTTTTGAATGTCAATTGGGAATGGAGAGAGAGACAGCTTTGCTTTTTTAACAGCTCAGATGTTTATACGGTTTTCTACCACACAACTCAAGGAGTAAAACCCACTCAATTTGTTACCTGATCTAACAAAAGAAAGCTCCCAACACTTCTTCCCATAACCAGCAGTTAAATCCTGCTAGTGTTGCAGACTTCAGATAAGATTCAATGCAAGTGGATGCTTGAAAAAGAAAACCAGCAATAGGCTGACCTAGAGATGCCACCATGACTAGAACAATACTAGAAGGAAAAGGCGACTGTTTCTTGGCATAATTTTTGAAAGTCCTAGCCACTCACCTTTCCAAAAGTACATTGTTTTAGGTAATAATAAGGATCACCTGATTACCAAGAATAGTCTGATTTAGCAGCAGCTGGGGGAAAGGCAAGGTGGCTAAAAGCAAGGGTTTGAGTTCCAGCGACTCTAGTTATTAATTGTGACATGTTAGGCATACTAATTAACCTAAGCTCAAGTTCCTCATCTGTAAAATGGGAATATTTTCTTCCTCGGGGTTGTTTTGAGACTTAAATGAAGACATGTAAAATCCTTAGCATAGTATCTGGCATATGGTGAAGGCTCAAGGGTTGGCAACTATATTCTTTTCTCCTTTGACATTTTATCACATTAAAAAAAAAAAAAGCTCTTTAGGGAGGAAAAAACGAGAAAGAAAGAAAAAAAGGAGTAACTTGCAACTGGACATAATAAACAATTTTATAATTTCTGGAAAACGTCATGTTCAAATGGGCAGCAGTTGGGGAGTGAGTCGTTTCATCCCAGGAGACAGGGCCCACGTAGAAGGCCAGGTTGTTAATGCCGTGAAAATTTCTATTCTCCACACACCGATTCTCCTTAGCACTATGTACGCGTTGTGCTGGTCACATATTTAAACTGGAGGCAATCTACTTTTCAGCCACAAAACAGAATTACAAACTCAGTGAGCTGTCATGGGGTCAGTCTAATAGGGTACTGCCTTTATGTGATCTAAGTCATTCTGATCTTACCATTTTTCATTGCACTTCCTAAGGCTTTTTTTTTCCTCCCTCCTCTATCTCTTTTGATAAAATGTCTAAAGCGGAATGTATTATTTGAGGTAAGAAAGAATTATTTTTCACATTTACTCCATTGCATGTTTTCCATCACTTCCATTCCTTAAGTCCAACACCTTATTTTCCTTCCCTGTTTAGCTGGGCAGCCGGCCTCTCTGGTGCCCTCTGCGCCTTTCCAGGAAAGTTAGGACCTGCCACGTTGGTCATGAGATTGACTATGGTGTGGATGGAATGCTGTTCTCCACAGCACACACCCTCTCGTACTAGTTTGCATAAAATTTCACCAGCTTTTGGTTTTGCTATGTCCATCTGGAATTCCTCATGTTCCTGTCAAAAAAAAAAACCTTCCTCCTCCACAGTCACCAGGCTTCCTTAATGGTTTCTGGTGAGTGACTTATATCAAAAGCTTCGAAGCCCATTTAAATCATGCCCACCAGCTTGACCTCGCCTAGTACATGAATTCTTCTGGTGCTTCTGACAGAAGCATACAGATGCATACCTCACTCCAGAAATATGGTTTTGCCATGTCCAATTTTTCCAGCTGACATTTCAGAGAGCCCTACTGGGCTAAGCCAGGTTTCAGTTCACATTTAGAGAAGCCAAACCACTGCCTCAAAGTGGCCTGCATCCAGCAGAATGTTCTGAAAATATTCATTACGGATGATGGTGTTTTCCTATCACATATAACTCAACTCTCTCTAATCCTCTTCAGCATTTTTCCTCAGCTATTTTTCTTGCTGTTGTAATAAGGCCCCAGAGGCTATTACACATGTCAGAGATCACAATGGCTACCATGCCAACCCCTCCAGATCACCAGTAAAACAGGTGTTGGTGATAAATTACATATTTATCAGTCGCTGTAAACACCATCCATCAGTTCCTCCTAGACAATGAGAGCCATCAGCTCCTGGGATTTATAACATGTTAACGCTGCTCTGTATATTCTAGTTCCTCTTTAAGTATTCCTTTCTTACGGCCTCCCCTTCTTCCATATCCCTCTGTGTAAGAATACACTCCAGATTTTGTTACTCATCACTTTTGACCTAGCTAGGAAGCATATCTAACATCACTAAGTCAAGATCCAGAAGTTCTGAAATGACATCATCCCTCCAGCTGGCCCACTTCTCATAGCACTGCTACTTATTAAGTGAAGAAAGTCAGGTGGCCTTGTAGCAGCTCCTGACATCTGGGTTTAGCAAAGTCCCACTAGCTCCTGATTACTCTGAAGCTATCTCCAGCGAGGCCCCTGGTCTTCCGTCAATGGCCCCCTTCCCTTTCTGTGTGTTCTGCCTTTTGAGAGAAATCAAGTAAACACACCAATCCAAGCAGAAATCTCTCTGAGTTCTGCTCTTCCTCTCAAACACCTATACATCTGTCCCCAATTAATGCAAGGGCAAAAAGAACTCCAGAATTAACATGAACTGGGCCCTGTCTTCAATTGCCATTAAAATCAGGGAGAGTTCCCAGACCAACAGTGACATTTATATAAGTGGTTTGCATTAAGGAAACCCAACATATAAAACTCCATTCTTTCAAAACATATGCATTAGGTCGGTGGTTTCCAATCCTGGCAAATCATCACATTCGACAGAGGATCTTTACACACACACACACACACACACACACACACACACACTCTCTCTCTCTCTCTCTCTCTCTCTCTCTTTCTCTCTCTCTCTCTCTCTCTCTCTCTCTCTCTCTCTCTCTCTCCCAGGTCCCACCCCAAGAGATTCTGATTTAGGATGTTGAGAGTAAAGCCCAGAAATTTATTCTTTTTAACACTTTTCATACCGCTCACGAGTTTTCTCGTGTTTCGCACGCCATCTGTTAAGGACCGCCATCACGAGATGATTTAATTAACGTGCGGTTTGCCCAATACCGTGCGGTCCCTGGCGTCTGTCTTAGAGATTTCTATGCGGTACGAAATGTGTTAAGGTGTCCCTAGGTGATTCAAATAATCAGCTGGGTCTAGGAACCACCATACTGAAGGATATTTACTCACTTTATTATAAGTGGTACTACAATAATCCTTTAAACAGCTATATCATCTGCCCCATGCATTCAATATAGGATTTTTAGAATTTGGTTTATCAAAATAAATCCACATACCATTGACCAAGAGCATGTCTTCTATATCAAGCAAAGGCCTCTAGAAGTAGCCACACGTAGGAAGATTATAGAAAGACTACAATTATCAATTAAGGGGCCCACATACCTCATATTTTCTGTAGTTCACCAGTAACGCCAAGAGGACTACAGCATCATACCCATGCTCCCTGCGACTTGGGGGGTGGGAAAGTATCTGTAATAAGAACCAGAAATGTGTGAGTGCTAACTCCTAGTTCCTAGGAATGCAGAGAAGATTTAAGGAGGTGGTTTACCCAAAAGAGAAAGAGGTAACAAGGGAAATGACCAACCTGTAAAATTGCTTCGAATATGCTGTTGATCATTACATACTCCAGGATAGTGTTCTGGCTGATGTTATCTGTCACCTGAATGCAATAAAAGGCTTTTTAAAGTCTACACTGAGATATTCTGGTATCACATATCTCTCTCCTCCCCTGGAATCTAAGAAAAACAAAGATGTTAAAACATTCTGCTAGATACTTACTAGACCTTTCATAACCTCCCCAAAGCCACCAGAGCTAAATGGGCACTAGACTAAAACAGATGCTAGACAGGTAGGAAATTAGCAAATTAAAACTCCCTAAATTTTTTAACTTCTCACTGTTTCTCTCATACCCTCACACAAGCATTTGCTTAACAGCTTCTTGGGTTTCAATCCTCAAATGCACAGGAAGAAGTTTATGATCCAGAAGTCTTCCAGTGGTGGCAGAGAACGGGAACCACCTAAAGTAAATGAACAATACCTCGCCCTCCTCCCACTAAAAGGTACAGGCCAACTTCACGCTGTAAAATCTCAGTCAGAACAAATAAAAACATTTAGAATCACAGAAACTGTTTCCAAATGAGACCTGACAAGAAGGGAACTCTGATCATCCAGAAGAGTGGTTCTCCAGGAGTGGTACCTCTAAAAAAACAAATATCACATGTCCTACATATTAAAATGCCAGCAGTTGCTCCAGAGAGCAACTTCTAGGAAACGAAACCCAATGCAACTAACTTCCTCCTACACATTTAAACACAACAGAGGGATGGAATGCCCCAGCAGCTAGTATATTTTTCTCTTTTCCTTTCTAGCTTTGGGTTCAAGTATTCAAATAAGCTGGCCCCTGCTGTCAGTTAACACCCCTGACAAAGAAACACGTGGATGAGTTACTTACAGTCACTAAACAAAGGAGAAGTTTCAGACATAAACTCTTCAGACTCTCAGAACCTTCTGCACAGAGCAATGAATCCAAACTCTCCATCAAGTTCTGAGAAAGAAAACAGTTTAAAATGAAACCATATCAAATAATACCTGTGCTGCGTTTTTGTCCGATCCTGGGTTACGTTATACAGGGTGATGTGCGTAGCACACAATGAAGCAAGCATATCATTCCCAGAGGCTCAGGCCTTACAAAATTAGACAAAGAAACGGAAGTCTAAGACTAAGTCTAGCTAGTTTGGGGAAAATGCTTTAGAACAACGGCACAGAACAACAGAACTCACTATTTTACCAAGTGAATGTTTGTAGCTTGTCATCCTCATCTAAACCTTTAGATTGGAATGACATTTTTAACTGGTCAATAATAATGGTTAAATTAAATAATGAGTATATAAACTAAAAACAATAAATAAGCTAATAAACTTCTATTTAAAATTTTTTTAATAAATTAAGTAATTAAGTTCAAGGTTAGTAATAACAGTTCAACAACTAGATCCGTCTCCTTTTTGATGAAGAAAACATCACCTGAGGCAGGCACACTGAACAAACAACCATGAGACACTGTCACTACTGGCTCTCCCCCACCATGTGCACTATGCGACCAGGCTAGCTTGTGTCCATCCCGGTCAATCCTACTAGACAATGTGACTGGACTTTTTCACTTGCACTCACAACCAGCTGTGAGACCCAATGTAATTAAAAGATAAAACCCTTAGATATTACAAAAGAAGTAAGAAGGAAAGAAATATTTTACATTAAATGAAGAAAGAAAATGGAGTAAGGATTTAGCAGGGTGAAAGGTCAAGTGAATGTTCAAAATAAGCTACTTCAGTTCAATTCAACAAATATGGGGTAAGGATCTACTATATGCTAAATATCGTGCTTTCAAAAATACAAGAAAAAAATTAGACAATGACTCTTGCTCTCAACGTGTTTTTAGTATAATGGGAGAGAAAAATAAGAAAATAGTTTTGATATAATGGTTACTATGACAGAAATATACACGGAGGAAGGGAATTAGCTCAAATGTCACCTATTCTAGTACCCTAAAGGGTGCGCTGCATTTTGAAAAATCAGTAGGAGTTAATTAAAACTTGAGAAGAAGAGGACTTCTAGACAGGCTTCCCATGATCAAAGACACATGAAGAACGAAAGAGCTCTGGGTACGAAGTCGGGATAAGGGCAGTTTGTTACTGTGGAAGTGCTGTGTAACGAGTGAGGCACAGTGGTGAGAGATGAGACTAGAGAAGCAACTACAGAGCAGGTCATGAAAGTTTTATAAGGCTAACTAGGAAGTTTGGTCTTTATCCTGTTAGTGATAGGAAACTAATGATGGGTTTTAAGCAGGAGAGATTTGAGTGTGAGATACTAAGCCTCTGGTGTCAGTGTGGATGACAGATTTAAAGATGGTAAGCCTGGAGGAATGGAGACAAAGGAGGACTAATCCATCAGTTTCCGGAAAACAGCTGTCATGTCTTATCTGCCTCTGTATCCCCAGTGCCTGGCACACAGGAGCCTACCAAAGGTTTGTCAAAAGAATGAATGAAGACATCACTGTGATAGTTCAAGTGAGATATAATGGGGACAGTGGCAACAGGGGAAGAAAAGGTATGAGAAATATAGGCTGAGGTAAAACTAGCTGAAGTTGGTGATCATTTGGATATGAAAAGTGAGGGAGAGGAAAGAGAGGAAAGAAAGTCAAGGATGCTCCCAGGTTTTTGGTGTTAGGGACTGAGAAGACAGGGGCTCCTATTCTAATAGGGAATGAGTGAAGAAGAACAGATGCTGAGAAAACAGTGAGTTCCATTTTGAATATGTCAAGAGATATTTAGAGATGTTTGAGGGGGTATATTCAGCAAGTACTTACAGAGTACATATACCACTCTGAGGCTCATGAGGGGGATGTTAAAGATAAAGTTAGAGACTTTTTTTAAAGATTTTATTTATCTATTTTTAGAGTGAGGGTAAGGGAGAGAGAAAAAGAGGAATAGGAAACAATCAATGTGAGAGAAAAACATCAGTCGGTTACATCTTGCGTTCCCCCAACAGGGGACCGGGCCTACAACCCAGGCATGTGCTCTGACTGAGAATCGAACTGGCGACCTTTCGTTTTGCAGCAAAACACTCAACCAACTGAGCCACACCAGTAAGGGCTGTAAAATACTTCTGTTCTTTTACCACCAATCTAGGGAACTGTTTCAAGAGTCCTCCTCCGGCCTCGGCCAGCAAGCAGAAGCCACTCATCCTCCTCTCATAACAGCCTCTGCGAATGTTCAGATCAGCTTTTCAGCTACAGACACAGTGACATGGTGGATGTCACAAGAAAGGTCGAACCAGTGACCTTTTGGTTTGCTGGAAGATGCCCAACCCATTGAGCCACACCAGTCAGGGCTAAAGTTAGAGACGTAACCAGCAGCAGATCAGTAGTTAGAATGATGAGAATGAAAGAGAAACATGAGATTTTTCCATGAAATATATAGGCTTGAATTTAAAAAATAATTCCAGGTACTAAATCTTTGTGCATTCATAATTGTCTATTCATAACTTTTTTAAATAACCCAATCACTGTAAGTATTCTTTGGCACACAGATTTTTAATTTCATTTTATATTTTTAACATTTTATTTATTTTTAGAGAGAGAGGAAGGGAGGGAGACAGAGAGGGAGAGAAACATTGTTGTGTTTGCCTCTCACACGCCCCCTACTGGGGACCTGGCCCCCAACCCAGGCATGTACTCTGACTGGGAATTGAACCAGTGACCTTCCAGTTTGCAGGCCGGTGCTCAATCCACTAAGCTACATCAGCCAGGACAGATTTTTTATTTTAAATTTAGTGATTGACAGAAGACTAGCTCCTCAAAGTTCATATTATGAACAACATTCATTCAAGATAGCATCAAACACTGCAAATCTGCCCTGACTGCTGTGGCTCAGTGGGTTTAGTGTCATCCCACAAAGCAAAGGTCACTGGTTCGATTCCTAGTTAGGGCACATGCCTGGATTGTGGGCCAGGTCCCCAGCTGGAGGACTGGGGGAAGTCAGCCAATCAATGCCTCCCTCATGCATTGATGTTTTCCTCCTTCTCTTTTTCCCTCCCTTACCCTCTCTCTAAAAAATAAATAAATAAAATCTTTAAAATAACAAAAAAAACACCGCAAACCTGCTATCTGGTAAGGGACTTATATCCAAACTGTATAAAGAACTCTTAAAAACTCAACAACAACCAAAAAAAGGAAAATAACTCAATTTAGAAATAGGCAAAGGGTTTAAATAGCCTTTTCTCAAAACAAAGAAAAAAATATATATATATGAACACACACACAAAGACAAAAACCATTGTTGACGAGGAGGTGGAAAAACTGGCACCCTCACATGCTGTGGTGAGACTGTAAAACGGAACAGCAGTTTTGGAAAACAGTGTGGGAGTTCCTCAAAATGTTAAACGTAGGGGTACCACATGACCCAGCAATTCTATTCCTACATATATACTGAAGAGAACTGAAAACATATGGCCGCACAGAAACTTATACATGAATGTTCATAGCAGCATTATTCATAATAGTCAAAATGTTGGAACCGCCCAAATGTACATCAACTGAAGAATGAATAAAAAAATGATGTGGTATACTCATACAATGGAATACTAATCAACCATAAAAAAGAATGAAGTACTGATTACATGCTCCAACATGGATGAGCCTGGAAAACATGCTGAATGAAAGAAGCTAGAAACAAAGCACCATACACGATTCCAGTGATAGGAGATGTCCAGAACAGGGAAATCCACAGAGACATACTAACTGATAGTTAGCAGGGGCTAGAGAGAAGGGGGAATGGGGAATGCTGGCTAATGGGTACACACTTCCTTTCAGAGGTGATGTTTTGAAATTAAAAGTGGCGATAGTTGTAGAACTTCATGAATATATGAAAAAAGCACTAAATTATACATAACTATAAAAGGGGGAGTTATATATGTGAATTATTCAACAAAGCTGTTATTTTTAAAAAGTGTCAAACAGTAGAAATAAAAATTCTGATAGCCATTGTGTTAAATAAGTTTAAACTAAAGTTACCCTTGTATATTAATTTGTTATATTTTATTTAAGTTCATAAATGTTTTTAAGACTGTATGATCATATGCTATAAATCATAAAATAAACTGCTCAGTCTTTATCCTGCCGAGAAACGATGCCTCAACTCAAATTTGAATTTCAAATTTTCCTTTATTCAGAGAAACCAAATCTGTAAAATAAAAACATCCAAATTCAAAGCCAAATTCAATCTTCTATATCTTTTTGAGTCCAAATCTTCTAGTCCGTCTAACTGTCTGCAGATGGTGCCCGCGAACAGCTGTTAGAAGCAGCCATACGCAGGCCCGGATGCAGCTCATGCCTCACCTTCATGCACAGCTCCGCCTTGTCAAAGCCCATCAGCATGTTGATGATGTCAAACCCAGAGGTCGACTTATTCTTTTGATGTACTCCTCGAATGAGTGCACACAAGGTCTGCAGAGATGAGAGAAAGAATTCTTTCTAGAGGAAGTCTCAAAACGAAGGGCACTGAATCTGCAGCCTCACATTGCAACCTCAGAACCTCCTCCCTGCACAGCTGACATTCAAGTGCTCTAATACTTGAGCTCCAAAACTCAGTCTGAGTCTTAACATGTGCAAAATCCAAAAATCAAAAGAGGAGTAGCAACTAAAGCTGTGGTCATCCTTTTACTGTTGCTTTCTGGCTGTCCTCTTTTTTAAAATTGCACTGCAGACAAAGAATGGAAGGTGATATTCAAAAATAAAAAATAGTTCTTGAGCTTGTGTCATAGGATTGATGAAACTTTCCTTTATTTAAAATTTATTTTAGTATTTACATTATAGTTTATCATTTTTATATATTTAATAACTACAAGTTATTTAAGTTCCTTTATGATAACAACCAGTTGCTTCAAATCTTAAACTCATTACACTCTACTACTTACCAGCTGTGCCTGGACAAATTAACCTCTCAGTGCCTCAGTTTTCTCATCTATAAAATGGAAATGATAATAAGAGCATCCATCTCATTGGGATGCTGTGAGGACTAGGTGAATTAATACCATACAGCACTTAGAACAGTCCCTGGAACTCTGTTAAAGCCCCAATAATAGTATCTGGGACTTTGTTAATAATGTACTATATTTTTATTGGTTACCAAGTGCCTTAATGTCAATTTATTTCCATTGAACTAAAAACAGTTTACAATTCGTGCCCCCACAGTGAGCCACTACGATTATAGGAAGTACAGTTTTCAACTTTCATTCCAACTTTCAGTGAGCCCCTACAACTGTGATGTTCAAAATGTGGCATGTACTGCACCAAAAGTTAATAAAGCCACAGGATAAACATGGTCCTTCTTTCTCAGGCATCAGTTCAAGAGATAATTTCTACATTCTACAGATGAGAAAACTGGAGCTCACAAAGTGACCTAACTAGTAAGTTAGAAACTTAAACCCATCAACCAAAACTTCCAACAAAATCCTTTATGCTGTCTGCCTATCACTGCCCTAAGTCTGTCAATCATTGACACAGGTACTCAGCTCTCGATTGGCTACCCTTGGAGCTACTAGTCAATAAACTTTGGAAACTCTGCCCATCATTCATTCAGTAAAAATTTACTTCTAGACTCTATTTGTCAGGCACTGTTCTGCACACAGGGAACAAAGCACTGAATAAAACTACCAGTCTTTGTCCTCAGAAGCCCACAACATATCCCCGCAAGCTCAATGGTCGGTACACAACAGTCAACTAATAAATAACTGCAATGAATCTTCCTCATGATCATGCCACTTAGCTTTAACAATAATGATTCTTAATGTCTTCAGAGTTACAGACCCTTTTGAGAACCTGATGAAAGCTCTCTTTCCAGAAAGGTTATACATGTGCACATAAAATACTACACATAATTTCAGGGAGTTAAGAACCCTCTGAAACCTCAGATTATGAACTCCTGAACTAGTGAAAAAATTTTGTATTAAGAATCTCCTCTGATTTTTGCTGTAGACTAAACAAACTTGCCTCAGTTTCCTCCCTATCTCTCCCTTTCCTCAAGTAATAATAAGAATTCTATCAAACAATCTGCCTTGGCACTAGGTCAGATTATACAAATGGACAAGATTACTACTTTAAGAGTCAATTTGTTTAACCAGGAAGATGACTAAGCAAACATGGCATAGATGTTTGATTACTTAAAGAAGTAAGAAAAAAAAAATTCTCACACCTAAGGGCAATTCTAGGTTCCTCAGATCCCAACAGATGTGCTACAATTCCTTTCTCCTAGCAAACAAAGCTTCCCAGTTTCCCAGTCTTATACCTGCAATGCATTGACAACTCGAATTGGATGTTCCTCTCCCAGGGCCTGAATGCAGTGCTGAAATAAGCAATTAATGTTGTCCTTGATCTTCATTAACTCTTCACCATCAAGAGATTCCAGCTTGCCTTCTAGGTACTCTAAGTTCACCTACCAAGGAAAGAATAAGGGCCTGAGTTCACTTTTAGTATAGCTCCTAGAACTCATGAGAAGGCAATCTCAGTTATCAAGAAAACCCACAGATGCCACCAAATCTTACCTTCATGAGGAAGAGCTCCTCCCAAAATCGAGGGCTGCACTTACTGGGGTCCTCTGTCTGAAATCAGAAGATAGGTGGGTTCAATATCCCCAGTTAAACACAAAATTATTAAGAATACATTTGAAAGAGCCACTACACATAATCAACCTTTCAAAATTAACTTTTAGCTTGGTCATTATAAACTACTGGAATGGGGAAGAACAGTATTTTGGGATTTTTTTTCTCCAAATGGAACGCATTTTGCATGTATATATATATTCCCTGAACCAAATATTACAATGGCTCAAAGAATCTCCCTCAAATCTTTCTCTTCCAGCAAGAAGTGAACCTGATCATCTGGATAAGTCAGTCAAGTTATGATAAGACCCCACTGCATTTGTACGGGGCTCAATTTTCAAAGCCGAGTCACATACTTGAAATACAATGACCCAGTGAGCTGAGTATGGCAGATATAACCATCATCCTCCTTTGAGGAAAGAGGGTCCACGAAGTTAAGTGACTTACCAACAAGTGCAGGAGCCAGACCCAAATCATCTCAGTAATATCACCATGGTTTTCACAACATCCTGTGTTGCCTGCTTCCACTTGCCCTCACATACATATTTAGTCCTCTGTACAGAGTTTTTAATATGCTCTTTCCTTAGTTAAATTGGTCTAAAAAGTTAGCAAAATTATTGTGCTAAAATCCAAAATTTCTTCGCAATAATTTTCAAACAGAAATTCTAGAAAATCAAAGGCTTCTGATTAATGAATGAAATAAGAAAAAGATAACCCTCACTTTACAGGAAAACTAATAACAAAAATCAGTTGGTCAACTGCCTGCTATAACCTTAACTTAAGTTGACCTTTTAAAATTACTACCAAGAACTAATGTCTTCATTAGTTAAGAATTCCTGTTCTAGTAAGAAAATATTATACTAGGAATCTCTTCTGGATTTTTAATAGAGAATGACACAGAGAAGTAACATTTCTGGTCTTCTCGTAAGGTCCTCATTTAGTATCTTTCTCTCAAGTCCTGCTTCCCAGGAGAGGTCACACTTTGACCCTTACATTCCTGTAATATCATCTTGTTGTCTCTGTATGAAACTCAGGGGCCAGATGGGAAGGGGGTATGGGGTTATGGGTAAAGAGGTGGGGGCATTAAGAAGTACAAATAGGTAGTTACAGAGTAGTCATGGGCATGTAAAGTACAGTATAGGAAATGGAGTAGCCAAAGAACTGACACACATGACCCATGGACATGAACAATGGTGGGGACAACTGTAATAGCATAATCAGTAAAATATAATTTTTAAAAAATAATTTTTAAAAAAAAGGAACTCAGGGAGCCACCGGAGCTGGCACTTCCCATTCTTAAAGCTCACTCAAGCAGGAATCATATGTATACCAAACTTACTTAACACAGAAAGAGCCCTAACAGGACCCTAGTATCTGGTCATTTTCTCTGTACAACCAGCTGCACTGACCTGGGCAATTCTGTATTCATTTTCTGCATGTCAAACTCTTTCTCTAAGGCTTTGCCAAGAGTTAGATGTTTTGTTTGACTGAATTATTTATCCTGGGCCATGTGGCACAGTTGAACAAGGGCTCTGGAGTCAGACCCTAGGGTGCAAATCACTTTCTAGTTTGTGATCTCATTTTCTGATTTATAACATGATCTTTTACAAGGCACATGTAAAAAACATGGCCCCCTTGCACCATTCTTATAAGAATTAAAGCTAATGTATTTAGTGATATATGGGGAGTAATGCCAGGCACATAGTAGAAATTCAATGTACAGTAACTCTTTTTATAGGTATTATTCTGTTATAGGTATTATTCTGTATCACATGCACTACTTATGACCAAGAGGCAAATAGGTACCTCTGCAAGGCACCTAATTCCTCTGACCTCTCCTGACAGGGTACATTTCATAGCACAGGCTCGGACTATAATCAATGAGCAGTTATGAAGACCCCCAAAAATCTAACTGCTAATATTCCTCAGTTAACTCATATAGAGAATGAGATAGTCTAACTAAGCAACTGTTCTGTCCACTACGAGCTTGAATAGAATATAACAGAACATCTTTTTAACATATCTGAAGCATAGAATTCTAGGTCCAAAAGGAACTTCAAGAGACATCTAGGATAGAGAGGTCCTTAAGTCAGATCATAAGGAAGACAAGTCTTAGAGATATTCAGAAAAGAAGCTTCCCCAGCCTTCCTTCCTCCTTTCAACTGTTTTACCCAGCTCATGGCAACAATCTATATCAATTAATACAAGACCATAAGTTCTACTAGGAAAAAGTTCACTTTCGCCCTTGCTCTCTCTTTTAACCTCTGAAGAGCTGGGAGGTAGCAGACAGAGATGAGGTTATCTTTCATTTTGGAACAAGAAACTAAGGAGTCAAGCCATGCAGAATATCAGGGTTTCAGGTCTTACCATGAAGATCTCATCATACATCAGCACCACTTTCTCTTTCAGTGGTTTTTTGGAGGCTGAAGACTTCCGGAGCAGACCTCCCCGTTTCTCTACCTGTGCCATGGTTAGAGGATCTGTGAAAAGAAAGCCAGTCAGTGCTAGAAATACTCTCCAAGATTCTGGAGACTCTATTGAAATGCCTCTCAATGAAATTACATACAACTATGCTATAGATCTTGTGCATCTGTCCAACACTCTCTCTCCTGACCAGGCAATTTCAAGGTTTAAGTCATTGCTTGGCCTACAGCATAACACATTTTACATCCTTAAAGCATGCCAGTGGCCCTGGCTCGTGTGGCTCAGTTGGCTGGAGCATCAGCTCATAAACCAAAATGTCATGGGTTCGATTCCCGGTCAGGGCACATGCCTAGGTTGTGGGTTTGGACCCCAGTCAGGGTGTATACAAGAGGCAACTGATCAATGTTTCTCCCTTCTCCTCTCTCTAAAATCAATAAGCATGTCCTCAAGTGAGGATTTAAAAAAAAAAAACAAAAAAAAAAAACACACACACACATGCCAGGGAACAAGGCTTAAAGCAGATCCAAAACCAAACAGGAAAGTGTAACTAGCTCCATCTATAATGGGTCTGGCCATATATTTGAGGTTGATGAAAGGAAGGCTGCAAAGCACACACTGCCCCAGACTGATGGTGAAGTTAAATTTCAAATATTGATCAAGCTGAGGACCATTAAGACAGGAAGTGTGCTGCAGACTGATGTGCTCCATTGATTTCCCCAAAGTGAGTAGGTTCTCATCACTGCAAAGCACTTGGCCTTCACTGCCTCATAAATCACAATGCACTTTACTGTCTTCAGAAATTCCCCTGGAAAGAGACCCAAGGCAGAAAATAGCAGTTAAAGGCCAACAATTAAACTTGATTTCAAAATAACCAGATATGACAATATACTTCTTTTAAATTTAATTATATGTGTGCATATGTGTATACATATATATGTGCAACACTACTGCAGATCAAGCCTCAATGTATTCTTCAATTCTATATAAAGGCAGTTTCATGAATCATGCTCAAATTTCCCCATCTTGCTTCAAGGATCTCTCATTTTTTTAAGTGAGAACTTGAAATCTCACAGGTCTCCACTGTGGATTTACACATATTCCCTCACTTCCCAGATTCTTCCTACCTGGAAGAGACCAAATTCCTGTCTTGTCCCTTAAATTCTAGGCTCCACTTGTGAAACTTAATTTCAAACAACCGGCAAATAGGGGGCTAGCGAGGAGCCTGGTTTTTACTTCCAGACGCACCCGAAGAAGCAGGACAAAACGAATTTTGTTCACTGACTTTTGGAAAATATGCACTATCTTTCAAGTCAAAATAAAAATGTTGTTTAAGGAACAGATGCATTAACTAGCATAAAAGATTTTCATCTCAGGCATTGTCTTTCTCTAATACATACAGCCAAAAAAAGAGATTCACCTTTGAACACAAAAAAGCACAAAGCACAGAAAATCCCAACTAAACATCAGGCATCTTTACCAAAGGGCATACATCTTATCCTTTTTCTATAAGCCCACTGCTCATGGTAAATGCACTGTGTATGCTCGCCACTGACTGATTCTGAAAGGGAAGGGGGCCTGACTTAAAATTTTAGTAAGACCTGCCTCAGTAAGGCCTCAAATTCCATTATGGTCCAGAGAAAACTGAAGGGAAAATAACAACAACAACAAAGAGAAGATTCTGTGGGCAATTTATGCTATATTGATCATGGCTTTGCCCTAAAGCATGAAATACAGCCTCTGTTCAAAACATTCCTGTGTCTTTTAAATAGGTTGTCAAGAGGAAGATGTCCTTATAGGGGAGAAAACAAATTGGAAATCAAGAGGATCCTATTAAACTAAATCAAAAGCAATGCAATTTTAAGCTTAGTGGGTCCAGTCTTTCATGTACTCAGCATCAGCTGGTGGATTAGCAGGAATAGCAGGAACCACAGGTTCCTGGATGTGAAAAGCACATGTTTACAAACATCCCCCTCTGAGGATTTATAATTGGTTACAGCTAATCAATGTCTACCCCAAATCTAATAAACTCACTTTCTCTGTTTCAGAATCAATACTTTCTAATAAGCAAAAGGGAGTAGGAGAGAAAAACAATTCCAATCCAAAGTACCAAATTTCCTAAGAAATTAAATTCTTTCCATCACTCTACTTCCACTTGGAGCAGGGGGAAAATTCAACCAAGGGCCTCAACTCATTACTCTCTGTCATCATCACAGGCAACTGAAATTTACCACCCACGCTGTCGAAACCGAGAACAGAAAGTCTCCTCCTCCTTCAGCGCGCCATGAAACACAGCAAAGGAGGGTATGTCTAGGGTAGCTGGCTGAGAGAAATGGAGAAATGGAAAAATGAAGGGGTTTTCTGGGGGAGGGAGGGTCTCAAAAATTAAGCCTGTGCTCCTAAATTGGAAAGTAAAATATCTGACCGGTAGAGCAGTAAATTGCAGCACATCAGTATGTGAGTGCAACCTGTTTACATCCTCACTCCCTCCCCTGTTGCAGACCCTCCCCGGTTGTAGGGAGGATCAGTATCAGCTAGGGAGCAGCAAGGCGGAATGAAGCAACCAACCAGCAGAGACTAGAACACAGGTTTCCCAACCAACTGGATGACAGAGTAGGTCTTTACTTCTTAGTTTCCTTACAAGTAAAACAAGGGGATTGGACCAGACATATCATGTAATGACTCTCTCAGCATCCACAAAATCCCACAAACACACAGGGAAAGCCTATAATTATAAAGCACTAGTTTCGGCACTACAGGGTTACAGAGAGGAAACTCCAGACCTGATCCTCTGGGAGTTCACTATCTGTTGGCAGACACAGACATATAATAACACATAGCCCAAGGCAAATCATGAGAAATTAAGAGAGTAAAAGGACAAAGAAAATGCTACGGGACCACGAGGAAGGGAAAGAAGCATTCTATGACTATGACCTCTGTTGATTCTGGCTTTTAAATCCTTGTGGTGAAGAAGCAAATACAGCACAGCCACAGTAATCCCACAGAAATGTCATCTTAGGCTTAATACAGTTTCTCAGAAATAAGACATACTAGGCAAAGTATAAAAGAGAATCAGGCAACTTTTCGATACTAACTTCCTTTACCACCAAATTTAGGAATGGCTTCAAATCCCCCCAACTCAATAGAAAATCAATGAGTTCTTTTATTCCTCAACCTCAGGGACTGCTGGTCCCATGACCTGCAGCACAACTTCTCTCTGAAAGATCCAAGTCATACAGCTTCTTAAGAACTGTATCTTAAAACAGTCGAGCCACATACTTCTTAGACAGACATCTCTTCACATCCCTATGGGTAAAATAGTCAGATAACAAGATTTTAAAACCTAAAGCCAACACTTCGAACATCTAATATGTAAGGAATGTTAGTTACACTTATTTTATCGTCTTCATGAGTACAGTACATGCCAACTCTAGTATCAAAAATTAATTTAATAGAAATTCACTCTAATTTCGCGCGAGTTGCCATAGTTAATCTATCAAAAGTCTTGGGTTTTAGTCCCCATTCTTATACTCATTCTACAACCTTAAGTTTCCTTTCCTTCCCTGGGCTTCAATTTGCCAACAATGTAAAAAGAAGCCACGGCAAGAAAGTGCAGAAAAGTAAATCCTTGTGTACGTTCGGTAGGAGGGTAAATTGGTATAGTCACTACAGAAACAGAATAGCAGTTCTTCAAAATATTAAAAATAGCCCTGGCTTGGCTGGTGTAGCTCAGTGGATTGAGCGCGGGCTGCGAACCAAGCAGTCCCGGTTGGATTCCCAGTCAGGGCACATGCCTGGGTTGCAGGCTGGGTCCCCAGTGAGGGCCATATGAGAGGCAACCACACACTGCTGTTTCTCTCCTTCTCTTTCTCCTTTCCCTCTCTCTAAAAATAAATAAATAAATAAATCTTTAAAAAAAAAAAAAAATAGCCCTGGCACGGGCCTGCAAACCAAAGGGTCGCTGGATCCTTTCCGGTCAGGGCACATGCCTGGGTTGCAGTCGGGTCCCCAGTGCGGGGGCGGGGGCAGCGGCATGTGAGAAGCAACCACGCATTGATGTTTCTCTCCCTCTCTTTCTCCTTCCCTTCCCCTCTAAAAATAAATAAATAAAATCTGCCCTGGCTGGTGTAGCTCAGTGGATTGAGTGCGGGCTGGGAACCAAAGGGTCCTGGTTCGATTCCCAGTCAGGGCACATGCCTGGGTTGCAGGCCAGGTCCCCAGTGAGGGCCATGTGAGAGGCAACCATACATTGCTGTTTCTCTCCCTCTCTTTCTCCCTCCCTTCCCCTCTCTCTAAAAATAAATAAAATCTTTTAAAAAAATAAAATAAAATTTTTTAAAAATAAATAAATAAATAAAATATTTTTAAAGAAAATATTAAAAATAGAACTACTAAGATCCAGCAATCCCACTTCTGGGTGTATATCTTAAGGAAATAAAATCACCATTGAGAAGAAATATCTGCACCACCATGTTTACTGAAGCATTATTCACAAGAGCCAAGACATGGAAATAACCTAAGCACCCATCAATGGACGAATGTATACAGAAAATGTAGTATACATACAATGGAGTATTTTTCAGCCACAAAAAAGGAAGTCCTGCCATTTGCAACAACGTGGATGCTTCTTGAGGTCATTATGCTAACTGAAATAAGTTGGACAGAGAAAGACAAAAACGATGATCTCACTTATACGTGGACTCTAAAAAAGTCGAACTCACAGAAACAGAATAGACTGGTGATAGACTACTGGTTGCCAGTAAGCAGGAAAAATGGAGAGATTCTGGTCAAAGGGTCCAAAGTTCCAATGATAAGATAAACAACTTTGGGATCTAACATACAGCATGGTGACTGTAGTTAACAATACTCTATTGTATACTTGAAGTTCCTAAGAGAGTAGATCTTAAATGTTCTCACCACACACACACAAAAATGTACCTGTGTGAGGCATTAACTAACCATATGACAGCAATCATTCCACCACATGTAAGTTTATCAGGTCCTCATATTGGACACCTGGAAGTTACACAATGTGATATATCAATTACATCACAAAGTTTAGGGGAAAACACATGGAACAGCTCTCTCCTACAGGCTTCCAAATTTAATGATCTGGGGTAAGTGTCACACGTTCTTCACTGCTGAGGGAAGCTCCAAAACACTCCTGTAGGCAGATGCTGGGGTAAACATTCTAAAACATTTCAACCAGCATGTAAGAAGAGGAGATAAGAGGGAAAAGGGGGAAAAAAAAGGGGGGGTGGAATAAGAGAAAATGAATAAAAATAAATGTGCCCATCATCTACAAAGAAAAAAAAACATATGCACAGATCGGGTAATCAGGGATATGACAAATATTTGCTGTCAAGCACTAAGGATACAGCAGTGAACAAGACAGGTAAGATCACTGCTCTCAGAGTTTCATTCCAGTAGAAGGGAGAAAGACAACACACAAGTTGAGACGGGGTATGTATCTTAAAGACAAATTGTCTCAGAGGACATGTTAATAGGGAGATTAAAGTAGCCTCTGCAAGAAGTGACACATGAGCTGAGCTCTGAATAACAGGAAACAGCCATGTGAAAACCTTGGGGAGAGTGTTCCAGATAGCAGGAATGACGAGTGCAAAGGCTCCAAGCATTTAAAAGACGCAGCCTGTTTGAGAAACAGAAATGCCAGGGTGCCTAGACTGGAGTACTAAACAGTCCCTTTTCGAAATGGTCTTGTCACGTCTACTGAAGTGGTGGTTTTGTATTTGTGTGAGTTTTTTTAATATATAAAGAGAATTCAAATGTCCATCAGAAGCAGAATGGGATAATTTAATAGTCATACAACAGAATACTACATAGAAATTTTTAAAAATTATTGAAACAATATTGATAAGTTTCACAGATGCTGAATGAAAAACACCTGAAAGAAAAGAGTATAAACTAACGATCCATTTATATGAAGTTCAATGAAGGCAAAATTAATCTATAGCAACAAAGGTCAGAATACTGGTTTGCCCTCGGTAAGGAGATGAGTGGGAAAGAGCACAAGGAAGCCTTCCAAGGTGCCCAAAATGCGCTCTATCTTGATCTGAATGGAGGTCACACAAATGAGTACACGTGTAAAAAAATCAAGTTGTATACTGCACATTGTATAAGCTATTCCCTAAACTAAAAAAATGTGAATTCATATGCATATATAAATTTAATGGCACCCATGCAAAATGCTAGAACAGAAGCTAATAGAGGCCCCAAATGAAACAGGACACCAATTTAAAATGACAACAAAGAGTTAACACTTATTTAGCACTTACTATGTACCAGGCACAGTTCTGACCACGTCATGTACAGTAATTTGTTGTATCCTCACAACAAACCTATGATAGAGGAACTTTACAATTAAGAAAACTAAAGCATGCCCTGGCTGGTGTGGGTCAGTGGATTGGGCGCGGGCTGGGAACCAGAGGGTCTCGGTTCGATTCCCCGTCGGGGCACATGCCTGGGTTGCAGGCGGGTTCCCCAGTGGGGGCCATGTGAGAGGCAACCATACATTTCTGTTTCTCTCCCTCTTTGTCTCCCTCCCTTCCCCTCTCTCTAAAATAAATAAATAAAATCTTAAAAAAAAAAAGAAAGAAAGAAAGAAAGAAAACTAAAGCATGAAGTGGTTTTAAAAAAAAAAACTTGCCAGCTTAAGTGAGAGTAGGAACTCAAACCCAGACAGTCTGATATTAGAGTCCCTGTTCTGAATCGCCGAGGAAGGAGCAGAGGTAGAGTAACATGGCCATAAACAAAGCTGAGGAGCTGCAGGGAAACTGGGAAGCGGCTACCACTGAGTGAGGATAGACCTCACAAACGAACTTCGTAGTGTCTAGATGTCTGGAGTTTCACCACTCTAATCTGCCGATGGGTAGAGACGCCATGAGAGAAAGTAAAAGATAATGTTTACTGATACATACACGTATACATATAAATATCAATAATGGTAAAGGGAAAAAGAGAGATAGACAAATGAATGGAGTGGTAGAAAACTTGGGGGAAAATGAGAAGACTGAGTGTCTAGTCAAGCTGATAGATGTATCCATCGTGGTAACTGGAACAAAAAAGAATGGCTGAGCATAATCAATAAAATATATACATATTTTTAAAAGCATACTCAAAAAATATATTTAAAAAAGAAAAGCTGAAATATATACACTGATCTTTTATTTTTTTAAAGATTTTCATTATTTATTTATTTTTAGAGCGAGCGGAAGGGAGGGAGAGAGGGAGAAAAACATCAATTGGTTGCCTCTCATACACCCCTACTAGGGACCTGGCCCACAACCCAGGCACGCGCCCTGACTAGGAATCAAACCAGCGACCTTTGATTCGCAGGCTGGCACTGATCCACTGAGCCCTATCAGTCAGGCCTATACTGATCTTCACTACAGAATTTAATTGCTATTATTTTACTTAAGCTTAGTCAGTGCTGTGAGGATAATTCAGCACCAAAACTTGAAAATGAATGGAAAGATATAATAAAACAAGATAGAAAGGTGCAATGGAGAGCCAGTCAAGTATATCAGTGTAGCCTTCAACTTAAGAGAATATGCTTCACCACTATAGAGCTATCAGAGCCTGTTTCAGAATCTCCTGGGCCACCTCCTGAAAATGTAGATTCCTAAGGCCCCTTCCCCACTACTGAAACAGATGTTTTAAGTTATGGACTAGGAGTCTACATCTTCAAAAAACCCCGAATCACTGGTTCTTAACTGGGGAAATTCTGCCTCCCAAGGGACATCAATGCCTGGAGATAATTTTGGTCGTCACAACTAGGAGGACAGACACTACTAATGGCCACTGGGTAGAGGCTAGGGATGTTACCAAACATCCTACAATGAACAAGACAGTCCCCAAAACAAAGTCCCACAGCGAATCCAGCCCAACATGTCAATAGTGCCAAGGCTGAAAACCCTGCCCCAAGTATTCCGGTGCTCACTGAAGTTTGAGAAGCACCCTCATCGAAGCCTTAAACCAGGCTTTGAAAGGAAAGGAGCATCTGAGCAGAGATCACTTTGAGAGAGAGCATAAAACTTCTGCCATCTCTAGTAAGGGAACTGAAACAACCCTCACCTACCCGCCCTCTCGTTCTCCCCGTATTAACTCACCAACCGCATCCCCTTCCTTTAGGGTCTTGGCCCCAGGCTGCCCATCTGTGAAATATCACTACAAAACACACTGACCATAGTAATCCACATTTCTAGTGAAGGAGATGAAAACCCTATCTACCCAGGAGTTGTGATTGAATCAAACACCACCGCTGTGTAACCATGTGCCATTCACACAATACACAAGAGGAAGCAATGTGTTTATAAAGCCAGAAGTAGTCTCCTACCCTGATTCTCCCTAAAAGTTTCCTAGTTCCTCTAGATGCAAGGTTTTCGTTGTTTTTTTTCTTTAGGCACAAATTACTTTTTTCCCTAAATGTTCTGCAAAGTACACCACGCTCCCTGGACGTAATACTAGCAGTGTAAGCGTTTAAGAGAATGCAAGGTATTCCTCCAAACCTCAACCCTTCATTTTTCAAACTAGTTCCTAATATGCCTCTTCATTTCTGAAGGCCCCAAGGATTTAGTTCACTTGCTGGTCCATATAATCCAGATTGGCCTTCTAAATTTAGTCTTGTCTGCCCTGGCTGGTGTAGCTCAATGGATTGAGCACCGGCCGCGAAACAAAAGGTTGCCGGTTCGATTCCCAGTCAGGGCACATGCCTGGGTTACAGGCCAAGCCCCCAGTTGGGTGGGAGGGTATGAGAGGCAACCACACATTAATGTTTCTCACTCTTTCTCCCTCCCTTCCCCTCTGTCTAAAAATAAATAAATAAATAAACTTTTAAACTAAAAATATATTAAAAAGAAATAAAACTAATTTAGTCTTGTCTGAATCTGTATTTAATTCACTTTCCAGCCATAGGGATGGGCACTGTATTGTGTTGCTACTACTCCACACCGTTCCTTGCCACAGCTTCTTTCACAGCATGGAACACAGGTTCCCCAATCCTACCCTCCTGGTCGACCCTAAAACAAGCAGACAGCTCCTTTCCATTGAATGGATTTTCAGTGCTAGTCACTCCAAGTCTTTTGTATCTTCCAAAAAGTGTAGGGATTGCTGCATGCTTGAAGCCACCTGTCTGAATTCCCCCCTTTATGGAGAGCTCCAGGACAGGCCACCACCCCCTCACTCTACCACTTTTCTTTCTCTAATTCCTGGGGATGGAATTCATCACTTATTCCTCCAAATCTTTCAAGCACAGCCTCCCCCTCAGAGTGACATATAATAAATAACATGACTGAGTATCACCATATACGCAGCACTGTTCTAAGTGATTTAAACATAGTGTATTTAATCCTTACAATAACCAGATGAAATAGGAACTATTACCCTAATTTTACAAGGAGGGTTTTACTTTGCCCAAGGTAACATAACTAGTAAGTGGTAAAGCCACTAAATCTTTCTCTCTGATAGCCCTTCTCCCTATCAGAATATCCTATTAATGTAAAACTCAGGTGTTGACTAGAAGAACATTCAAAATCCAGATTTAGGTAAAGTTCTATAGAAACTCCAAACTGACACCCATAATACCAACATTTGCGCTTTACCCAAGAAAAGTCATTCAACTCAGGATACTGTCAGACAAGCATCACCCCTACTTTCCAGATGACCAGGGCAGAGCCAGCCTGGTCAGTAAGTGCATGAGCCATATCGGGCAGCACCAGTATCTTGTGTGTGCTCTGGCCAGTGCTCACTTCAGAGGAGGTGGTTAGCCTATCCTTGCAACTGGAAGTGATTCAGGGATCTTCCCACGACTAAGCAGCAAGTGGCAAAAGGTGGAATTTCCCTATCTCTACTCTAGGTATCAGCTACTGTCTGTACCTACTAAAGGTGAACTAGCTTCAGAGAATTCAATCCAGTCTCCTCAGAATTGACCGAGTCTGCCTACTTTCACAAACTAATAATACAGATGAAGAGGTTTAAATAAACATGACTACCTTAGGTTCCCTTTTCAAATTATTTTATACAAGAAGGAATGCACTTGCACCTTCAGAAGGAGGAATCAACTTAAATTTGACAGGATTTCAGAAAATTCTGATTGAAAATCACATTCTTCTGACATCTCCCAGAATGAAAATCTGTTGTAAGATCCTCTTTTCAATGAGCAGCAGCCCCTTGTAAATTAATACTGTCTATCTCCTGCTCGAGCCCTGAACTTCCTCAAGCAGCCCCACGTCACTCACATGTTCTTCATTTCCTTTCCTATTGAACCATACAAGCCTCATGAATACCACCTAAGTATAAAATGAAAATTATAAAACAGACTCCCATAATCTTCTTAAAGAAAGCCCAGCCCTGGCCGGTGTGGCTCAATGGATTGAGTGCTAGCCTTCGAACCGAAAAGTCACCGGTTCAATTCCCACTCAGGGCACATGCCTGGGTTGTGGGCCTGGTCCCCAGATGAAAGTGTGCAAGAGGCAACAGATTGATGTGCCTCCCACACATTGATGTTTCTCTCCCTCTCCTTCTCCCTCCCTTCCCTTCTCTCTAAAAATAAACAAAAATATTTTTTTTAAAAAGCCCAAAATGGTAACTGCAACCTTGCAAAGTAAATTGATTTCCTGCTAACTTAATAACTAACAATTACCAATACTTTGTATTAACAGGCATAAGACAAAAAGGGGACCTAAAGCTACTATGTTATGCCCTGGCTGGTGTGGCTCAGTGGATTGAGTGCCGGCCTGCAAAACAAAGGGTCACTGGTTGATTCCCAGTCATGACACATGGCTGGGTTGCAGGCCAGGTCCCCAGGAGGGAGCATGCAAGAGGCAACCACACACTGATGTTTCTCTCCCTCTTTTCTTTCTCCTTTCCTTCCCCTCTGTCTAAAAATAAGTAAGTAAAATCTTAAAATATATAAAAATAAAATAAAATTACTACCGTATTTTTCGGACTGTAAGATGTACTTTTCCCCCCAAAATTTGGGAGAAAAATGGGGGTGCGGCGGTGGAGCGGGGTCACAGGAGCAGGTAAAATATTTTACCACATTTTTTGCTTCAAAATTTTTTTTCCTATTTTCCTCCTCTAAAACCTAAGTGTGTCTTATGGTCCAGTGCGTCTTACAGTCCGAAAGATATAGTATGTTATGGACCCTGCCTTGAGAAGCTCACTATTAAATGGAAGAAGTACACAGTTTGATACTTCTTATTTTGGGACTGTTTTTTAAAATTTTTATTGTATTTTTGTCCATTACCATTTATCCACCTTAAACCCCTCTCCCTCCAGCAATCACCACACTGTTGCCCATGTCCATAGTCCTTTCTTCTTTTTGCTCTCTGATACTACTTTATAAACAAACAAAATAAACATTTTTCCCCAGGATTTTTTTTCATATATGCTACTGCCAAGCTCGCAAAGCCTCTTTACTTCCAGCTGCCTGACGTCTCCATGTGCACATCCCATAAGCAACTCGATTTCGGCACACCAGGCTATCTCCCCTACGCCTCTTTCCACAGCCACCCCAACTCTTCTTTTACATATATATTTGGGGAAATCACAAGGGTCAGCACATCCGGAGTGCAATGGATCAGCCTCACCCTGGGAAAACCACCTTCGCGATCACGGTATCTCCCCTGCCAGGTGGGTATTCCAGCCCCAACTCTTAAAAACTCTGCTCTACTTTTTCCAGGCCAGTGGAATTCCCATTCACCCAATCTCGCAAATTAGAAAACTTATCCCACTCTCTCTCTCCAGTCACTAAGTCCTGTTGCAGCTATCTCCAAATTATCCATTCCCCCCTTCTTCATTCTTACTGCCACACTTTACTCAGACTCTCAATCAATTGCAACAACTCTAATTAGTCTCACTGCCTCATTTCTCATTACTTTTAATTTTCACTTCTGTCACTCCCTAACATAAAAAGCACCTCCTGTCCTGGCTAGGTAACTCAGTTGTTAGAGGGTCATCCCAATAGGCCAAGGTTGCAGATTCAATCCCCAATCAGGGCACATACATACAAGAGTGTGTGAATGAGTGGAACAACAAATTGATGTTTCTCTCTCTGTCTCTCTCCCTCTTCCTCTCTCTCTTTCTAAAATCAATAAATTGGGAGAGGGTTAATGTTGGATAGAAGGGTAAGGGACTAGTCAAAAAACATGTACAGATGACCCATGGACATGGACAACAGTGGGGATCAGGGGCCTGGGGGGCTGGGCTGGGCAGAGGAAGGCAAAAGGGGAAAAACTGGGATAACTGTTATAGAATAACAATTTTTTTTAATTTTAAATAAAATCAATAAATTAAAAAATCAGAAAGAAAAAAGCACCTCCTGACAACTTCCCCACCCACATCCTGATTGGGACAAATTTCTGACACTTCAGCACCATGTTATTTTTCTTCCTCACATTTTCACCATTTCTACATACATACTGTTCTCTCCAACTGGAATGCCATTCCTTATTTGTGCTCCTCCTCGTCACCCAACTCAAGTATCTTCCCCTTGTGAAGGTTTCTCTGACTCTCCCAGGCAATGGCAGTAGTCCCTTCATTCTGTATAAATTCCTCTACAAGGACACGTGCCACACGGCACAATTTTCATAGCACTACATCTTTCTGAAGTCCTTGAGGAAAGATATTCATATTTCTAACCCCAGTGCCAGGTACATAGCAAGTGCTCAATAAATGCATATTGAATAAACAGTTCACCTTCATATATCCTGAATCAATTCATTTGGCTCTTTCCCCCAAATATTATGAATTCTTAAACTTGACTTTATGTGAAATTTCAAGTTGTTGGTTATTTTTTTAGGAACAAAAGCCAAGTTTATTAGCTCATTTCTTGCACTTGAAGTACTCCTCGATGACATTCTTTGCCTGAGACTCTTTGCCATAGTTCTTAACCACCACCCAACTGCAACCAACCACTTCCCGGGGTTTTCCCTCTCTGTCGATCTTGCAGAGGCCTACCCATTCCCCTAATTTCTTACTGTCGTCAGCCTTAATTAGGTTGATTTGGTGTTCAGCACAGAGGGCCTCCACCAACCTGATAGACAGGCTCATCACAGCTGGATGCAAGCACACAAAGGTGGGCTTGGCGCTAAACTAAGGCTTTGGCAGCTTCCATTCCATGCTCTGGGCCATCGTGGATGAGGGCAGTCTTCTGCACCTCTTGTCAAACAGTTCTGACATCCATCACACCTCCAGGGGCAATGCCTTCCTCAGCCACAGCCCTGGCGGTGGATTATGCGTGGAATCGAATCTTGATTGGACCCAAGCCTCTGCCTCCCGCGCAACTCCACGGGCCAACTCTGCGGGCCAACTCCGCGGCGGCAGGGAAAAAGCGAAATTTCAAGTTTTATAACAACTTCTTTGAGTTGTCAAGGTTTTTTTTTAATTAGTATACAAATGTTGAACAAGTGAATGAACTATAATGCTTAAACTTTCAGGGAAGACACCTTAAAGGCTCCCCTATTCACTAAAAGAATGGTAAATCCGCCTTTACAGTCCTAACAAGGAGGATCCACCTTTCTCTAGACTGATTATCTGCGAGGTCTTCACAAAGGAAGTACTGTGCACACAAATCCAACGGAAGGCACACCCAAATAACTCCAGCTAACTTGTGCTAAAGGCAAGTACACAAACCGTATTTGCCCCGGTTTACAAAGTCAGGGAGAGCTCAGAATAGCAAAGAAACAGCTCTCACTCAGCTCAAAACTTTTTCTGTAGAGGAATAACCAGGAAGGGTCTGATGATCAAGAAACATTTATTCGGGCCTGACCCAAATTTCTACTTCCCCCCTTCTGCAGAGGCAGCACCCCACAGCTCTGATAGCTCTCCTTCCCAAGGGAACTACTTTATTCCCCACACTTGCCTGGGAACAGGTTCCTTTCCCAGGTTCATCCCAAGTAACCCAGAGAAAACACGGCTGCTTCATTGATTCTGTGCGAAGGGTGAGCAAAAGCCCGTCAGTCATAGGCTAAAAAGAGGGACATGATGGAGCGTTTCGGGATACCTGAAGACTTGGGGCAGGCCGGCCTTTCTCAGAGGTCTTGCCCCAAGCCCTCACCCGAAGGCCACCCAGGGTCTGGGAGCTGAGACAGCTTTAGGCGTCAGGGTTGGCCCCATGTTGAAGTCAAAGGTCAACGCCTCCGCTGCAGGGAGGGCCCAACAGGAACCCAGAGGGACGCGCCCGGCACCGGATGTTCCCCGGGCCTCGACTCCAGACAAGCAAGCCTCTTCTCGCTCCGCTCCGCCGCCCCGGGCCCAGCCTCCCCGCCTCACGCAGCCTCAGCCCGCCTCAGCAGCTGTCCTCCCTCCCTCTCCCCCGCCCCTCGTCACCCTAGTCGTCCCCTAAGCGAGCTCAGGCCCCGCCCCCAGAGCCGCCTCTGGGCCAAGGCCTAGTACGGCAGGACCCGCAGGGGTTGGCCAGGATCGGACACCGGCCTGGGCCGGCTCCGCTTACCGAGCCCCGGGTTCCTCCTCCACTACCCGCGCCGCTCCTGGGCGCGCTGACTCCCGACGCCACCGACGCCGCCGCTGCTCCGGGCTTACGGCTCCACTCCCGACTTCCCCAGGCCCACAGTACCCTGCTGGGTCCTAAAACCCTCCGCTTGATAGGTTTGTCCACGCCCTGAGGCTGGCTCAGACCACGACTCCCAGCAAGCATCACAAAGACAACAACTCCCGAAATGCACCGCGAAAAAGAAATTAGTAAAAGAAATATCTATGAAGTATCTACTGGATGCAAGTTGCAATAGTAATGCTTTTAAATATGGCAGCCTCTGGCCCTGGCTGGTGTAGCTCAGTGGATTGAGCGCAGGCTGGGAACCAAAGGGGTCCCGGTTGGATTCCCAGTCAGGGCACATGCCTGGGTTGCGGGCCAGGTCCCCAGTGAGGGCCATGTGAGAGGCAACCATACATTGCTGTCTCTATCCCTCCCTTCCCTCTCTAGATTTTATTTAAAAAATATATATGTATGGCAGCCTCTGAACGCAGCAATTCCACTTCTAGGAATAAATGTATCATCAAAGATATATATTTCCAAGCTGTTTATGACAAATTTGTAAGTGAAAGACTGGAAACAAACTCATTCATTTAATGAGATACTGTGTGCCTACTCGGTGCAAAGAACCGTATAAGACTGTTAACTTGGCAAATAACCTGAGTCTGTTTTCTCATGCAAAATGGAAGATTCAAAAAAGATATACTGGGCATTGACTTCAGTGACTATGGAACTCGAACAGAGATACTTTGGAGCCATTGGCTTACTGGTAATGGCTCAAGCCATGAGAAGGGATGGAATGGCCTAGGAAGAAGGTTAAAAGAAAAATAAGGTTAAGAGCCCTGGCTGGTGTAGCTCAGTGGATTGAGTGCGGGCTGGGAGCCAAAGGGTCCCGGTTCGATTCCCAGTCAGGGTACATGCCTAGGTTGCAGGCCAGGTCCCTGTGAGGGCCATGTGAGAGGCAACCATACATTGCTGTTTCTCTCCCTCTCTGTCTCCCTCCCTACCCCTCTACTCACATTACCTGTGGTTGAAAGCCCACCTCTGCCTCTACTGCTGTGTGATCTTAGTCAATTTACTTATCTTTCTGTGTATCTGTAGAAGGAGCTTGTTGTATTGAAATAGCTATTGTAATTATTTCCCACTAAATTGTAACCCCATGAGGGTTTTTATTTTTTTCAGGGTTGTCTACTCAGAGTAGATGCTCAGTTGGTTGGAGCATCCTCCCATACCAGTAAAGGTTGAAGGTTAGATTCTGGTCAGGGCATATGCCTCAGTTGCAAGTTGAATCACGGGTTGGGGAACCTATGTGGGGCAATTGATCGATGTTTCTCTCTCTCTCCCTCTCTCTAAAAAAAGCAATAAAAAAATGTCCTCGGATGAGGATTAAAAAAAAAAACCAACAACTTAATGAATAAATGAGTGAATAAACTGGGGTGAGAGAGTCTGCAAGGGAAAGGAAGCTTTGGGGAAGGACGCTTTCAGCGGGACCGGAATTTCCAATTCTTAAGTCAGCCTCTGGCCACTCCGCGGCTTCCGGGGGCCTGGGGCAGCATCCCTCCATCCCTGCAGAGAGAGCTCCCTAGGGAAAGCGAGGTCAGAGGCGCTGAAACCTGCGCGCTCAGTAGCTCTTCCCGGGCCGGGCTCCCGTGGCTCCTCCCCCCGGCGAGCTGGGTCGCGCAGGCCGGGCACCAACGAGGCAGCCCCGAGCAGGCGGGGCGAGGCGAGGCGGGGCGGGGCGGAGCGGAGCCGACTCCCCGGCCCGGCCTCTGCCCACCTCTTCACCCCGGACGGAAGTCTCAGCTCCACTCTCGACCTCCCGTGGCAACCCCGGACTCCGAGCCGGGCCTCGCCCCACGGGGCGGCGGGGCCTGAGCTTGCCCCGGGGCGGGCGGCACCATGAAGCGTGTGGCGACTCTGCGCCTGCTCTCGGACCTGAGCAACTTCGGCGGCGCGGCCCGGCTCCGGGAGTTTCTGGCGACGGACCCAGCCGTCCGAGTCCGCTGCAGCCCGGACGGCCGCCACCTGCTGCTGCTGCGACCCCCGGGGGCGCCAGCCCCGCAGCTGCTGGTGGCCGTGCGTGGACCCGGCGAGGAGCTGGAGCGCGCCTGGCCGGCGGACCACCCCTCACCTCTAGACGCCTTCTTCCTACCGTGGCCCGTGCGACCCGCGCTGGTCTTGGTGTGGGAGAGTGGCCTGGCGGAGGTGTGGGGCGCGGGCGTGGGGCCTGGCTGGCGACTGCTTCAGAGTACGGAGCTGTGTACGGGCGGCGCATCCCGCGTGGTTGCCGTGGCGGCGCCTCGAGGCCGCCTGGTGTGGTGCGAGGAGCGACGTGCTGATGCCGAGGGCCCGCTGCAGCCGCCCTCCGCCGCTGTCAGCCACGACGTGTGCGTCAGAACCCTGGAGCCCAGCGGGGAGGCTGGCACCAATCTGGGCCGCACACACATCCTTCTACACCGCTGCCCCCCTTTCAGGCTACTGGCCTCTCGCAAGGACCTCTTCCTAGTGCCCACTGCCACCACCTGGCCTGTCGTGGACCACATTCTGCTCATCTGGAGCCCTGGAAAGGGTAAGTTGATGGTGGCTGCCCCAAGTCTTCACCTCTCCTACAGTAAGAGCCTGAATCCTGGACGAGGGGACACGTGGGACTTCCGGACCCTGCTCCGAGGCCTTCCTGGGCTGCTTTCCCCCAGGCAGCCATTGACTGTACATACCTGGGCCCCAACTCCCCAGGGCCTGCTATTGCTTGACTTAAGGGGCACTGTGAGCCTGGTGCAGTCCCACGGTGGTACCCGGACTGTGGGCACACTGCAGGAAGCACCTGTAGGCCTGGCAGGGTCTGCAGCACTGGGAACATTTCATGGTACTCTGGCCTGTGTGCTGGGCTCCACACTGGAACTGTTGGACATGGGCTGTGGGCAGCTGCTGGAGAGGAAGGTCCTCAGTACAGACCGGGTACATTTGCTTGAACCCCCAGCCCCTGGCACAGAAGATGAGAAGATGGAGACACGAGGGGGTCTTCGTTTACTTTCAGCCTTGGGTCTGTTTCAGGTCGGGTGGGAAGCCTCACAGGGCCTTGAGCTGCCTTCAGCTGGAGACCTGGTGTTTGAGGAAGCCTGCGAGTACTACCAACGGCGGAGCCTACGGGGTGCCCAGCTCACCCCAGAGGAACTGAGACACAGCAGCATATTCCGGGCGCCTCAGGCCTTGGCTTCCATCCTTCAGGGCCATGTTTCCCCATCTACACTATTGACGACATTGAGGGCCGAGCTCCGGGATTACCGGGGCTTAGAGCAACTCAAAGCCCAGCTGGTGGCTGGGGATGATGAGGATGCTGGCTGGACTCAGCTGGCAGAGCAAGAAGTGGCACGCCTGCTGAGGACCGAGCTGATGGGAGACCAGCTGGCCCAGCTGAACACCATTTTCCAAGCCCTTCCTACAGCAGCCTGGGGTGCCATCCTCAGGGTCCTGCAACTCCAACCAGATGGGAACGGCAGGTTGAGGTCTCAGGCTCCTCCTGACGTGTGGAAGAAGGTACTAGGGGGTACACCAGTTGGAAAGGAGCTTCCCAATGGGGTCCTGCCTCTCTTCGAACTACTATGCCAGTGCCTCTGCCAGCTGGAACCACGATGGTTGCCACCCTTTGTGGAGTTGGCACAGCAGCAGGGTGGGCCTGGCTGGGGGGCAGGAGGCCCAGGACTCCCTCTGTATCGCCGAGCCCTGGCAGTACTAGGTGAGGAGGGGACCAGGCCTGAGGCACTGGAGCTAGAGCTGCTTTTGGGCAGCGGGCGGCCCAAAGCTGTGCTCCAAGCTGTGGGGCAGCTGGTGCAAAAGGAGCAGTGGGAGCGGGCCCTAGAGGCTGGGCTGGCCCTCGGCCCCTCTAGTCCCCTTCTTCGAAGCGAGATCTTCAAACTGCTACTGGCCGAATTTGCCAGGCACCGCCGGCTCGATGCTCATCTCCCCCTCCTGTGCCGCCTGTGCCCACCAGAACTAGCTCCAGCTGAGCTCCTGCTTCTGCTGCGGACACACCTCCCAGATGAGTCGAAGCCCCCCACCCCATTCCCTGAGCCTGGCGCAGAGCCCCCTCTCACTGTGGGCTTGGTCAGAGCTCTGCTGGAGCAGGCAGGGGCTCAAGGACGGCCCACAGGCCCAGTTCTAAGCCTATATGAAGACATGCTCTGGGACGCAGGCACTCCACCCCCCACCCCTCCTCGGGGACCCATGACTACCCTACAGGCATCAGACCACACAGGCCCGGAGGCCTGGGCACCATCTGGACAGGGCCTCTGTGTGACCGACACAGGCTGAAAATCATTTCTGTGATCAGGGAAGGGTGCCTGGTAGTTGGAGAGGGTCAGGTGGGGCCTGTGTGTGCAATGCTCTTCTCTCTTCTGGAGCAATGTTGGAATATGTATGTATGTTAAATACTGTGGTATAATAAATATGTTTGGTCTTTACCCTCCGATTTTTGCCCTGGTACGGAGCTCTCCTAAAACCCTTGGACTTTCCCGAGTAATAGGAATGTCTTTTGTTGTTCATAATGAAGCCCTGTAGCTCCCACCTGCCTTAATGCAAATGAGGATGTGGCCCCTGGCCTCTAGAAGGGGCTGGTTACCAGAAAGACCAAGTGATGAGAGGGTTGGAACTTTCAGCCCCATCCCCTGCCTCCTGGGAGGACAGATTGAACTCTGTAGTAACTCCTGAACAAGGACATTTGATGAGCTTCTAGGTTGGTGAACACATCCAGGTGCTAGGAGGGTGGATGACATCCAGAGAGGCCGTGGAAGCTGCGGGCCCCCCACCCCGACCCCATACCTCGTCCTATACCTCTCTTCCATCTGGCTTTTCCAGAGTTGTATTCTTTGCAATACCCCTGTAAACAGAAGTAAAGTATTTCCCAGAGTTCTGTAAGTCATTCCAGCAAATTATCAAACCAATTTATAGCATGGGAATCCCCAGTTTATAGCCAGTCAGTCAGAAGTACCAGTGACTTGCAGCTGGCATTTTAAAATATATCATTTTATTTTTATTTATTTTTGATGTGACCAGCACTTGAAATGGGGGCAGTCTTATGGAACCGAGCCCTTAACCTGTGGGGTCTGAACTAACTCCAGGTACTTAATGTCAGAATTGAATTGACTTGTAGGACAACCGCTGTTGTCCTCAGAGAATTGGTGCTGGTGTTGGAAAACACTCCAGAAATATATACACGGCTTGTGTGATTTTGAATAGCTAAGAGTCTCAGGGTTGCAGGTTATAGAGGAAGTTGTTGAAGCTAAATCTGTTGGCTAAAGTGGCCATTTCCAATAATGAAAATAATTAACACAAGAGCATTTAATGCGCTAGGCACTCTGCTGCTCTTTAATAATTCCTTGTTTAATGCTTCCAATAACCCCATCAGGAAAGTACTAATATTATCCCCATTTTACAGGTGAGGAAATAGTTTTAGAAACAGGAAATGAGGTTTAGAAAGATTATTCAACCAAGGTCAGTCAACAGGAAAGTAGCAACTCTAAGATTTGAACCACCTCACTGGACAGCCCAGTAGCTGCTGTCTGCTCGGGCTTGAATGCACTTCTCATTCCTGGCTCAATGCTAGCTTCTCTAGCCTGTTGTGAGGAGGGGGATCTGCAGAGCTGTACCCTTCCTCAAGACTCTTCTGTTTCCATGTAGGTCCTGGGCCCATGCTTCCCCCTGACCACCACCACCACCAGGATTCCTGGAGCCCCTGATTGAGGGAAGATTTACCACAGGAAAACTACCTGCAGAGCCGTTTGGCTTAGTAACGAGAGTCACTGGGTTGCTTGGAGGATCTCACATCCCTGTTGACTCCCTAAGACAAGAAACAAGAGCATCCCTGACAGGTTTCTTTCCATTTACGTGGATTTAGTAAGACCCCCTGAAGAGGCCTTGACCCTATGCCCACTTCTACCCAAGTGATCCCTCAGCCTGGTTCTGGGCTTAGTGTAGGACCCTGGATACTGCTACTTGGCATCATCCTGGGACCCCAGCTATCCCTTGTCCCTGACCTGGGACAAAAGTAAGGAGTGGCACTAAGCTTTGTCCTCAGCTGGTACCTACAGCTTGGATTCTGCTTAGCCTCATCTTGGGTTTAAGGTGGTCCTTTAGTTTCATATGGGACTAGGGACAGTTCTTCAGTCTCTTGGCAAAGTGGGGCAGCCTCTCAGGCTTGTCAGGGCCTGCTGTTACTCCTCAGACTCGTGGAGGTCCCGAGGTGGCTAAGCTGAATGGCCATGTCCTGAGATGGCTTCTCGGGCTCATTGGAGTCTTAAGGACAATACCCTGGCTTCATCCAGGGTTTGGACGGCCCTGACCCTGGCCCTAAAGCCAGGTCATCAACAACAGCAGGAGTCATGCTGCCGGCCCTTAAGCTACATCTCCTCCCAGAGGCCCAGAACTAGGGACAGTCATCCCTTGGCCTCCTTCTCAGCCCCATCCTGGTTTGGGAGGGGTCCTCTTCCTCTTCCTCTTCCTGAGACTGGGTCCAATCTAGCTCTTGAGTGAGAAGCTGGGGATGAGCAAAAGCGCAAATCTTTTCCTGTGCCTGATCCTGCGGAACTGTGGCTGTTTTTTCACCTGAGACTTAGCTTGGAGCTCTTTGTGTGCTCAGAGGAGGACTTGTACTCAATGGGTCCCCGGGTCATAGGCAAAAGAAGGGAGCCAGGTTATTCCCTGGAGTCCTATGGCTCCGGGAAGTTCCCCAGGACCGCCTACTAGTAGAGCCTCCAGGTGGGGAACGACCCCCACCGTAGCAGCTGTCAGGGGAGCAGGTAGGCTTGGTTGGGAACTTTCACCTGTTCTCATCCTTGCTCATACCTCACCTCTAGTGGCAGGGAGGGGTGGTTTGGAGAGTGACCATAAACCGTGTCTAAGGACTCTGGAGAACAGCTCGGGCATGCAGATGCAGATGTCATCATGTGACTGGGTCCTGGTGGAATGTGAGAGAGGGCTATCATAGATATGGTCTAGCGTGGTCTGCCTAAATTAGAGGACTCCAAATAAATGAGTGGCGATCCCAAGTCTGAGGTCTTTGGTTGGTTTGATTTTAGGGCCAGGAGGTAGACAGGGTCCCTGAATAGGATGTTGAGACCTGGGGAAATGGGAAGTCTAGGAGCTGAGGTCCTTGATCTTGGGTGCCCGGGTAAAGGGGGACTTTCTGGGGCTGAAGGTTTTGAGCCCCAGATTCCAGGTCCAAGGTCCCAGGGCAGGAGGTCCCTGGGTAGATCATAGGCCAGTGAGTAGAAGCATTTCCACAGATATGCCTCACCTCTAGAGCTCTCTAAAGTTCATTTGGCAGTAGCCTGTGGAAGCTTAAATGTGACGCTAAAACTAGGCAAGACCAGAATGCAGTCTGGGCAAAACTGAGAAAACAGAGTCTAAGGCTTCTCTACCTGCGTGTAGGGCCTTAGGGTCCACCTATTTTCCCAGCCCCAGCTGTATCCTTCCCTCTTTTCCAAGGAATCTGCTGTTTGAACACAGACTACAGTTTCCATGCTGCCCAATGACTGGACTAAAGGACTACAGCTACCAACCTGAAAAGGCGAGAGATCAGAGCCTCATCCCTTCCTCCACATGGATGTAGCCTGTAGGAAATTGGACCTGGTGGCCCGGGTGGGCCAGTGTCCAAACCACTCCTGCTTTCCTCCCGTGCCCTGACCCCAACCCTAGGCCTGGCCCAGACCACCTGTCACTGAGATGGTTACAGTGGGTTCCTAGTTGGTATCCCTGTCTTCTCAAATCTAACCTTGCTTACCCAGAGTATTATAATGAGCAAATATGCTCAAGTTCAGCACCTACGTCAATATTCAGGGTAAAGGCCCTATTCTCAACAAACACATCTCTTTCTTCATGACTAGACCTGCCTCTCTTTCCAGTCTTCTCTCCAGTCAATCTTCCTTCTCCCACCCTCTGAAAACTGTGTTACACTTTGAACTACTTTGTGGTTCCCTGAACTCACTAGGTTTCTCATCCCTGTTCCTTATGCTTGGCATGCTTCCCACTCTCTTCTCTGCCTGGCCTAAGTCCTTTAAGATGCATTCAAATGCCACCTGCTCTCCTAAGACTTTGCCGTTCTTCCACAGTTCTTGGTACATACCTCTAAAACAACATTTATCAAATTATGTTGTGATTGCCTACTTATTTGTTTGTCTCCCTGTTACATAAACAGATTCCCTGAGGGCAAAGACCATGGTTATTTGTACTTTTGTATCCTTAGCAAGTATCATAGTACCCACGTCATAATCGGTCCAATTACTATTGCGGATGCAGGAACTGACTGGTCCCTCTGGCCTGGAATGAGGAGGACCAGGCTCGGGACTTTTGTGAAGTCTCTGGCTTTCTTCCCTTCTTCCCTTAGGCCAGACTCACTCACTGTTTGGTTGATCCAGAATCTGATAGAAGTAGGTCAGCCCAAACTGAAGGAAGAATCAGCCCACCTGGGACAATGTTGGGGATGAGGAAACTCCTGAGCCAGGGCCATCTGGGAGCTAGGGTGAAGGTGGAAGGAGTGGATGTAACTGCTACTACCCAGAGTCCCTGATCCCCAAACCAAGAGAGGACTGGCAAAGCTTGGGTCAGTGACGTTCTAGGGGAGGGATGGGTGGAAGGGACTAGTGGGAGTTGTGGGGTGAGGTCAAAGTGTAACAGGGTACAGCCAAGAGGGGGTCCCCGAATAGGGATTTGCAATGGGGTCCAGAACTCAAGGTGTCCAGGAAATATTAGAAAAATATATATAGGATGTCCTCACCGCCCCCCCCCCCAAGTCTGAGCTGGGGGGATGGAACACATGGAACAGGGCCATTCAGAGCTGTTTTGTAGAGCAGCAGCTTTGCAGCTAACCTCTGGCATGGTCATTTAACATATCCATAACTTTTAACTGGTTTTGTAGATATATTAAATAGCTGTGGCCATGCTTTGAGCCAGGGGGATGGGAGTGACTTCCACCCAAGATGTAACTGGGAGGCAACTCCCCCTGGTTACAGCGCCTGTGTGAGAGCTTGGAGATGATTGGCTCCATGCCATGGGGCCACACCTGCCCAGAGTTACCATAGCAGCCCAGTAAAGCTAGAAGAATACGGGAATGCTGGCAGGTATAACTGATTGTAGGAGGAGTCGGAAATGGGGCAGCTGAGGAAAATTGGCGCTGGGATTTAAACCCAGGCATGGCAGCCATGCCAAGGGGGGACCCCTCAGCTTGGGCGAGAGAGAGGACCACATGGCTTTGGGTGGCTCCTTTTGCCACATGGCTTAGGAAGCAGGAAAGACTTTGCAGGGAAGAAAAGGGGCGAAAGGACTCTTGTTGGTAGGCCATGAGAAGGTGCCTCATGGTTTTGGATTAACTGGAGATCGTGGCGGGGACACAGCTGATGGTGCTGGGAGCCTGAATCATGGACTTCTACTACTTTTCCTGAGATACGGTACCCCGGAGTGGGCAAAAAGGGAGAAGAAAGGACTGCGTGTGTTTGTGGATATTCTAAAGAACTTTAGTATTTTAAAGAAGACATTAAGTCATTACTCTAAGTCTGTATAACTTAAATAAATAATTAATTTCCTTCCACAAATCTCTGGCATTGAGAGACATCTTTCCTCTGGCAGCGGGCAAAGCAAACCTAGTAGGTGAGGCGGGATCCCCAGAGAAGAAGGGGGTCCTTTTGATAATAGTATATTGTTTATACAACACACACCTCCACGTCTGTTCTGTAACGAAAGGAATGAGGATTGAATTTGTCCTTAGGAAGTGTTCAGATGCAACAGAATTTGGTTCACACTGACTTGGCTAGTCTGGAAAAGAGAGGGCACTTCAAGGAGAGGGGAAGGGGCATATCTAGACAACCCGCCCCTCCCCCCGCAGCTCCACAGGGAGCCAACCATGCTAGAATGCCTGGCACCCTTACTGGAGAGAAGGGAAGAAATATCCTTGAAGTGGCTCCCCAGGTCTCCACTTAGTCTCTTCCTAGACACAGGCTCCCCCTAGTGGTTCCTCTTGTCACTGCCAGCTCCACCCACTACCCTCACACCTGCACAGACTTGGTGATTTCTTGACTAAGGAAAGGGGAAGCCTCTGAAGGTTATTAATCAAGGTTCTCTGACGGCAAAAGAGAAAGGGGAGGGGTACGGGTAGAAGGAGGAAGACAGGGCAGAACTCAGGGAACAAAATCAGGGAGAGCAAGGATCTCTGAACTTACAAGGACAATGTCACGCAGAAGAAAGGGGACCTGATCTGCCTGGGAAAGCACAGTGAGATCATATTTTATATGAATTTGAAATATAGGAATAAGATGTTAGGCTTTATTTAAAACCAGTAAGGTTTCACTTTATGGACAAAATGTGAAATAGAGATGACTCTCAATTTTTTTAAGATTTTATTTATTTGGACTTCTGGACAAGATAGAGGCTCAGGTAGACATGCTGTGCCTCCTTGAACAACCAAAAGACAAAAAACAACAATTTAAAAACAAAAAACAACCAGAAGTGACAGAAAATCTAACTTTATGGAAGTCCAACAACCAAAGAGTTAAAGACACGTTCATCCAGACCAGTAAGCGGGGCGGAGCCGGGCACGCGGCCAGACAGCGGTTTGTGAAGCTGGGAGCGCAACCCTGAAACAGGCCTGGGGTACTGTGGCTGGCGGACCAGGACCCAGCGGGACCGAGGCCAGTGGAGCAGATGGTCCCACATTCACACGCAGATAAACCAGAAGAAAAAGTAGAGGATTGGAGCAGACCACGGAGCCCAGGGGCCCAGCAAGGGGAAATAAAACCTCAAACTACCGATTGAAAACACCTGTGGGGGTTGAGGCACCAGCAGGAGGAAATCCCAGCCTCAACAGAGCCCTAGAACAAGCCCGCCCGTGTGGGAGTCAGCACTGGAGGGGCCCAGTTTGCTTATGGGTAGCCAGCAGAGCAACTGCCATTGTGCCCTCTCAGACTCCTTCCCAGCAGACAATGTCACAACACAGTGAGGTGGGTTACCCCGCCCTGGTGAATATCTAAGACTCCGCCCCCTTATAGGTAACAGGCAAGCAGAGAGAAAGAAAAATGGCCCAAATGAAAGAGCAGATCAAAACTCAAGAAAAAATACAACTAAGCCATGAAGAGATAGCCAACCTATCAGATGCACAGTTCAAAACACTGGTAATCAGGATGCTCACAGACCTGGTTGAATTTGGTCGGAAATTAGAGGAACAAATGAAGGATATGCTAAAGGAAATGAGGGGAAATGTGCAAAGAACCAATAGGGATGGGAAGGAAACTGGGACTCAAATCAACAGAGTGGACCACGAGGAAGAAAAAAACATTCAACCAGAAAATAATGAAGAAACAAGAATTCAAAAAAATGAGGAGAGGTTTAGGAACCTCCAGGACATTTTTAAATGTCCCAACATCGAGTCATAGGGGTACCAGAAGGAGAAGAGGAAGACCAAGGGATTGAAAACTTACTTGAACAAATAATGAAGGAGAACTTCCCCAAGATGGTGAAGGAAATATACTTCCAGGAAGTCCAGGAAGCTCAGAGAATCCCCAAAAAGTTGGACCCAAAGAGGAACACAGCAAGACACATCATAATGACATCACCCAAGATTAAAAATAAGGAGAGAATATTAGAAGCAACAAGAGAAAAAGAGACCTGTAAGGTAAGAAGGGGCTGGAAAGAAGTTTATCAAGTCATGAAAGGCAAGGACCTACATCCAAGATTACTCTATCCAGCAAAACTTTCATTTACAATGGAAGGGCAGATAAAGTGCTTCCCAGATAAGGTCAAGTTCAAGGAGTTCATCATCACTCAGCCTTTATTATATGAAATGTTAAAAGGATTTATATAAGACATGGAAAGTTATCAACAGGGGAGGGGGAGAGAGGGAGAAAAGGTACAGAGAATAAGTACTATAAATGGTAGGCAGAAAACAGACAGAGGGAGGTTAAGAATAGTATAGGAAATGTAGAAGCCAAAGAACTTATATGTATGACCCATGGACAAGAACTAAAGGGGGAGAAAATGGGGGGAGTGGTATGTGGGGCAGAGAGGAATAAAGGGGAGATAATGGGACAACTGTAATAGTATAATCAATAAAATGTATTTTTTAATTAAAAAATCTTTATTTTTTTTTTGAGAGAGGGAAAGAGAGAAAGAGAGAGAGAGAAACATCAATGTGTGGTTGCCTCTTGTGTGTCCCCTACTGGGGACCTGGCCCTCAATCCAGGCATGTGCCCTGACTGGGAATCGAACCAGCGACCCCTTGGTTCACAGGCTGGCACGAAATCCACTGAGCCACACCAGCCAGGTCTCAAATAAGTTTTTTTTCCAAGAATCACAATTTCAAGGCTAATGGGCCATGTGAATTATAGACTATGCTTACATTATTACTGCATGGGTCTTCGTTTCCGCTAGTAAAAAATGTCAGGGTATGACGGCGGCTGAATCAGGCTCTGTGGTCTGGGTTGAATAACCAGAGCCAGTCACCAGTGTGGGCAGAAGTCTTGAAGTGGTTTCTCCTCTAATTCCCAGAGGAAGGGCTTAGGCCTAGCTCTATAATCTCTGCACAGAAGCAAGACAGAACAGGAACAAGAATGCACGTGAGGAGAGACAGAGTCAGAGAGATGAGTAAAAGGATGAAGTTGGACCAGGAGAACGAGAGAGGAGACAAGCAGTTGATAATGGAGAGAGGGGCCTGGGAGAGGCAGGGAAATTCATTCAATCTGGGGAGCAGAGGAAGCTCTCAGGTGCAAATACTGGGCGGCAGATGGAGGAAGCAGCAGAGGAGGCATCCCTAGGGGCCTCTCACCAGAACTATGGCCAAAGCATACAGCCAGTGGAACAGCTGGTCTAGATCTGTTCTCCCAGAGGTTTCCATTATCTGGGAAATAAAGGAAAAGGAAAGGAGCTATGAGGATCTGGGGAAGGGAGAGTAAGAGGTGGCCTTCACCAAGACTGAGGGTGGTTCATTTCATCCTGGGCCTCCCTTAGCTAGAAGTTCTGGAGGAGCAGAGTGTCCAGGTCTTTCACAGGTTTCAGGTCCTCAGGTTTTGGCGACCCTTCAGATTCCAAGATGATATGTGTCTTCTCAAAGTCTCTATCATTTTTGTTTTGTACTTGGGAGTAGTGAAGAACAATGGGCATTGCCTCCACCCCTAACAGCCCTGGGCAGGCTCTCAGCCTGGAGCCTCAGAACTGGGGACAGGGTTTTCTCAGCACAGGTGGACAGACCCTTGATGCTGAGGGTAGAAGGGCTACAGCTGGGTTCTGGTAATCGCACTGGGGAAGGGAAGGGAAGGCTAAGGGGAGGTAAAGGGGCAGAGGGGTCCCAGAGATAGGCTGATCAGTGTCCTGGGCCACTGCAAGGGAACACTGACCTGGACATTACTGAGATCATTGTCCAGAAGGGAAATCAAGTGACCGCTCATCACTGATGAGATTGGCTCATTGTCCTCATATCCGCTTTGGGGATACGGCAGGTCAGTGTAGGAAGGGGATTTATTTGGAGCCTAGAAGAGAAAGGAAGGACACATCAGTGACCCACTTCTTTCCTCCACCACACTGGTCAGGACTTAGTGAATTCCCCAGAGTGTAGTTTTCCTCTGTGAATGGTGGGGAAGGGAGGCCATCATAAAATGGCCTTTCCTGGGTGTAAGAGAAGGGCTACTTTAGAAGAGGAGATGGAACTGGCTCCAGAGAAGGGGAGTCAGAAAGACAGAGTGGGTAAGACTGGTTGGGTTTTGTAAACTTTTGTGGCTTCTCCAATAAAAGAAATCATAAAAGTTTCTCCTTGTAGAATGGTAGCCCCCAAATATCTCTCCGCTGAGACCTTGCAGGGGCATGTTTTCTGTTTTAATGACAAGTTTAACTGGAGCTGGGAGTGGGCTCTTGATTCCATGTTGGTCACTTTTGTTAGTCTTGCCCATCATCGACCCTTAACTCAAAGAGGGCTAGGAAGAAAATCTGTGGTCAATCCATCTATCCCCTGTGAATAGTTGTGTTTTTTTTTGTTTTGTTTTAACATTTGTTTGTTTGTTTGTTTGTTTTCCTCACCTGAGGACATGCTTATTGATTTTAGAGGGAGGAGCAGGAGGGAGGGAAAGAGAGGGAGAGAAACATTGATGTCAGAGAGAAATATTGATCAGTTGCCTCTTGTATGTGCCCCATCTGGACAGAACCAGCAACCCTGACCAGGAATTGACCAGGTGGTTGGTTTATAGGATGACACACCACCTAACTGAGCCACATCGGCCAGGGATTTTTTGGTTTGTTTTTTAATATATTTTATTGATTATGCTATTATAGTTATCCTATTTTTTTCTCCCTTTTATTCCCCTCCACCCTGCACTCCACTCCCAGCAGAATTCCCTTCCCCCTTAGTTCATGTCCATGGGTTGTACATATAAGTTCTTTGGCTTCTCCTCTTCCCATACTACTCTTAACCTCCCCCTGTCTATTTTGTACCTACCATTTATGCTTCTTATTTCCCTGTACCTTTTCCCCCCATTCTCTCCTCTCCCCCTGCCCACTGGTAACTCTCCATATGATCTCCATCTCTGTGATTCCGTTCCTGTTCTAGTTTCCTTAGTTTGTTTTTGTTTTTGTTTTAGATTTAGTTGTTGATAGTTGTGAGTTTGGTGTCATTTTACTGTTTATAATTCTGATCATCTTTTTCTTAGATAAGTCCCTTTAACATTTCATATAATAAGGACTTGGTGATGATGAACTCCTTTAACTTGACCTTACCGGGGAAGCACTTTATCTGGCCTTCCATTCTAAATGATAGCTTTGCTTGATAGAGTAATCTTGGATGTAGGTCCTTGCCTTTCGTGACTTCAAATACTTCTTTCTAGCCCCTTCTTGCCTGTAAGGTTTCTTTTGAGAAATCAGCTGATAGTCTTATGTGTATTCCTTTGTAGGTAACTGTTTCCTTTTCTCTTGCTGCTTTTAAGATTCTCTCCTTATATTTAATCTTGGGTAATGGAATTATGATGGGCTTTGGTGTGTGCATCCTTGGGTCCAACTTGTTTGGGACTTTCTGAGCTCCCTGGACTTCCTGGAAGTCTATTTCCTTTTCTAGATTGGGGAAGTTCTCCTTCATTATTTGTTCAAATAAGTTTTCAATTTTTTACTCTTCCCCTTCTCCTTCTGACACCTCTATGATTAATTAAGGTAATTAAGGTAAGGATCTCAGAAGGAGATCATCCTGAACTAGGGTGGGCCCTAAATCCAAGGACTAGTATCTTTATAAAACAAAAAGAGAAAACACAGAGACACAGAAGGAGAAGGCCATGTGAAGACAGAAGTAGAGTTTGGAGAGATGGGGCTACAACCCAAGGAATGCCAAGGATTGCTGCCAGCCACCAGAAGCTAGGAAAGAGGCATAGAATGGAGTCTCCCTAAGAGCTTCCAGAACATTCCAACACTTCCAGATACCTTGACTTTGAACTTCTGGCCTCCAGAACTGTTGTTTTAAGTCACCAAGTTTGTGGTAATTTGTTATAGCAATACTAGAAAGCTTATATACCTCTCAAGAATGAGGTCAGGTTTCCCTAAAGAGGGGGGTGTGTATCTTAGGTGGAAGAGGTGGTCAGTTTCTCTAACTCTGTTATATACAGGAGGAATCTGAGGCTCAGAGGTTTAATGAGTGAGTAAAGTACAGCAAAATTATATCATACAAAGAGGGTTCTAAAATCAATGCATAGGTCAAAAACAATTTAGTCAAAACATTAAAATTCTTTATATCACCCATAAAGTAGAGATGACTTCTCTCTTTTTAAATGTTTATTTATTGATTTTAGAGAGAGAAAGAGGAAGGGAGAGAGGAAACATCAATTTGTTGTTCCACTTATTTATGCATTCATTGGTTTATTCTTGTATGTTCCCTGACAGGGAATCGAACCTGCAACCTTGGGGTATCGGGACAGTGCTGTAACCGAATTCCCCAGCCAGGGCCCAGACAGCCTCTCAGTAAGTCCAGCTCAGCCAGTTTGGAACCCATTGCTGTTGCAATGGTTGAACACCAGATTTGGAAGTTGGTTTGCTTTTAGGGTTCATGTTTGAAAAATGCTTAAATCACTTACACTTAGTGTAACTAAGATTCCATCTCTCTTCTCACCCTGCCAGTTGTTCAGAATCACTCCTAGCTGGTTGCACATAGCTGTACTGGCCCTAAGTCAAGTGTGCCATCGATGCAACTCCATTGTGGTGGAAGCAAGATTTAAACCTAATCACTATGCTGCCCTCTGAAGCATTTGTTCTTCCAGCTCAGGGGTCCTGACTGTTAGCTGTGTGGGCCTGCTTCTTCCTGAGCCTGCTTTGGGTCATCCCCTCTGCCAACAGGCACTCCCCAAACCTATCCCTCTCTCACTTTCAATCAACTCAGACAAGGATTCTAGCCTGAGCTTTTGATGCTGTGATATTGTGATTTATAATAAGAAATGTATACAGGAGTTGGCAAAAGGTGGCTTAGAGTTGCTTGTATGGAAAAAGATATGCAGGTTATGATTATTACAAACAGTAGCTTTATTAACTCAAAAGAAGGACACAGTGCACGTAGGTACAATCTCGTGTGTGGTCAAATTGCTAGCCTTCATTATTTACACATTCTTGTAGTCTACTTGCTATACTTAAGCACACTTTGGCACAGCGTCCTTTATTGTCGTCAGCCCCTTGACATGCTCCTCTTATGCAGTGAATCATATCATCCGCAGTGTGTGGTTTTCATGAAAAGACTTTATCTTGGCAACACCCCCAAAAAAGTATTTTGGAGTGAGGTCTGGTGATCATGGTGGCCATGCCACTGGCCCTTGTCAACCTATCCACCTGTTGGGGAATTGTTCATCAAGAAACTCACACACTGTTACAGCAGTGTGGAGGAGCGCCATCTTGTTGAAAGAAGAAGAAATCATTATCATGCCGTTTCTGTAATCGCGGCAAAACAGTGTCCCTCAGCATGGTACATACAGGTCACGTGTGACAGTGGTATGGAAAAAACAGGTCCAAGTACCCCTTTACATGAAAGACCTGCCCAAACTGCAGTTCGCCAGTTGATTCAACTGTCCTTCAGTGGTTACGTGAGGATTTTCTCTTGAATAGTAGACGCAACTGTGCTGGTTTACTGCACCTGGAAGTTTAAAAGGAGCTTCGTCAGACCACGTAATTTTATCAATGATGCCATTGTCTAGCCTTTCTTCATTCAGAACCACTTCACAGAATTGTAAAAAGCGATCCAAATCATCTTCTAATAATGCATGAAGCAACCTTGGCCGCCACATTTTCAACTCGGAACATTGCGGTAGATGACTCAGAGATCTACGGGGAGTGCCTAACTCAATAGAAGCTCTTTGTTTTGATTTTTGGGGACTCTTCATAAAAAATGCCTGACTCACTAACATCTCATATTCTTGGGTGGTAATAATGACTGAGCAACCACTTTTTGGAACATTACAGATGGACTCAGTCTCATCACATTTATCATGTGTTCTGTAAGTTGTCTGTCTGCTTGGTGAAGGTGTGTCAAAGTCTTCAGCCCATTTCTGTCCCAGCTTTTAGGCATCATCTGTTCTCCAGTATTGTTTAAGTATCCACTTTTGTTGGTCGTTGGTTAAATTACCAGCCATCACTACCTAAAAGATAAATCATAAGTAAGGATACAAAATAGTAACAACAATAATAATAAGACAAATGATACAAATAAATAATACAATAATTTATAAGTAAATAATGCAAGAATAAACTTTGTGTTGTGCATACTCACATAATTTTTTAAAGATTTTATTTATTTCTTTTTAGAGAGAGGGGAAGGGAGGGAGAAAGAGAGGGAGAGAAACGTCAATGTGTGGTTGCCTCTCGTTCGCCCCCCACTGGCCCACAACCCAGGCCTGTGCCTTGACTGGGAATGGAATAGGTGACCCTTTGGTTCGCAGGCTGGCACTCAGTCCACTGAGCCACACCAGGCAGGACTTTTGCTCACCCCTGTAGTTGGTCCTTGTCCCCACTTCTGGCACAGAGCTTCCAAAACCCTTGGAATTTCCAAATGATAAGAGTAATAAATGTGTCTTGGTGTTCAAAACAAACCCCTTTCATCCTCACCTGAGTTTATTTTAATGCAGTCACTTTTGGAAAGCACCTAAAGAGGGGAGTTGGTTGCTAGGGAACAAAGCTCGTGATCAGAGAGTTGGAATTTTCATTTCTATAACCCTGACCTCCAATAGCCAATGATTTAACCAATTGTACCTATGTAATGACGCCTCCACAAAAACCCAAAAGGATGGTGTTTAGAGTGCTTCCAGGTTGGTGAGCCAGAACAGATTCATGGGCTGGGAGGGTGGCAAACCCCAGACACCATGGGGGACCCTCCCAGACCTCACCCTGTGTATTTCTTCATCCGGCTATGCTTTCATATTGTTAAAAAAAAAAATTGAACTGAGTAAATTTAAAGATCTAATTGGCTTTATTCAATGATTCATGAATGGAGCAGCATCCATCCAGCATAGAAAGAGGCTCTGAGGAGCTCTGTAAAATGAAGGTTTTTATAGGCAGAAAAGGTGGGACAAGGAAATCATAAACAAAAGAAAGGATTGTTTCAGGCAAGGCCACCTTCCTTTGGAGGATAGACATTTGGGGGTGTCTATCATGCAGATTATCTCACTAGTCCCGATAGGTAATTACAGATTGACTAGTTAAAAGTCGCATTACTGGGAGAGACTGAAATTGCAATTAAGTTTCCCAGTGTGGGGCTTGGCACAAGTGACTCCATTTTGAGCCTGTCATTTCTTTCTAACAGTTTCCTTCAATATTCTTTGTAATAAACTGGTAACCTAGTAGGTAAACTGGTTTCCTCAGTTTTGTGAGCCACTCTAGGAAATAACACCGAGGAGAGGGCCATGAGAATGTTCAGTTTGTATGTGATTGGTGTCCGAAGTGGGGGTCACTCTTGTAGGATGACACCCTTAACCTGTGGGACCTGATACTATTTTCCAGGTAGACAGTGTCAGAATTGAGTTGACTTGTAGGGTACCCAGCTGGCATCAGAGAACTGCTTGGTGGTGTTGAAAAAACGCAACAGACATGGAGGACAATCCACATGTGGTTCCCCAGCAGGGGCCTGAAGTCTGGGGGAGACAGGATGGTGACTGCCCACCAGAGTGCCCCACCTCTCCCACTGCAGGCTGTTTCCACCTCACCCAGCAGGTTGGATTAGATTTTTCTGATGGGCTTCCATTCATAGATAGTGTTTATATCCATGTCCTGGGAGGTAGAGGAGGCAGGGTCAGGCTACCAGGAGTAAGGGAGAGTTTGAGGAAAGGGGGTTTCCTGCCCAGAAATGATCCCCAGGGAGAAGAGACAGAGAAATGAGACTGGGGGGTGGGGGGGGGTGCTGGAGTCAATCAGCTGTGACTGTGATGCCTAGAATCTGACGCTCCTGTGGGTGTGATCCAGGCTCTCTGGGAGAGTGGGACTCTGGAGTGGGGGTGGGGTCTGAGACTGGCCCAGAGGGAAATTCCCTAGGGTGGAGGGAAAGTTAAGTCCACTCTGTGCCTGGAGGATGAACTTAAGGGAGGAGAGAAGGTCACACTTGTTATTTCTGAGGGAGTAGCTGGTGTAGGAAAAGGCCTCACACAGTTGCTTGTTGCTTATGAAACTGCAGGTGTTCCAGCTCCTGGGAAGACAAGACAGGAGGGAGAAGGGGAGGGAACTCAAGTCCAGGTCAGAATGTGGAGAGAAGTGGAGAAAGTCAAGAAAGGAGAAGGGGGTAAAAGACAGGTGGAGATGTGAAAGTTAGGAAGGGATGGATGGAGGTGGGGGGGTCAGGAGTGAGAGAGGAAAATGAAGAGGTGTCGGGGCAGATGAGAGGAACCAGGACATGGACAAGGGTGGGGTTTGGGGAGTTCTGGGAGATGGGGCCCAGATAGTGGGAGCAAGTTGCATAAGGTGGGGAAGGGTCACAGGTTAGGATGGGATCTTCCTGAGGAGACCAGAGGTGGTTCCCAGCCTGAGGGACCAGCTTTCAGGCACGAGGAGTGGGCATTGGGTAGGTGAAGGTGAACATACAGGAGGGGCAGGGTCATGCAGCAGGAAGTGGGTAGGCAGGTGCTGGGGACTGAACAGATGGAACTAACAGCCTCTGCAGAACTCATGTAGCCAGCCTCATATTTCAAGACCTGAGAGTGGGGCAGGAGGGAATATGGTCTTACACTTCAGCCAGACATCCGGTTAGCTACTAACACATCCTACCTTCTATGTGTGAAGGACAGGGAGGGGCAGTGACAGAGGTGGCCTCTGGAGGCCAGACCAGCAAACAGAGTTCCCCTTATTGTCTTGCAGCTATCCAAGTGGCTGTCCTTATCTTTCATGCTCTCAGCTAGTTTGGGTCTAGGTGGGGCAGGATGCAGAGCGGTAAGGCAGAATGAACCCAATTCAGCACCTACTGAGCAAAGGGGCACAGTCTCTCCTACGCCCCCTCCTTACACCATCCAGAAAGCATCTTGATATATTGACAAGGGACAGGAGGGCTCTGATGGGGTGGGTGTTCCAGAGCCTCTCTGCTTTACTGCTAGACTAGCCTATTTGTTTTGCAATCTCCAAGTTCTTAACTCCCCATTCCTCCACTCCAATCCTCCCATACATCCCACATTAGGGTTCTACCCTTCCCCATTCCGTGGACTTCGGAGCATTTGACCTCCTGGCAATCAGCTGGCTGTAAGACAGGAGGTAGAGGGACTATCTCTCTCTTTTCTAAAAAAAAAATTTTTAATATTTTAAAATTTATTTTTTAGAGAGAGGGGAAGGAAGGGACAAGAGAAACATTAATGTGTGGTTGCCTCCCGCTGGCCCCCTACTGGGGACCTGGCCTGCAACACAGCGATGTGCCCTGACTGGGAATTGAACTGGCGACCTTTTGGTTCACAGGCCAGCACCACTGAGCCACACCAGCCAGGCTGGAGGGCTTATTTCTGAATTTACTAAACTGTCTATTATAGAGTCATCCTCCTAACAACCCTGTAAGAGAGGAGCTTTTATTACCCCCATTTTAGAGATGAGGTAGCAAGCTCAAAGAGATTAAATAACTTGTTCAGTTACACACCTGTAAAAGGTTGGGCCACAGTTCAAAACAGGGGCATCTATAGCAAGAAGCCATGTTCTGAGCCATCGTGCTTTGGTCACTCCAGGGACCCCCATGCTAGTTCACAGCACCAGCGCCCTCTCAGTTCCCCCAAATCTCAACATTGCCTTCCACCCTTCCGCCTTCTCCTCAGATTCAGGAAACTGCCAAATTGTATCTAAACTCCTCCTTCTGGCCTTTGTTACTTTCCACCAGGATTCTGTCTCATTTTTATGCTGAGTATTTGTTGTTATAAAGGTAGCATAAGTACATTAAAGGAAATTTGAAAAATGGCAAAGAAAAATACACCTAGAATTCAATCATCTTATTACCAACATTGTACCTTCTTTCCATAGTTTTTTTTCCCTATGAATAGACTCCTTTAGATATTTGGAGTCACTTTGTATTATAATTTATCAGACCTTTTCAGCTAACATTTATTATAACATTTATTATAAGTGTTTTTTCACATTCTTTTAACTTCTTGGTAAACATCATTTTGATGGCTGTGTAGCATTCCACTGTTAGGATGTCCATTTAATCAAGCCATTTTCCTATCCATCGTTTTCTGGAGTTTCCAAATTTTCTGTAATGTAAGTAATGCTGTGATTCCCAGAAATGGAATTAGTGGGTCAATCAGTGTGCACATTAACACAAGTTGCTTTTCTGAGAGACTACTCAAAGTATATGAGATGCTAGTCTCTTTCCATTCTGCCCAGCACTGGGTAAGATCGTTGAAAATCTTTGTGTCTCGGTGGGTAGGGGAGGCAGAAGAGGTATGGTGGGGACACATGGTGATGGAGGAAGACTTGACTTGGGATGGTGAACACACAATACAATATACAGATGATGTACAATAGAATTGTACACCTGAAACTTTTGTAATTTTATTAACCATTGTCACCCCAATAAATTCAACAACAACAAAAAAAGAAAATCTTTTCCCCTTTAGTATGATTTTGTTTATGTACTTCAAAAACAGCCAAAACTGCCCCAACTGGTGTGGTTCAGTTGGTTGGAGCATCATCCCACACACCAAAAGGTTGTGAGTTCAATTCCGGTCAGGGCACATACCTAGGTTGCAGGTGCGATCCCCAGTCAGGGGTGCATATGGTAGGCAACCAATTGATGTTTCTCTCTCTCTCTCTCAAATCAATAAAAATATTTTTTAAAAAAGCAGGCAAAACTATCCCTGGCCAGGTAGCTCAATTTGATAAGAGTTTTGTCCCAATATGCAGAGGTTGGGGTGGGTTCATTCCCTAGTCAGGGCACATGCAAAAATTAACCAATCAATGCATTAGTAATTGGAAAACAAATGGATGTTTCTCTATCTCTCTTTCTCTAAAGTCAATAAATAATTTTTTTTTTATTTTTTTTTTAAAAGATTTTATTTATTTATTTATTTCAGAGAGAGGGGAAGGGAGGGAGACAGAGAGGGAGAGAAACAGCAATGTATGGTTGCTCTCACATGGCCCTCACTGGGGACCCCGCCCGCAACCCAGGCATGTGCCCCGACGGGGAACCGAACCGGGACCCTCTGGTTCCCAGCCTGCGCTCAATCCACTGAGCTACACCAGCCAGGGCAATAAATAATTTTTTTAAAAAAACAGGCAAAACTAATCATGGTATTAAAAATCAGGACAATAGTTACCCTTGGAGGGAAGAAAATTATTGGGGAGGGTCATGAGGAAGACTTCTGGGGAGCTATAAAGCTCTATTTCTTGATATTAGCACTGGTTACAGAGTACATTCAGTTTCAGAAAATTTGTCAAGTTGAACATTTATTATATGTGTACTTTTCTGTACAATATACTTCAATACAAAGTTTACCAAATATGCCAAAAGCACAAGCAACAAAAGAAAAACTAGATAATTTGGACTTTGTCAAAGTTTAAATTTTCGTGCTCTAAAAGGCACCCTCAAAGAAGTGAGAAGACAACCCACAAAATGAAAAAATATTTGCAAATCATATATCTGATAAAAGACGTGTATCTAGAAATATAAATAACTCTTAAAACTCAATATAAAGACAACTCAACTTAAAAATGGGCAAAGGGCCCTGGCTGGCGTGGCTCAGTGGATTGAGCACAGGCTGCAAACCAAAGGGTCGCCAGTTCCATTCCCAGTCAGGGCACATGCCTGGGTTGCAGGCCAGATTCCCAGTGCGGGCCATGTGAAAGGCAACCACACATTGATGTTTCTCTCCCTCTCTTTCTCCCTCCTTTCCCCTCTCTCTAAAAAGAAATAAAATTTTTTAAAAGAAAATATTTTTAAAAATAAATAAAATATTTTTAAAAATAAATATTTTTAAAAATAAATAACTGGTAAAGGGCCCTGGCTGGGCAACTCAGTTGGTTAGAGGGTCGTTCCAATACACCAGGGTTGCAGGTTCAATCTATGGTCAGGGCACATAGAAGAAGCAACCAACGAATGCATAAATAAGTGGAACAACAAATGGATGTTTCTCTCCCTCCCTCTCAAAAAAAAATCAATTAAAAATTTTTAAATGGGCAAAGGATCTTAACAGACATTTCTCCAAAGATATATAAATGGCTAATAAGTACATGAAAAGATGCTCGACATTATTAGTCATCAGGGAAATGCAAATCAAAACCATAATGAGATACCACTTCCCATACTCTAAGAAGGCTATAATAAAAAAGGCAGACAATAACAAATGTCAGGGAGGATAGGGAGAAATTAGAATCTTCGTACATTTCTGATGGGAATGCAAAATGGTGCAGCCACTTTGGAAAACAGTCTGGTATTTGCTCAAAATGTTAAACGTAGAATTACCATATGACCCAGCAATTCCACTCTTAGGTATATATACCAATGAGAAATCAACACATATGTCTCAACAAATATGTGTATGCGAATGTTTATAGCAGCATTATCCATAGCAGCCCCAACGTAGAAACAATCCAAACATCCATCAGCTGATAAATGTATAAATAAAAGGAAGTCTATCTATACAATGGAATATTTGGCAATAAAGAGAAATGAAATACTGGTACATGCTACAACATGGATAGATAAGTCTTGAAAACACTGCTAAGTGATAGAAGCTAGTCATGAAAGACCACTTATGTATGGTTCCATTAGTATAACATGTCCAAAATAGGCAAATTCATAAATACATAAAGTAGATTACTGGTTGCCTAGAGGTGGGATTGTGGGGGAAATTGTTACGTGACTGATAATGGGTACAGATTTTCTTTTTGGAGTGATGAAAATGTTTTACAATGTTGTGGTGCCCTGACGGGGTGGCTCAGTTGCAGCTGGTTGAAGTGCCCCTGCACACCAAAAGGCTGCAGGTTTGGTCCCCAGCCGGGGCACAGACCTAAGCTGCAAGCTCGGTCCCCAGTTGGGGCACCAGTCACAGCACACACGGGAGGCAACGGACGGGTGTTTCTCTCTCACATCGATGTTTCTCCCTGTCTCCCTCTCCCTCTAAAATCAATGAAAACATATCTTCGGGTAGGTGGTTAAAAGCAAAAGCTGTGATGGTTGAACACTATGAACGTACTAAAAGCCATTAAATTTTACACTTTAAATGGGTAAATTGTATGGTATATGAATTATATCTCAATAGAGCTGTTATATGTATTTAATTTACTAGGGAAAATATCTTTGTTAATTTAATGAACCAAAAAAACAGCTATGTTATTTTAATATACAATCATTTGTTTACTATGTTTTTGTGTTATTCTTAGTACTTCCTCCTCTGAAATTGTCTTTTACCCATTTGTCTTCAGGAGCCTCCTTTTTAAAACCTATTTTGTATGAATTAATTCTACAACAAGATTGTAACTCATTGTATTTGCTACATGTACATCTCCCAGTGTGCCTGCCTTTCTTTTTTGTGGGGGTGGGGGTGGAAATCTAGTTTTTTAAATGATTTTATTTATTTTTAGAGAGAGGTGAGGGAAAGAGAAAGAGAGAGAAACATTGTGTGAGAGATACATCAATCAGCCACCTCTGGCGCACACCCCAACTGGGAACTGAACCCACAACTCAGGCATGTGCCCTGATTGGTGACCCTTTGCCCTTGCAGTGTGATGGCCAACCAACTGAGCCACACCAATCGGGGCTGTTTTTTATTTATACACACACTTACCAAAGTTGTAAATTTACAGGTAGCCAAATCAAACACTCTTTTATTGAGGTGAAATTCACTCTTTTCTTTCTGATTTCTTCTATGGTATTTAAACTTTCAAGTTTGTCCTCCCCACACATATTCCTAGAAGGCTGATGAATATTATTCTATGTTGTTTTCTTCCAATTATACTTGCTTACATTTACTTCATGGCCTCCTAAGTGGTCCATCTTCTCTAGTCCCATACACCATGCCAAACTAATCTTACTTAAAAACAGATCTAATTAAGTCACTTCTCTGTTCAAGAACTGTTGGTGGCTTCCTACTTCCTATAAAATTAAGTTTGAACTTCTCAGCCTGTCATTCAAAACTCTCTACCATTTAGTAAGACTGTGGAAGTCAGTTATTACTGATTCCTTCATCCAGCAATGTACCCACCATTCCTTCCCATGACATCCCAAGTTCCCACAGTACACCCGCTGCTGCTACAGCTTCACTTGCTTAATTGTCTTCTCCCTGGACCCTCCTGCTTCAGTGTCTTCCCTCAAGATACCCCTCTACTTAGAGTGTTGGTCCTTGCCAACATCACTTGCTACAGGTCCCCCTCCCTTCCACAAGCACTTTCTGCAAGTTAACTTCACTTTCAGCAAGAGGCCTTCCTGGCTCTCTTTGGTCAAAACAAACTTCTCTTCCTATAGGTCTATAGCACTTTGCCCATTTTAACCCTATTCTTTGATGTGTGCTTTTTATTCAAATTGTGGCAGGGTCTGATTTCCCTGGCTCTGGAAGTTTCTAGAAGGCAGCGACCAGGCCTTAATCCGTGACCTGCCTTAGCCCCTTCAGTGACAGCCCATTATGTTTGAATATAATTCAAAATTCTTGCTGGCTCCAAGACTTTGGGCAAACTGCTTGCCTCGCTGGCCCTCAGATTCCCCGTTTCTGGCCGTTAGTGCTCTCCTGTTAATGAGAGATAACAGTACCTACATCACGGAGTTGTGGTCGGCTTTTAATGAGATCATTGGTACAAAGAATTTCTCACGAAACCTGGTTTAGAGCGAACATTAACTGTTATCTTTTTCGCCATCGTCATCATCGTCTTCATCTTCGACACCACAGCCTGGTCTCATAGGACCTCGGCCTCTCCCCCGCCACCGCTTCCCCTCGCTCACCAGGCTCAGAACCTGCTGCTGTTCTTTTAACCCACCAAGCACGTCCCAGCATGAGGATCTGTTTCTTCTACCTGCTCCACCTGCCTAAGTACTCCTCATCCTTCCAGTTTCAGCAGATACATCTGAGAGACCTTCCTTCACACACCAGTTTCAATGAGGTCTCCCCATTATACGTTTATGCTGCACTTTTCAGTTAGGTCATAACTTGTAATTACATGCCTATGTGACCATTGGTTCAAAGTCTCCCCGCCCAATGTATGTGCCATATTGTCTCATCCACTGTTCCAACTTCAGCTCCTTGCGTGTAGTAGATGCTCACTAAATGTAGCTGGAGTTTGACTGGCTGAACGAATGGTGAACAGAGTAGTTTATATAGCAGGTACTCAATAAGTGTTTGAACTTTAATTCACATTAACCCCATACAGACGCTCTACCTCGGCTTCAGAGGTAGGGAATCTTAGTTTTCAGAGACTACACCTAAACATATAACCAAAAAAAAAACCAAAAAAAAAAAAACCCCAAAACAAACCTCTGCAACATAAGATAGGAAATAGGAATAAAAACATCACATAAGTGCTCTTCATGAGAGTAAAAACCTAGAAAAGGTTTTAGATGGGAAATGGCTCCTTCCCAAGGCTGGAGTAGGAACCTGGAGGTGTGGGTCGGCTTCCATTCCCACTCGTTCCCACTCGTCTTCCCCTGCACCCCAGGTTGGGAACTGCAGGGTGTGCAGTCTCCCACCCATTTCCTGTTCTGCTTCACTGAAGATCTCAGCGTGGCGGTGGGGAGGAGTCTCATTGGTGGGTGCTGAGAGGATGGGGCTGTGGCCACATGGTAGATGGTTATTGTAAGCATTCTGGGTACTGGAAGCTGTGCCCAGCAGGCACCAAAAACAGCCTCAGCTTGGAGGCAGGGGGCCGCTGACTCAAAATTTTTTACACATTCCCTTTCTTTCAGCCTGGCCCAGAACATGCTGAGGCCATCCTCGGCACCTCCTGCCCCCCATCTGCCTTCTTTATCCAGGCTGTAGCTCCTAATCCTATACATTCACTTTTACTCTACTGATCCCCAAAATAAGGCCCCACTTTGTAATTTAAAAAAAAAAGAGGAGGGGTGAATGTGGGGAGGCCCTGGGAGGGCAGTTTAGAACTTTTCGCTTTAGGGGATGAGACTCAAGGTCAGGTTCAACTGGGCTGGGCTGCAGTCTAACCTTTGGGGAAAGGGGTTACAGGGCGGGCTGGGGTGGGCTAAGGGTATTAAGAGGGGCTGGAGGTTACACTGGACTAGACTATCAGTCCTAAAAAAGGTAGCTAGCCATCAGCCTGGATTGGGCTGGGGTAGGAAACATGGGGAAGGAGGAGCTGAACCCAGGCTGAACTGGGAGTCTGCAGTGGGTCCTGGTTGGGCTAAAACAAATCTTTCAGTGTCATGCTGGGACCTGCACCTGCACCTGGGAACAGAGGGCATGATGGCCTTAAAGGGCCTCCCCTTCCCTTACCAGAGCAATTTCCCCAGAGCAAGGGCCTTCCTCAGCAAGGTTGCTGGGGCAAACAGGGAGGAGCCAGATCTAAGGTCTACAGAGGAAGTTGCTGGCCACTATGTTTCCTGAGTTCAAAAAGTGTCTCCCCCGTCTCTCTGACACACTCCCTTTCCCCAAGCAGGGCAGAGTCCAAGCCTGGCAGTTCACTTTTCTTGACCCCCACTTCCTCCAAAACACAACACACACACACACACACACACGCACACACACACACACACACACACACACACACACACAAGCTGTGAACCTTCAAATGCCCAAATCGGTTATACAACTGTTGCCCCAGCAGCCCCCAAACCCAACACAATCGCACTGCTAAGCCATGCCTTCAACAACACACCCTCATTTCTGTATGTGTAGCCTCCCACTCACGCCCAGCAATTATGCCTTCTCTGCCTGGTTCAGAACTATATCCCTAGCACCTAGAGTTGGGCCTGGCACCGGGAGAAAGCTCAGTGATTATTAGCTGAATGAATGAATCCACCAAGACACATACCATAAACAACTGCATAAACTATCCCACATACATATTCACACATGTATGCTCCATTACATACATATATCTAAGCCCTCTCCCAGCTGAGCAGTCACATACACACATACACTGGCACACACTCAGGCAAAAAGGCCAGATGTACATCTAGTATTGGACCCAATCCACGGAGGTGTTAGCTAGCACTTCCAGGGGGAGTTGGTGGTAGCAGTTGGCTGGCAAATGTCCTTCAGTCAGGTCAGGCCTGCAGAGGAGTGGTGTGTTTGTGTGTGTGCAAATGCAGGCCTTGGGGTCCTGAGGCGCTGGGGCAATGAGAAGAGCTGGGCTGGCAGCAGGGCAGGGCCAAGGTCACTGCTGAATTGGAGGGGGTGGGGTGTGCCATGAAGTCCTGTCCTCTGGTTTCTTCTGCCAGTTGGGAGGTGAGGGGAGAGGTGCAGGTCCATGAGGCCTCACTTCAGATCCAGAGAGACCTTAGTGGGGAAACAGTCTGAGGCCTCGGGTTCCCCTGCCTGGGATGAAAACGAGGGAGACTGGGTAGGAGGCTTTGTAGGTGCTGAGACCCCATCCCCAATTCACAGTAGCGTGTCCCTGTCTTGCATATCTTCTTTAATGGCAGGGGAGGAGAGGAGTGGGGGAGGGAAAGTAACTACCTGGCAAGGAGTCTGCATCCTCCTCTGTCCCTCCCTGCCCTCGCCCAAGTCAGCAACGAGATAGATAATCCCACTACTCTCTGACTTCTCCCTAGGTAGCTGGGCTGGTCGGCCTCCCCCGTAGGGGCAGGAAATCTCACTGACTGAGCCTCCCAAGCACACTAACCACCAAAGCTCCTAGTACTCAGAGTACGCTCCGAGGCAAGGATGCCATTCCCCACCCCACCCCCAACAGCTTAATCCAGGAGAGGCCAGGAACCCTGCCTCAGGAGGGTCACCTATCTGGCAACCCCATAACAGGAGGAACAGTGGAGGGTGAGAAGTGAACTTTTGAGGGAGAAGGGGCCAGGCTGGGACACCTGAGGAGCAACACCAGAAGAATAAGGGGAAATGTGAGATGGGAGTGAAGGAGAGTCGGTAAGTCCAATTCACATCTCCTCCCCAAAGGCTGGCCTTAGGACCGCAGGAGGGAGGGGGAAAAGACTGTCTTGGGCTGAGTCATTACTGGGCATCAATGACCAACCAAGACACGCTCCAACTGAAAAGTCTCTTTATTGATCGGTACCATACATGACTCAAATGGAGGAAAAAAGGCATTACAGTTGGGGTGGGCCATCCCTCTTCCCCACCCCTCCCCTCAGCTCCTGACACGACACCCCTCCAGCAGCGGCAACTAGAGTGGAGGAAGCAGAGTGTAGAGAGCCCCAGAATCCAGAGGAAAGACTGGGAAGATAGGTGGTACTAACACTTCCGGAACCTGCCACAGGAAAAGGCAACAAAGCCAGAGCTGGGCCCAGACTCACGGGACCCTGGGCCCAGAACCTCCACGTGTCCAACTGCGACACAGCTGAGGGCCCTGGCTGCTTTCCCCTTCCTTCTATGAGAACGAAGACTAGAGGGGGTTTAGGAGATGAGCACCCTCTACTTCAGCTGGGGAACAGAGCCCTATAGTTCCCTGCTTAGATGTGGGACACCCACTAGGTTTGCAATCTGAGGGACTGGAGGAAGAGCATACTGGACAGAGCAGATGAGCCCCTCCCCTCCCCCATGCCTACCCAACTGAGACAAAACAAAAAACACAGTGACAAACGGGGCTGCTCCTTCCCTCCACACTCCCCCAGGGAGGGAGCCCCCCCATCCAAGACAGCTGCTTTAGTGGAGGGCTTGTAAAGAATATACACACGGGTGGGGGACAGCAGGGGGCGGCGGTGCTGGGACTGAGGGAGTTACGAGAGCTAGGAGGACAGGCCAGAGTCCTGGAGGGCGGGGAGACACAGACAACCGCTGGGAGCAGTTCCAAAGCAATGGCCCCCACCCCATGGCATGCCTTCCCCAGCTCCAGTCATCCCAGAGGGAAAGGGAAGAGAGATGGCGAAAGTGTCTCCTTGGTCTGAAGCTCTCAAACTATATAAAATGGTAACGTATACCCCCCACCCTACTGATACGCTCACCACCTGGGCCCTAAACCCCGCCATCTGCCAGGCATAGGGAGGTAGCTGGACTTTTAATAAGGGGAAGAGGGGGAACATGAGTGATTTTTTTTAACTTACATTTTTAATAATATTATTTTTTAAAAAACTTGGAGTTGGGATAGGCGGTGGAAGAGAGGAGGAGCCCAGAGCTTTACCCCTCTACTTCCAGCCACCTGGGTCGGGGCGGGGGCGGGGGCGGGGGGAGGGTGTCTGGTCTTGGGAGGGGCACGCAACCAAGCCCCATAACTTTAAGTCCCTAAGGGCTGTGGGCACAGACAACCCCAGGCTTGAAGGGGGTAGAATCAGGAGGATGGGGAACCCATGGGGTGAGGATGGAGGCAAATGCTCTGGGGGGTGGTCAGGACATTTCTCAGAGGCCCAGGGTCCACGTAGACATCCACATGAGTACCTCCTTCCCCCAAAAGGCTCTGCGGAAGCCAGGCCCAGCCCAGAGCCACTGTGGGGCAAATCTTGGCACCTGCCCCCAGTGAGTCCAGTTCCTCCCTGAAGTGGGTGGATGGAGGCTGCCCATTTTAGATGCTCAGTCTCTTCATTCTGTCTTCTGCTCCCTGGGGCTTCAAGGGGTGGGGCAGGCAGGCAGAGCGCTGGGTGGCCCTGGTGAAGCCTTTACTGGGAGGCCTGCGATGTGGGGTTCTCCGATTTGCTTTCTTGGCTGGATGGAGGCTTGCTGTTCCAGGGGCTGTTGGCGCCCAGGGCAGGGGAGTTGTTAAAGCTGTCCTCGTCGTCAATGCCGTTGGCTGCGTCAAACTGGGTATTCTCCAGCCGGGTGATGAGCCTCTCGTCCTCGTCCCCGAACTCCCCGCCCATCAGGGTGGGCTCCCCCACCACCATCACATCCTGAGAGTGGCGGAGGTCCCCAAACATAATCGGGGCAGGGGCTCGCCCAGCCCAGGGCAGCAGAAACCCCCAGAGCCCCAAAACCCACCCAGAAAACTCAACACCCCCACCCCCTTCTCATACCCCAATTTAAAACATCAACTCCTCTGACACCCTCAGCCCTTGGAATCCTTCCCACTGAAGGACTGCAGAGCATCACGCTCTATAATGCACATCCACTAGATTCTGGAAAAAGTCAATCTACTCCCCTAGCTCCCTAGTCCATCCCCCCAAAGTTCTAGGGGTCTCCTAAACTTCTGTCCACATGTAAGAGAGGGAGCAGATCAAAAACACCAATGGGGGAGGTGTGTGCATGTTCACGTAGTTTAGATTCACACACAATGAGGCTGCATGTCCCTCTGCGAGTGAGTGTCTGTGTCTCCGATGGACTGTGTGCTCCCAAGCTGTCTGTCCTGAACGTCCGTGTGTTCTCATGGCTGACTCTGTCCCTTTACATCTATATTCCTATGTCTGAGTCTGTGTGATCACAACCACACATGTGACTAACAAGGACTCTCATCAGTGATAGGAGTCAGCCCATCCTGGCAGAGCACACTGGGAAAACTGTCTGTTTCTTTGCCTGCTGGTGAGCTCACACTGGGACAGGGTCAAGGGTCAGGGGTCAGCAGTGGGGGAGCCCAGAAGAGAGAAGAAAGCCGAGATGCTTACAGGTACCTGGCTGGAGAGGGCGAAGGTGCTGGCTGGGCTTTTCTTCTTGCTGTTGCTGTTGTTGGTGTTGCCACCCCCGGAGCTCATGGTGCTGCCCCCTGACATCTTCCGTTTCCGCCGTTTGCTGGGCTGCTGCCGGGCAGGCTCCGCTGTGCCAGGGATAGGAGACTCAGGTGGGGGAGGGTGCTGGGCCCCTGGCTCCCCATTCTGGCTCCTAAGGAGCCTGAGCCTACCCTGATCCCAGTCTTGCAGACCCAAGAGCAAGGACAGGGCTTCACAAGGAGACAGATACAGCCTCGAAGGATGGCATCAGGTCCTGATAAGAGCAGGTACAGGTGCAAGGCACTCACCGGGGGGTGCTACCATACGCTGCCACTTCTGGAAAAGGCAGGTCTTGAGGCAGTCACGAGGGCTGAGGCTGTAGGTCTTGTGGCGGGACATGAGCTCCTGCATGGGCTCGAGTATCACACACAGCTGCGGGGAGACCAGGAGGGGGCTTGTAAGGGGAGAGACACAGAGCTCAGTCAAGGGGAGGGGGCAGAGACTGAGTGATCAGACTCACTCGGAGGTAGTTGAGAGTGGAATTGGACAGCCCACACCGTGTGATATTTTTGGAGAGCTGATCCAACATCTGGGGGTCCTGGGCCTGGAGGGGGAGAAACACAACAATGCTAGCACCTGGGCTGCACCTGCTCACCTGCCCTATCATTGGAGCTGGTGGCATTCTCGGAAGAGAAGAGGGGCTATTATGGAATCTATTCTTCAGGTGGAGAAACCCTAACCCTCTAAGGTCACTGTCAGGACACAAGACCGTATTCTGCCCTTCCCACTGTCTGCCCTCCCCCTTTCGCCTTGGTTTCTGCCCACACTCACGTGCATGGCAAGAATGCTGCGGGGGATGAGCTCCCGGTGCTGCCGGATGCTGAAGTGCCATGTCTTTATCCGCATCATGTCGTCAAACATGAACTCCAGGTATAACCGCCCCTCCACACATACCTGGAGACAAAGTTGTCACAGCTCTGCCCCTCCCCCATACATTAAAGTATACCTGTTCCGCACTTGCTCACAATTCCCCCGCCACATATACTTCTGCCACCTACACCTAAATCTGGGTGTGTAACTGGCATGGACTACCCCCTCACATAACTGTTACACCCTTGACCCTTACGCATACCACAAACTGAGTAGAAATGCTTAACCAATCCTGTCCTCTCCCATGTAGCCAGTGATACAGTCATCTGCTATAAGCTTCTGAGGAGGGCAGGCTCTTACTCACTGGTGTATATACCCTTGAGGCCCAGAATACGGCCATATACAAGCTCAATAAATGCCTGCTAAAGGCTGTCGCACCCCTGCCCCCCACTTCTTATCTGGCCATGCCCCCGTATGCCTCCCTGGGGAACAGCTGAGGACACTTTCTTTGGGAAGGAGGAAGGGAATCAAACGCAGGCGCTTCAACATTCCACATCCATCTGGATTGCTGACCTGGGTGAACATGGGTTTGCCGTGCTGGGTCACCATGCTGCCCTGGTCACAGTCAAGGGACACAAAGTTGCTGTGGAATGCCTCCTTGGGGTGCTTAAGCACATAGTATAGCTCCGTAGCACCCCCCTCAAAGATGCTGCGGAAGTAGCGTGGGATCAGGGTCCGGCCAATGGCTGTAGAGAAGGGACAGACTCTTCAGAACAGTAGGACCTCAAAAGGGGTCAGGCAGATGCCACTCCTGCCAAAACAGACACCCTGGAACAAATACCCACTCCCAGGCCGTGGAAGGGCACAGGAGGCGTACACACCCACAGCAGGACTGGCAGACCCCCAGACGCCACTCACTGTATCTCTTTGGTCCATCCTCCAGGCAGAAAGTGATGGTTAACATGGCATCATCCTCAAAGAACTCAGTTGTGAAAGCATCCCACCAGAGATTGTCACACTCCTAAGAGCACAGGGAGAGGTGGTGGTGTGTAGCAGAAGACATCCCACTGGGGTGCCCAATGGCCCTCTCCCTCCTCTTTCGTCCAGATACCTCTGTCCAGTTTTGAAGTCGTTTGTTAAGCTCGAATATTCTGTAGTCAGTTTGGTTTCCATATGGTGTGTGCCTCCTGGGGTAAGTAAAGAAGGGAGGTTAGTAGGAGCAGAGCCTCCCCGAAGCCCCCACGTCTGCCCTCACCCATGTAATGGAAAGTACCTCCCACCCCACTGGACTCCACTTACCCAATCCCGGGCTCCAGGTATGTAGGCGGATACATGGGGGTTGGGCTGTGTAAGGGAAGAGGCTATGAGAATGGGGGTGGAAGACAGGAATTATTGGGGGGTGTCACTCCCTCCCCTTTTTCGGCAGGATCCCATCTGGAAAAGGGATGAGAAGTGAACAAGACTCACCCCACATCCCGATCTAGCATGGTGCCGGGATGGAAGGGGGGGAAGGCGTTGCCGTTCGGGGGCTCCTTCGGCGAGTACAGCTTGAATGACTTTGAGGAACAACCTAGGAGGGAAAGGAAGAAACAGGGCAACCTGAGTCCCTCTTGGGAGCTCTCCTGAAGTTAGCTAGACTGGGTGAACAGGGACTGGTCTCCTGGAGCCAAAGAGAATTAGGGGCGAACCAGGGGATGGGGACTACCCTAAGGGGCACCTACCTCTGCTTTAAAATCTGGCTCCAATCTTGTTTTATTAAGAAACTAGAAGCACCCAGCCCCAACACCCAAGCCCTTATTTCCTCATGTGGCTGAGACTCAGATGACAGAATTGAAGCTGGAAGAAATGCCAATACCATAGAATAAATACCCAAACATTAGAATCTAATTTTAATAACCCCCCCTTTACAACTATGTTATTGTTTTTTAAGATTTTACTTATTTATTTTTAGAGAGAGGGGAAGGGAGGGAGGAAGAGAGGGAGACAAGCATCGATGTGCGAGAGGAACATCAATTGGTTGCCTCCCGCATGCCCCCACGCCCCAACCGGGGACCTGGCCCCGCAACACAGGTATGTGCCCGGACTGAGAATGGAACCAGCGACCTTTCAGTCTATAGGATAACACCCAACCCACTGAGCCACACGAGTCAGGGCTCAACTACACGATTTTGTTCAATCATCACCACCGTGGTGTGAGGCAGCAGGGGCAACTGTAACATTTCCATTTTACAGATGAGACAACTGAAAGCTCAAGGGGTCTTGCCAAGATCATAGAGCTAAGGACTTGAGCCCAGACCTTCTGATTCCCATATCCTTAAGTATTTCTACACTTCTTTTGACCTCTGGAGATCAAATTGTGGGAGAAAGATGGGGATTTGGCCAACTCCCTGCCCCTCCTCCACACCCAGGGTCTCAGGAGGGCAGGGGATGGAAAGATAAAGGGGGGTGGGTGCCTGTTGGGTGCAGCCCACCAGATAACCAGTTGGGCCTTCTGACCACCCCCACCAACGGCCACTCCCTTATCAGCCCAACCCCCTCTCCCACACCTACCACTAGCCTGGTATTGTCTGCAAACCAGAAACCCAAAGCCCATTCTGTCTTCTAAGACTTACAGTGCGGGAGGGAGGTAGAGGGGCCTCCACTGGATCTCACTCTACTTACTAAAGGAAAAGAGGAGGCTGGGAAGGAGGCCTGGTTCCGGGGGAGCTCAGTCTAGGAGGCAAGTGATCGCTGGACAGGGATCTCTACTTGCATCTGTGCATGTGCGCGATGTCCCCTCTCCCCTCAGCTAGAAGCATGCCGTTCCTGGTGTACTGTATCACCCGACTGGAAGGAGTGTTAGATTCACAGTTGGGTATAAGCCAAGTACCCCTGCAACGCTCTCTTCCCCCACCCTCCAAGATGAGGGAAAACTGAGGCACCATTTCAAAGGTCCTGGCCCCAGTTAGAGTTGCTTCCTCATGTCCCCAAACTTGATTGCATTTGGAAGGGTAGCTGCACTGGTTGTGTTGTAGCCTCCTCCCCAATTTAGACGCAAAATCTACTTTGTTCCTCAGGGAGAAGAGACAAAGACGACCCTGTGCCAGTGTGTGTCATTTAATTCTCTCCCCAGGGAACCTTCCTCACAATATGGGCAAAAGGAGGGTCCCAGAGAGGCCTACACAACACAGTCCCTGATGGCGCCAAGGGTCGGAGCCTGTGTGTACCTGCACATGTGTGTGCCTCATCCTGCTGAGCAGGCTTCTACCCTCAGCTAGCCCCAACATGCCTACCAAGGGCTGGAACCCAGCAGCCCCAGGCAGGCTTGCTGTGCCCAAAACAGGCCCTTGCCCCACACACGAGCTCTGGCAGGCCACATCCCTATGCTCCCAGCACGGCACACGCAGCCTTCACATGCCTGTCTGGACTGAATGAGGAGCCTGTGTCCTCACGAAACAGGCAAGTCCCACCCAGCCCCAAGTCTCCGCACTCCACCGACAGGTAGGCCGAGGCCACACAGGAAGCCACAGTTCATGTAGCTCACCGGAGGCCAGGCCTGGGCAATGAACCCCAGAGTCTAGATGATCAGACCTGAGCCTGACTAGCCCATCCTTGCCCTCAGTTTCAGGGCCACTTGAAGAAGTGTGTCAGTTCAAGACCCTAAAAACAAGTGAGGCAGGGTACCTGGATTCCTCTCTAACTCTGAAACAAGTTTCAGAGCTTCAATTTCGCTCGCTAGTGAACTAAAAGGCACTGTCTGGGCCCGGGTAACAGTTCTGAGGGTAAAAATCCAAAGCTCTATGGCCTTGATTTACACTTCTAGTGAATGGACGCAAAACCCCTCAGCATCTCTCCAGAGGCATGGTAACTCCCAGTAGGCCCGGCACAAGGGCTTGAGAGTGAGAAGAGAAGGGGAGGGAACATCACCCAGACCATCTGTCCCTGTTGCTGCCTGTCCTCAGCAGCAGGGGTAGAGGGGAAAAGTGGGGGTGGGGGTGAAAGGGCTGTGTCATCCAGCCTTGGAGTCAGATACAGCCCCACTCCCACCTCTGACAATCTGGGAACCCTTAGGAAGGAGAAGAGAGGAAGAGCCCAGAACTAGTAAAGTTTTCCCAGGATGGAAGCTGCATCCTAGGACTGAGGGGGGCAGCTCCAGCTGGGCATTTCCATGGTAACCAGCCTGCCTCCCTTTCGGGGCTGACCAGAGGTCAGCAGGCCCCGGAGCCCTGGCCTCTCTAGGCTGAGGCACCTCTCCCCCAGCCAGCATACCAGACCAGGGCCAGACCCAGGACTTTCTACCCACCCCCTACAGGTTTGCAAGGTGCCCAGACTTACCTGGAAGAACTGAGGGGGCCAGGAGAGGTGCGGGAGCGACTGGAAGCCCAGCAGGGCCCTGCTAGGGGTGAGGACTGAGGCTGGGGGCAACTTCAGCCGCTCATGTCCCGAGTGGGACGGGCAGGTCTGGCTGGGAGCTCCACTCCGTGGGCCGCACAAAGACTTGCACGCACAGCCTTGGCCTGCCCCGCGGCGGCCACAGCCCCGGGGGAAAGTTACAATGGCCACTGGGCCGGGGGCCGGGGGCCAGGGGGCCGGCCTGGGGGGCGGGGGGCCGCGGGGAGTCTGGAGCCTTCTTTGTTTGCAAGGTTTCCCTCAACAATGGCTGCTCCGCTCTTTCCTCTCTCCTCCTCCTCCTCCTCGGCTCTACCCGCTGCCGCCTTGCGCTGCCTCTACCTCCAAGCAGCCCGCCTGCCCTCCCCAGGCCACCAGGCCCCTCTGCCAGGGCAGCAGACCAGGCAGGGCCCGGCACTCACACTTACTCACAATCGTACACGCACAGACACACGCAGCGCCCACCCGCTCCTAGCCTTTTCTCCCTTTCTTTCCTTCCCTCCCCGCTCGCTCACGGAGCCTCTCAGAATGAGGCCCCAGGGCGGGCAGAGGGTGGAGCTGCCCCCACCGGCCCCGCCCCCTCCCAGCCAGGGAAGAGGAAGAGGGAGAGAGGGAGGGCGCGGGAGCGAGAGAGACAGGCAGTCAGGGAGGACTGCTGAGAAAAACAAAAGAGAGACAGAGACTGGGAGAGACTAAGATGGAGAGATGGAAACAAAACAGACTGGGCCTGGAGAGACCTGGGTGGAGGGGAGGCCTGTGGGGACCAGGAACTGAAATGCTCGCTCCAAGCCCCAGGTGTGGTGCTCAAGAGTGAGCAGGGGGGCCAAAGCCACAGGCAGGAATGGAGGAGGGTGCTCTCCTCTCTGGAGACTCACAGTACCTACAAACCACCTCCCAAACGTGCCCCAAATCTCTCTTGCCACCCTGGGCTTCAGCCCCTGGTGAAATCCCACAGCAACTAGCTGGGGAGGGAGACTCCAGGGGGTTATTTTTGACAGAGATACACTCTGACTTCAGCCTATAAACAACTGATTGGAGGGAGGGGGACATTCCAGGCTCCTGGGCCCCCAACCCAGCCAAGTTCCCAGCCCCGACTTAGATCTGCCTTAGCAGGAAGCTCCCTCACCCACCGCAGCCACCACCACCGGAGACACGTGGGTGCAGGGGAAAGAGGCGCTGTCAGAGCTAGGGAAGGCAAACTTGCCCAACCAAGGATCCCCAAAAGGAGGCCTGGTCTGCTGCTGAATCCTCCCACCACCCCAGGAAAAAAGGTATGTGGTTACTGCGGTAGGAGCTCTTCCCCAATGCAAAGGGGATTCCTGACCGGCTGGTGTGGCTCAGTGGATTGAGCGCGGGCTGGGAACCAAAGGGTCCCGGTTCGATTCCCAGTTGGGGCACATGCCTGGGTTGCCGGCCAGGTCCCCAAGTGAGGGCCATGTGAGAGGCAACCATAAATTGCTCTTTCTCCCCTCCCTTCTCTCCCTCAGGGGGTGTTTCTACAACTTGGGTTTCTACAACTTGGGTAGTGGGTCCAGGCCCTACTCCCTGGCACACACTGAAGGGGGCAGCATATAACCTGCTACTTCACTGCAGGTTGAGCCGCTGTGCCCTATTCCCCCTCCCACCCCCACCACTCACAGCCCCAGTCAGGACCTCTCCTGACCAGTTGGCTGTGCAGTAATGCTGCGCCCGGCTCTGTGAACACCCCCCAATAACACATCTCACTTTCACTCAGTACCTGAACCTGAAACATACTTCAACCAGTGGATACATACCAGTGGATACATACCTCAAACTCCAAATAAACCCAATCCACAGTCTGACAGACCCTGATGTCCATACACACTGGCACTAGTGACATACATGCCCCGACTCCAACAGACACACCAGAAGTGCATCATATATAGGCTATTACACACACATCCTGACCCTGTGTTACCCAGGCACTAACCCCATAAACTATCACCCTTCCCTGCACACCGTTCTCATACCAAAATCTCTGACACTCAGCCAGACTACTACCTACACCAGGACTTGAGACATTCTCACTGACCCAAGTTTACAGCCCAACTCTAAGATAACCACAAACCACACACCCCCTTTCGCTACTGACAATTCCTGTCATTCTAAAGTGCGTTCATAGGCAGTATCTCAAAAGTACAGCACATAGGGCCAAATATTAGCCTAACTAGAACAGATAAGACAGAAAGGCCTGAGACCCTGGATTTCTAACGCAACTCAGCCCAGCCCTGGGGCACTGCAGTGATTCCTACTCTCTTCCCCCTCCAAAGAATGGCCACTCCAGGCCCAGAAATGGCTGTCTACATGGGAAGGGGTATAGGTGTGTGCTCTGGCTTCCCCCCAATTCAGGGTACAGATCCCCCACCCAGTCTGTCTCCTCAAATTTAGGGGGGAAGGGGCCTTAAATACCAAGATGACGGACATACCAAGACTCTGGCATATCATTCGAAATGGGCCCCCTCCTACTTCCTTCTCTAGCAAGTCTGCCCTTCTCTATGTTCTGACTTAATTCCCCCACTTGCAAAGGGGCAGAAGAGGTCCAGCTAAAGAGAGCAAGTCTGAATTAGAAAGCCCTAATAGTTGGGGTGGGGATGAGCAGGGGGCATCAAAGAAGGACAAAGGTGATGAGGAAAGAGTAGAGGGAGAGCACCCCTCCTGGAGGTGTGGGCTTTGAAGGGCAGTAGCCTTCAGGATAAGGTACCAGCACTGCCCCCTGCCCGGGCCCCTGGGGCTCCCTGACCCAGGCCTCCAGTGTGCCTGCCCCCCTTCCTTTGTCTGTGCCCGGCCTCCCGTTGGCCTGGCGCTCTGCCATCCTCTTCTCCTGGCTCCCAGCCGCCACCACTGCTGCCTCCTCCCCTCCCCCTACTCCTCCCTGCCTTAACCCTTCTGAGCCACATGCTGCCCCAGACAGGCCCTGGCCCCCTCAGCAACCTGCCCTTTCCAGGGTGATGTCCCTTAGCAGAGGTTCTATCTGCTCCTGACCAAAGCCCCAGAAGCTATTCCCCACCCCCGGAGCACTATGGGAGCTGGGGGGGGTGTGTATGTGTATATCTTGTGGTGTTCCTTCTTCGTGTGCATGTGTGTGGGTCTGTGTGTGCTCTGGCTTCCCTCAGTCACATGTGTGGGGCATGTGCTGTCTCTGCTGGGCTGGGGGAGGAGGAGGAGCTGGGAGACAGCAGAGCACAAAGGAGAGACTCAGACAGGCAGGCAGGCAGCAGGCGGGCGGCCTGCCAGGGCGCCCGGGCGCCCACCCTAGGGCTGCTCCAGTTGGGGGGGAAGGTCTTTGCACCTGGACTGTACATGCTGCCATGATGCCCCTGCGTTCAACCATGTGCTCCCACCCACCCATGCAAGCCTGATCTCCTCTTTGACCCCAACTCCCACCATTCCCCACCTCCAGGCCACTCTCAAGCCTCTCAGCACGTGGTTCTCCTTTAAGTCTAACCTCTATCCAGCCTCTGTGGCATCAATCCATAAGACTTCTTCACATTGTGTAAGAAGATTCCCTGCTCTTAGCCATCTTTTGCCCCCTCCCCCCAATTGGGCCACTAGACACACAAACAGAACATGCCTTTTAGGGCGCTGACTGAAGATGCCCCCCCCACACACACACACCTGTGCACAAATCCTCTTCCTGGCCCCATGCTGCTCCCAGACAGGCTGAGGAGGAAACTTTCTCCCCTCTCTGCTGGACCCAGGCACCCAGCCTCAACTTCAGGGCCAGCCTCTCATCTACCTCCAACCTGACAAGCCCTCTACACACCTCCTACCCACTCTTTGTGGGGAGCTAAGATTCAAAATGTAAGACTCAGGCCCCTAGCTTGTTCAGAGCCTTAGTTCCTACTATGCTCCTGTGAGGCAGTGGAGGATCAAGGCCATGGGGTGGACTCAGAGCGCGGATGGATGCAAACAAGGCACCCAGCATGGGGCAGTTCTTTGAAAAAAATACACACACAAACATGCACACCAAGCTGGTTACAAAGAGGAACGATGGGGCCAGGCAGGAGTCCAGCTTAGTAAACTCTTTCCTCACCTCTCCCCCACCCTCTGCAGCAGGAGCCAGGGGTTCCCACACCCAGACATTCCAGGATTCTCAGGCTCTACTAGCCCTCCCTCTGGGCCCTGGGCCCCTTAAACGTCACTTTAAGTGTGTGCCCAGACCAGCTTGGCCTGGGTCACATGATTTTCAAGGAAGCTTCCTCACTGGCAGCTTCCCTTGAGGCCTGGGTTGGGGGGCACTCGTGGGGTGTGGGACTCCCAGAAAACAGGGAATCTAGAGGGGCAAAGGACCCAAACCAAGCTAGATTCAGGGACACCTGACTTTCAGAAGAAAAGAAGAAAGCTAACTCCAGCCTGGGACAAGAGGTGGGCCTGCAAATAATTCAACTGGATAGCTCAGTTGGTTAGAGCATCAACCCTATACACCAAGGTTGCAGGTTCTATCCCCAGTCAGGGCACATAAAAGAACCAACCAATGAATGCATAAATAAGTGGAACAACAAATGTATGTTTCTCTCCCCGCCCCGACCTCTCTAAAAGTCAATTAAAAAAAAGAAATGTAAGAACCCAGGGTCCTGGGGATGTGGATAGACAGTGTTCTGAGGGCCTCTGAAAACTACTTCTACAATCACACTGCCTCTCTTTCCTCCTGGCAGAGAGGGAGAGCCTTCCCCTCCCCAGGAAAGAACTCAGATCCAGACTGTCACTGGCAAGAGCTCTTGTTTGGGGGAGGCAGGGATCTGAGCCTAAGTTCTTCTCAAGTTCTCGCTTTGGGGTCAAGCATTGCTCCCCTCAACTCAACTCTCACAAATCACTCTAGTCCCTAGCTTGACCGGGGCTGCCACAGTCCCTCTACCACAGGGCGGTGATACCAGACCCCAGGGCCCAATTATCTGCCCCCTCCCGGAGCACCTCCTGTCCCTCAAGAGAGCAACCTTCCCTGGCAACAGGCAGGAAAATTTGGAGGTGGGGGAGGATGGGCCCCAATTAATCCCTCCCCCAAAACACGGTCCTCAGAAACAGCCTGGAGGGGGGTGTCACAGGATCTGTAAGAGGGAATAGGCAGCGGGGCGGGGGGGGGGCAACCCAAACCAGCCAATCACAACTCTATGGTGACCTGAGGGGGGGGTCAAAAGTCTAGACTCACTTCTGATTGGCTAACACCCTGGAATTCTGGGAATTTCAGCCCCCCAATCCCCTCCCCAAGTAGCCTCTTCGCCCCCCCTCCAAAATCTACACACAAGTTACCCCCAGCACCCCCACCCCGCGTCTCCAGGCTGCTGCGTATTTACATAGTTGGGGAAAACCCTCCCCCCGGACTGAGGTCCCACATACCCCTCACAACCCCCTACCTCCGCCATGCTATCGACGCCCCACACACAAGTTCTCGCCAAACAAGGGGTGAGGGATCCGCGGAGAGGGTAAGGGAGGGAGGGGCCGGGCGGCCGTGCGCCCCACTCACCAGGACAGGCACAGCCCACTGACATCTTCACATCGCCCGCCGCTGGGGGCCCAGCCGAGTCACGGTGCCCGCCCCGCGCGGGGACAAGCCGGGCATGAGCCGCCGCCGCCGCCTGCGGCCCCCGCTGCGCTCGCCGCCGGCCCGGCCAGGCCCGGCCTCTGCCCTGTGCGGGCGGGCCCTAGCTGCAGCGAGGAGCCTGTCAGGCGCGGAGCAGACAGGAAGGAAGCCAAGCAGGAAGGCGAGCTGCCTCTGCGTGTGTGCGCGCGGGTGTGCGTCCCCCGAGTGTGTGTCTGTGTGTGCGCGTGTGCGTGTCTGTGAGCTCCCGCTGCCAACGCCGTCGCCGCCGCCGCTCGCTCCCGTCTCCCACTCCTCGCTCCCGCTATCGTAGGCGCCGGCTCTCCGGCCTTAGCGGGGCTGGGCCGGGCTTTATTAATATGCTAATTGCCTGCTAGTGGGAGGGGAGAGCAGTGTCAAAGTGACCCGGGCGGGCGCGCAGCGAGCGACGACGTGCGTGCGCCGCGCCGCGGGCGGGCGGGCTGCTAGGGGCCGCGAGCGTTCAAGGAACGGCAAGCATGTGACGCAGCTTTTAAAAAAGGAGACGGAGGCAGAGACCCCAGAGAAGGAGAGCGAGGGGGAGGGATAGGAGGGGAAGGCTCGCACTGTGTGTCGGTCCTCCCGGCGCTGCTGAGTTGGGAGCGGTAGATGAGCCGGAGCGGGAGCCGGGACTCGGGAAGGCGGAGCCTGGGTGGGCTGTGAGGTGTAGCTCTTTCTCCACCCCAGCCATGAACTGGGAGGGAAAAGGGACTGCTGACCCCCAACCCCCACTCATGCTCTCTGTTGAGACCGCAGTCTTACTCGGGACCCTCGTTATGTGCCCCCCCATCTCAACCTGGGTGGGGAAAGGACCACTGTCTTAATTCTTGTAGCAACCCGTCAATTCGCCTCCTCTCTAAATTAACCACCCCTCCCTTGCCTGTTAAACCCGTTGGGACGAGAGCTAAAAGGGTTAATTAAGTGGGGTTCCCGCCCTTCCCCGCCTAAGGGCCCAGGATCTGCGTTTTGCTGGGGGGGAGGGGACGGCGGAATGGCCGCTTGGTTGGACTGGGGAGGTGGGAATCAGCAGGCTGTCCTTCCCCCCCTTGCAGGCTCTGACTCATCAGTCAAGACACTCTACTCCCCTCTTTCTCCATCCAGTCTTGGCCTCCCCCACCCCGCCCCCTGCCTGCCGCCCCTCGCCTGGGAGCCGCTATCCTTTGGAGGCCTGGAGACCGGGGAGACCTGGAAGCAGACCCCTCCAGTGTCCCCTATCCGTAGGGCCTTTGGCCACGGTGGGAGTGGGGTATGTGGAAGGATGATCGGGACGGTCAATGTAAGGAACACTCCGTCCCCAGGGAGGAGCCTCCCAACCTTCAGGCACTCTTCAAGGACTCCCCAACCCAGCTGAAGGAGGGGGGACTCCTCCCCCCTCTCCGTCCCTTCCCAAAAGCCCAGCCTCGGCTGCCTCATAAACAGGAAATATCTATTAGCAGGGGGAGGGAGGGGAGCCGTCTGGAAAAGAGAGTTGGCCCCCTTCCTTCTGGGGGGTCCCCAGCTGTTAGCTTCTCTTTCTTAAGCTTCAGGGTGGGCTCCAGGAGTAGCCGCCACTGGGGACCTGAGCTGGTCTCCCCTCCTTAGGGCATGTGGCTCAGACTGGGTAGGGGACCCCCTTTGTTACTTAGGATGGGATCGATTGCGAAGGTTTCCTCCTACCCAGAGTCTGCACAGCTGGCTTGACTGGCTGGGGGAGGGTTACAGATGTGGAGGCTTAAGTGTTTATGAGATCCCTTCTCTCCACCTTAGCTTTTGCTGAAGAAGCTTGAAATGATGGGAGGATGAGGATCTGAGGGTTGAGAAGACGGCCTTCCTGGGGACGGGGAACCTCTCCCATATGTTTAGGAGAGTATGGGGGAGGGGAGCTGTGAGCACAGCCACATACTCCAGCATTCCCATCTTCGTTGTGGATTTCCACCCCCGCCCGCCCCCGCCCCCACCCGGCTTGTCGGTTCCTTCTGCTCCCTACCCCCACCTTCAGGAGAGGGAGTGGGAATGGGAGGGGCAGGGAGGGACTGGAGTCGTCCACACTGGTATAGGTATCCTCCACAGCATCCCCTGCCTGTGACTATCTTCTCCCTGTACTCCTCCAGAGAGCGGTCAGGCAGCGCTAGAGGGAGTGAAGGGAACCTAAAATAACAGAACACTAATCTGGAACTTCGGATACCTAGGGTTGAATTCCAGCTTTGCCCTTCACTAGCAAGTGACCTGGGACAATTGACTTCACTCTAAGCTTCATCCCTGTAATTGTTGAGAATCAAACTAGGCAATGTATACCTGGTCACCTAACCCAGGGCCAGCCATGTAGTCAGTACTCAATACACGTTAGCTCCTTGTTGCCTTCTTTGAAGTTATCTGTTATTTCCAGAGTGTGGGGAGTGGCTGGATTGGCTGGACATTAGAGGTAGAGTGGAGGAGAGGGCTACCTGCCCTGACCCCTTTCACTCTCTGCTCTTCATCAATTTGCCTTCCCCCAGTCCTGTGACTGCTTTATCCCTGAGGCCACTCATTCCAAACAACTAGCTTGGCCAGATTCCATAGTCATCACCAATTACCTGGGTGGACAAAGGGACTTACAATCTACCCTGTAGGGGACTATGCCTCCTCTGAATCTGAGGTTCCCTTCTCCTATGTTAACACCTGTGGAAGGTGGAAGGCAAGGAAGAAAAAACAGCAACAGCTTTTGTTGAGCACACACTACGCGCCAGGCACTGTGCTAGGTGTTTGATGCCCTGAGATCTGGTTTACTGTTCCTGACCACCTTTGGAAGAAAGTGCTATTACCTCCATTGAACAAGGAAGAAAACAGATTTAGAGAGGTTAATAAATATGACTTGTCTGTAAAAAACACTCTTTTGATTTTCAAAGATTTTATTTAATTTTTAGAGAGAGGGGAAGGAAGAAAGAGAGAGAGATAAACACTAATGTGTGGTTGCCTCCTGCATGCCCCCCACCGGGGACGTGGCCCCAAACCAGGCATGTGCCCTGACTGGGAACTAAACTGGTGACACTGGTTCACAGGCTGGCACTCAAGCCACTGAGCCACACCAGCCAGAGCTATAAAGCATATAAGAGTTTATTCCTCTTTGCCTACTAACTAGTTAATGCCTCATTTAAACTTCAGTTCCAGCTTCATCTCCTCTAGGAAGATACCCCTTCCACTCCCACTCCAGCTACTCTAGTGGCCCTCTTGCCTTTAAGAAAAAAGCTCCCACAGAGCAATTGAGATCTTGCTTCCTGGCAATTGTCCTTCAGTTTGGCTTGAATAAACTCATAAAAATTCTCTTAAAAAAAAAAAAGCCTTGGCCGGACACTCAGTTGGTCAGTGTCAACCCCATACACCAAGGTTGCAGGTTCGATCCCTGGTCAGGGCACATACAATTCAGGAATCAACCTGTGAAGGCATAAATAAGTGTGGAACAAATCAATGTTTTTCTCTTTCTCCCTTCCTTTCTCTCTCTAATAATAAAAATTTTAAAAATCTCAATACTGTCGAATGAGTGATTAAAATAAGTGGTTTCACCTCCTTGAAGAACCAGGCTTAGGGAGGTTACGTAACTCACCTAAGGTCACACAGCTAAGTATTAAGCTCTTTTCCCTGCCTTACTTTTAGTATGGACCAGACCTTGGGAAAGAACATCTTTGGAGCAGCTCTGGGAACTGTGGTGCAGGCAAAAATGGGAAGAGAAGTCATGGATGCCTGGCAGATAGACCTGGGGTGTGGCAAGCCTATGTAGAGAGTCTATAATTTAATTACCATGTCCTGGAGGATGGAGGCTTAACTGAATTTTTTTTTAAATTTAATTGATTTTTTAGAGAGAGAGAGAGGAAGGGAGGGAGAGAGAGACACACACACACACATTGATTTGTTCCACATATTGATGCATTCATTGGTTGATTCTTGCCTGTGCCCTGACCGGGGACCAACCTGCAACTTTGGCCTGTCAGGCTGATGCTCTAACCAACTGGGCACCTGGCCAGGACAGCTTAGATTTGGATGGATGGGTATGAGCACCCAGTTTGGGGTTCTTTTTCTGAGTTGAAATCGCATTACATAAATTAACATCTCTCTTTTTTTTTTTTTTTTTTAACATCAATGGTTGCCTCTCACACACACCCCACCAGGGACCTGGCCTGCAACTCTGACATGGGCCCCGACTAGGAATCGAACTGGCAACCCTTTGGTTCTCGGGCTGGAACTCAATCCACTGAGCCACACCAGCAAGGGCTAAATTAACCATCTTAAAGTAAACAATGCAGTGGCTGGCATTCCAGTATTTGTAAATGTCATTTATTAGTACAAGGTGGATTCTAGACAGGATGAAGCTAAGTGGGAGGTATTTGAGAAAAGGTGAGGTGAGAAAATGGGAAGAGGAGCCCCTCAGAGAGACAGACAGCAGAGGCAACTGACTAGGCTCTAGCTCCAGGAGAGGTAGGCTTCCTGCTTCTTCCAGCCCTTAGAACTTATCCCATCTAACTCCCTCTCCTGACCTTAACCTTGGCCTTCTCTATTTTCTCCCACTTTTTTTTTTTTTACCCTTGAAACTCCCTCAAATTCTTATTGGCATTGGTCTTTAAAGGATGAATATTCTTTTTCCATCATGATAGTAGATGCTATATGTCATTGATGGCTGTGTCCCCAGCACCTAACAGGGTACCTAGAACCTAGTATGTGTCCTGTGGTATTTGTTGAGTGGTAAGAATTATATGATAGGATTTATCTTCCCTTGCCTCAACACATGACTCCTTTCCCTCTTGTCCATTAACCATCATCATCACCACCAGCACCATCTACCATCACCATTTCTTCATTTCTCTGCCAAAAGAGTTTCTCAAAGTGTGTAAGAAACTCCCAGGAAACCTGTTAAATATGTAGAAGGCTCCACCCTCAGTTGGAAGAGACCTAATCTCTGCAGAGGGCAGGGGATCTAGGAATCTGAAATTTAAACAAATTCCTCAGGGACCCTGCCCAAGGTAGCTCAGTTGGTTAGAACTTTGTCCAAATACTCTTAGGTTGCCAGGTTTGAATCCCAGTCAGGGCACATACAAGAATCAGCCAGTGAATGCATACATAAGTGCAACAACAGATCGATGTTTCTCTCTCTCTCCCACCCTCTCTCTAGAATCAATAAATTAAAAAAAATTTTTTTAAAGTTCCTTTTGCCCTGACTGGTGTAGCTCAGCAGATTGGACGTTGTTCTGCAGCTTGAAAGGTCATTGGTTTGATTCCTGGTCAGGGAATATGCCTGGATCGCGTGCCAGGTCCTGGGTTGGGGAGATACGGAGAGACAACCGATTGATGTTTTTCTCTCACATGGATGTTTCTCTCTCTCTCTTCCTCCCTTCCCCTTTCTCCAAAAATAAATAAATAAAATCTTAAAAAAATATATATATGCCCTGGTTGGTATAGCTCAATGGATTGAGCGCGGGGTGGGAACCAAAGGGTCGCCAGTTCAATTCCCAGTCAGGGCCCATGCCTGGGTTGCGGGCCAGGTCCCCAGTGAGGGCCATGTGAGAGGCAACCATACATTGCTGTTTCTCTCCCTCTCTTTCTCCTTCCCTTCCCCTCTCTAAATAAATAAATAAATAAAATCTTAAAAAAAAAAAAGATATTTGGAAATAGTTCTTTCTTCTCAAAGGATCCCCACCCTGCAGGGCATTCCCACCAAGAGGGCAAAACCTATTAGTGTCACCTTCCGTAAACAACTGCTCAGTACAGTGGAGGACACACCTGTAGGAACCTAGAAGCCAAAGAAAAAACAATACTGTGTGTCCCTGGGCAAATGGCTTAACCCTTTCTTTTCTTTTTGATTGATTGACTCTTTTTAAAGATTTTATTTATTTATTTACTTTTAGAGACGGGGAGGGAGGGAGAAAGAGAGTGAGAGAAACATCAGCGTGCAAGAGATGCATCGATCGGTTGCCTCTCCCTCGCCCCCAACTGGGGACCTGGCCGGCAACCCAGGCATGTACCCTGAATGGGAATTGAACCAGTGACCTTTTGGCTCACGGGCCAGCACTCAATCCACTTGAGCCACACCATCCAGGGCTGGTTGATTTTAGAGAGAGAGAGGGAAAGGGGGCAGAGAAACATTGATTTGTTGTTCCACTTATTTATGCATTCATTGGTGGATTCTTGTGTGTCCTCTGACTCAGGAGGAACTGCAACCCTGGGGTGTCAGGACCAGTCAGGGCAGCTTAATCCTGTCTTAGTCCCAATTCCTTCTTCAGAATAATGGGGATGGTGATCTCTGCTTTTCTGATTCTTCCAGGGATATTGCAAGGATTCCATGATATGTGACAACAAGCCGAGGACTGTAAACCATTCCTCAAATGTGGGTTGTCTGAGCCTAAAAATAAAGCACTAAAAAGGACATTGTTTTTGGTTGAAGCTACCTGGTAGAACAACAGCAGTTCAGATATATGAATTATCTTCTGCTGGGTAACAATTTACTCTCAAATTTAGCATTTTAAAACAACAAACTTATTACTTCATGCAGTTTCTGGGAGTCGGGAATTCAGGAGTGGTTGAGATGGTGGATCTGGCGCGGGTCTTCCACAAGGTTGTAGTCCAGCTGTTGTCCAGGTCGACAGCCGTCTCAAGGTTTGACTGGGGCTAAAGAATCTGCTTCTTCTGCCCTGGCTGGTGTAGCTCAGTGGATTGAGCGCGGGCTGGGAACCAGAGGGTCCCGGTTTGATTCCCGGTCGGGGCACATGCCTGGGTTGCGGCCCAGGTCCCCGTGAGGGCCATGTGAGAGGCAACCACACATTGCTGTTTCTCTCCCTCTCTGTCTCCCTCCCTTCCCCTCTCTCTAAAAATAAATAAAAATAAAATCTTTAAAAAAAAAAAAGAATCTGCCCGGCTGGTGTAGCTCAGTGGATTGAGCGCGGGCTGGGAACCAGAGGGTCCCGGTTTGATTCCCAGTCGGGGCACATGCCTGGGTTGCGGGCCAGGTCCCCAGTGAGGGCCATGTGAGAGGCAACCATACACTGCTCTTTCTCTCTCCCTTCTCCTCTCTCTGAAAATAAATAAATAAAATCTTTAAAAAAAAAAAAAAAAAAAGAATCTGCTTCCAAGTTAACTCTCATGGTTGTTGGTAGGCCTCAGTTCTTCAATGGCTGTTGAACAGAGGCTTCAATTTTTTTTTTTTTTTTAGGATTTTATTTATTTACTTTTAGAGAGAGCGGAAGGGAGGGAGAGAGAGAAACATCGAAGTGCCAGAGACACATTGGTTGGTTGCCTCTCACACACCCCCAACTGGGGACCTGGCCCACAACACCGGCATGTGCCCTGACCAAGAACCTAACTGCAACCCTTCCGTTTGCAGGCCAACGCTCAATCCACTAATAGAAGCTTCAGTTTTTTGCCACATGGGACTCTCCATTGGGCTGCTCACACATGGCACTTTGCTTTCAGTAGAGTAGTAGTGTAAGATATAAGAGAGAAAAGAGGGGAAGGTAGAGAGAGAGAATGAGAATAAACACTTAAGCTGAAAGCCTGTCTTTTTATAACCCAGTCTTTGAAGTGCTATATCATCGTTTCTGCCTTCTATTATTGGTCACACAGACCAACCCTGGTGTATAACATGGGAGGGACTGACATAAGAGTGTGAATAACAGGAGGCGGAGATTATTGGGGGCCATCTGGGGAATTTCCAACCACACCACGCTGGTCCTCAGTGTTGCAGGTCTGGAGATTCCGTGAATCATAATTCATCAGATTCAGGAGACTGACTCACACAAATTAAACACACGTGAAACATCATCTTGGCACTACTCTCCCTCCCTCTTTTCTAGAACTGTTTTGTTAAACTGGTCTTCCTTTTAACACAACAGATGTGTTCCTACTTCAGAGCCTATGCATTGGCTGTTCTTACCACATAATGTCCTTTTTAAAAAAAAGATTTTATTCATTTATTTTTTAGAGAGAAGGGAGCGAACATCAATGTGAGAGAGAGGGTTGCTTCTTGCACGCCTCCATTGGGGGACCTGGCCTGCCACCGAGGCACGTGCCCTCACCAGGAATCCAACCAGTGGGTGATCTGTAGGTTTGCAGGCTGGCGCTCAATCCACTGGGCCTCACCAGTCAGGGCCAGAATGTCTTCTGAATGGTAGGTTTTCCTTGTGATTTAGGTCTCACTTCAATATCTCCCCCTCAGAGACCTTACCTGATCATACCGTTTGAAACTGTTCCCTCTTGCCCTGGCTGGTGTGGCTCAGTTGGTTGGGCGATGTCCAACAAACCAAAAGGTTGAAGGTTCAATTCCCAATCAGGGCACATGCCTAGGTTGCAGGTTGGTCCCGTCAGGGCATGTGTGGGAGATGTTTGTCTCCCTCTTTTTCTCATTCCCTTTTCCTGTATATAAATAAAAAATAAAATTGTTCCTTTTTACCTTTTGCTCTCTCCATCCCATTTATTTTCTGATAGTACCTAACAAAGCCCTCTGAAATTATTTTGACTCTGTTTACTTGGAGATTGTCTCTATACTAGAATGTGAGCTTCATTAGAGAGGGTTTTTTATTTTTTGTTTGTTTTTGGTCTGATTTTTTGTATTTCCAGTGCTTAACACAGAGCCTGGTACAGAGTAGGCACTGAATAAATAAGCCAGAATGCTGATTTGTTAATTGATACTGACAAATACAGATTATGTGAACTTGGAATTTTATCTCTCTTGATCACCATTCTTTCTCCCCATAGAAAATGACATGGGCCCTGGCTGGTGTAGCTCAGTGGACTGAGCGTGGGCTGGGAACCAAAGGGTCCCGGTTCAGTTCCCATTCAGGGCACATGCCTGGGTTGCAGGCCAGGTCCCCAGTGAGGGCCATGTGAGAGGCAACCATACATTGCTGTTTCTCTCCCTCTCTTTCTCCTTCCCTTCCCCTCTCTGAATAAATAAATAAATAAAATCTTAAAAAAGAAAAAGAAAATGACATGGGAAGTTAGTTATTATAATCAGATGAGTCTGGTGAGCATGGAGTTGGGCAAGGACATGTGATTGCAGGTGCCAATATTTGGTGGCTTATGTCTCTGAGGTTTTCCTTCATGGCCCTTAGGAATGCATCTGCCAAGGAGAGTAGTAGCCACAACACCACCTCTGTCTCAGTGGTACTGAAGACTGAGAGGTACGCCCCGGCCCGTGTGGCTCAGTTAGTTGGGAGTCATCCTGCAAACCAAAAAGGTCACGGTTTGATTCTTGGTCAGGGCACATGTGTGGGGTGTGGGTTTGGTCCCCAGTTGGGGTGTGTACAGAGGGCAGCTAATCAAGTCTCTCCTTCTCTTTCTCTCTTCCTCCCCCTCTCTCTAAAATAAAAAATAAAAAAATTAGAAAAAAACAGACTGAGAGATATATTCTTATCTTTTTGAGTAGATTCCATGCAGACACCACCTTTAGGTAAATACTTTGTTTTGTCAGATGCAGAGCAAAGCAAAAATGCCACAGCTTTCTGCCTTCTTTAACATTAATCTTCCCAAAGCCTAATCAGCATAATAATGACCATAATTCATGCCCAAATCACCAACACTTATGGGTCATCTCTTAGAGTAAGTTTCTTCCACAGATGAAGAATTGTTTTTTTTTTTTTTTAAAGATTTTATTTTTTATTTTATTTTTAGAGAGAGGGGAAGGGAGGGAGAAAGAGAGGGAGAGAAACAGCAATGTATGGTTGCCTCTCACATGGCCCTCACAGGGACCTGGCCCGCAACCAAGGCACGCGCCCCGACCGGGAATCGAACCAGGACCCTCTGGTTCCCAGCCCGTACTCAATCCACTGAGCTACACCAGCCAGGGCAAGAATTGTTTTATGTATCTATTCTTACTGATTTCTCATAGGCAAATTATTTCTAAGTTTATTGGGAAGAAACTTTATTGTAGCCTGCATAGGACTATTGTATACAAAAAATTGTGAACAGATTCAGTTTCTGAATTTGTGGCTTTTTAAAAAAAATTAAAATTGATTTTATAGAGAGAGGGAGGAAAATATTGATTTATTGTTCCACTTATTTATGCATTCATTGCTTTTCCCTTTTTTTTTTTTTAAGATTTTATTTATTTATTTTTAAAGAGAGGAGAAGAAAGGGAGAAAGAGCAATGTATGGTTGCCTCTTACATGGCCCTCACTGGGGACCTCGCCTGCAACCAACTGGGAATCAAACCGGTCCCTTTTCTTTTCCATTGGTTTATTCACTTTTTTAAAAGATTTTATTTATTTATTTTTAGAGAGAGCGGAAGGGAGGGAGAGAAACAGCAATATATGGTTGCTCCTCACATGGCCCTCACGGGGACCTGGCCTGCAACCCAGGCATGTGCCCTGACTGGGAATCAAACCGGGACCCTTTGGTTCCCAGCCTGCGCTCAATCCACTGAGCTACACCAGCCAGAGCTCCATTGGTTTATTCTTATATGTACCCTGACCAGGGATCAAACCCACAACCATGATATATCTGTCGATGTTCTAACCATTGAGTACCCGGCCAGGGCTGAATTTGTGGCTTTTAAAGCCTATTTGGGAAGACAAAACTAACTTACCTGAAAGATTATGAAACTAACTGAAAGGCAGTTGTATTAGTGCGCCTAGGCTGCCATAACAGAATACCACAGACTAAGTGGCTTAAACAACAGAAATTTATTTTCTCACAGCTCTGGGGGTTAGAAACCCAAGATTAAGGTGCTGGTGGTGCTGGTTTCTGGTGAGACCACTTTCCCTGTGTTGCAGGTGTTGCTTCTTCTTCTGACGCCAGATCTATTGGATCAGGCCTCCACTTTTACGATGTCATTTAACTTCACCTCCTTAAATGCTCTATCTCCAAATACAGTGATATGGGGAGTATATCTCTTCAACATATGAATTTTGCCCGGTGCAGGGCTGGGGTGGGCACAATTCAGTCCATAACAGAGGCCCTGTCCTTTCATGAAATTTTCGTAGGAGGGTGTGTGTGTGTGTGTATATATGTATATATATATATATATATATTTTTTTTTTTTTTAATTTTTAGAGAGGGGAAAGGGAGGGAGCAAGAAAGGGAGAGATACATCAATGTGTGGTTGCCTCTGTATGCCCCAACCAGGGACCTGGCCCGAAACCCAGGCATGTGCCCTGACTGGGAAGCAAACAGGCAACCCTTTGGTTCACAGACCGGCACTCAATCCACTGAGCAACACCATCCAGGGCTTATTTTTATTTTTTATGTTTTATTGTTTATGCTGTTACAGTTCCAATTATTTCACCCCCCTCCACCCAGCCCACCCCCATAAATTTTTATTTGATTTTAAGAATGGAGAGGGAAAGAGAAAGATTGATCAATTGTTCCATTTATTTATGCATTCATTGGTTGATTCTTTTTTAAAAAAGATTTTATTTATTTTTTAGAGAGAATAGAAGAGAGGGAGAAAGAGCAATGTATGGTTGTCTCTCACATGGTACTCACTGGGGACCTGGCCTGCAACCCAGGCATGTGCCCCGACTGGGAATCGGACTGGGACCCTCTGGTTCCCAGCCGGCGCTCAATTCACTGAGCTACACCAGTCGGGCCTCATTGGTTGATTCTTTATAAGTGCCCTTATGCAGGATAGAACCTGCAACTTTCGCTTATTGGAATGACACTCCAAATGATCACCCAGTGGAGGCTGTGGGAATGTATGCTGATGCAACCTTCCTGAAGGACAATTTGGCATTATCCACCAAAATTTCAAGTGCATACATCTTTAACTCAGCAATTTCTTTTCAAGGAAACTATTCCAAACAGAAGTACAAATATACATGTACACATGTACAAGAATGTTCACTGTAACTTCATTTGTAATAGTGAAAAACTGGAAATAAATATAACAAATAATGATATACCCATATAATGGAAGGGGTACTCTCTAAGATCTCAGTAAACATTTGGGTAGTGAATGAACTAACAGTGTTACATGAAAAAAAAAAAAAAAAGCAAGTCGTAGAACCATACATATGGAATGGTCCTTTTTTTTTTGTTAAGATTTTGTTTAATTTTTAGAGAGGGTAAGGGAGGGAGAAAGAGAGGCAGAGAAACATGAACCCATTGCCTCTCACGCCCCAACCGGAGACCTGGCCGGAAACCTAGGAATGTGCCCTGAGAATCAAACCTGGGACTTTTAGGTTCAGCCTTTCAGTTTGCAGGTCAGCGCTCAATCCGCTACACCAGGAGTCCCCAACCACCCTGGCCGCGGACTGGTACCGGTTCGTGGCCTGCTAGGAATCAGGCCTCCAGGGTAGCTCTCCCGAGCTCTGCCTCCTGTCTAGCCATACCGCCCCCCAACCCCCCACGCCCGAGTCCATTGCAGGAGGTGTGCAGCTGCGAGCAGGTGAAGCTCGCCTGAGCTCCGCCTCCAGTTCCCCCCTCCGTCCCCCGCCCCCGTCCGTGGAAAAGCCGGTCCCTGGTGCCAAAAAGTTTGGGGACCGCTGCACTAAACCATACCAGCCATAGAATGGTTCCATTTTTGAACACCCCCCCCCAAAAAAAGTGTAATCCTATAGATTTTTATATTCATAGAAAAAGCGTGGATGAATATACACTGAAGGTGACAAGAGTTAAATCTGGGGAGAACTGGAATTTGCAGGCCAAGTGTATTTTTTTTACTTTATATAGTTTTGCATTCTTTGAAATGATTTTTAAACTTTTGTAATAAAAAAAACTTTTTAAAAAAGGAAAACAATATGAAGTAGCTCCAAAATGACAAGTGAGTGAATAGTAGAGATAGTGATCGACTGCAGAAATACAGAGAGGGATCACGATTGGCTGGGATGATCAAAAAAGGCTTTCCTGGATAAAATAGGGTATGAAAGATGTTTCGAGGTTCGAGTACCCCAGACAGAAAAACCAAGGCAGGAGAACACCTGTTGCCTTCGGAGGGCAGCAAGGTGATCTGTTTGCACCATCGCAGGACATGTGGTAACGAGAGGCCAACCTGGATTTTTGAGCACCCCGGATAGACGCGGAGAATGCAGTGTTTTAAGATTAAACTCGCAGTAGTGCCACAGTGAGATTAGGCGAGGGTTAGATCCTGGAATGCGCGTGCCCACTAGGGGGTGCTGTTTCAAAACATAGGCACACTTGGATTCTAGAGAAAGGAATGTACAGTATAGCAGGTAGAGCATCAGACAAAAGAGGGTGTTCTGACAGTTGGACGGATTAGCAAAATAAAAAGATGCGCAAATGTTAACTCTCCCCTGATTACCTCTCGCTCCCTAACTGGGTACCCCACACAGAAAAACTAAGCATTACAGTACATACGCCTATAGCATGTACCACTCTGGCTCCCTTAATGCGACTACTATTCCCAGGATCCCTCGTGAGCCCGCTGCCCTCTTTCCGGGTGCAAGTGTACGTGGGGAGAGTGGGTCTCGCCGCACGGCCTTCTGGAATTCGTAGTCTTGCAGTGTCTTCCGGGAGTTGTAGTTCTCTTCCCACCACCGGCTGGGCGAGGCAGGCGACTTGGAGGCGGTGCCGGCTATCAGAGCTGCGCTTGGGTGTTCAGGGGCCAAGATGGCGGCGCGCCGGGGACGGAGAGACCGAGTCGCGCCGCCTCCGAGTGGGGGCCCTGGCCCGGACCCTGGCGGTGGAGTTCGCGGCAGCAGGAAGGGAAGTCGGAGTCAAGCGCCGTATGGGACTGTAGGCACTGTGAGCGGCGGGGAGCAGGTGAGAGGCTGGCGGCCGGCCCGCGGCTGGCAGTAAAGCGGCGTGTGCCGGGCGGTGACACGTGGACGCCACAGGAAAGGGAGGAAGCGCTCGGGAGTCAATGCCGGGTGGCTGTGGGAGACAGGTTGGGCCGAGTGGACTGGGCCTTTTGCTGGTAGGATGCGGGCAGGGCAGGGTCACTACGGCCATTCCGGCGGAACGGCGAAGGAGCACAGCTTGGTGTTGGAAACGTGGCCCGTGATTGGAGGGGGAGGGGGCGCGGTGAGGGATTCGGACTTTGAGTTGAGGGCTAAGACCTCCCTCTAAGGATGCCGAGTGGGGGTTGCCCCCATCCCCGCACCGCAGTGCCTTTTCGGAGCCACGTGGTCTGGGGGGAAGCGATTTTCTCCGGGGAACTTATCTGCTTCCCCTCCCCCTCCAGAGGCCCCGGCACCCACGTGGATTGGGCTCAGGGTTGGGGGGGCCGCGGGTCCACGTCGGGGCGGGGAGGGGATGTCCACGTGGCTCCCGCCTCAGGCTGCCCGGCGTCTCGTATCGGCGCTGGAGCCGCACTGCCGGGAACTGGGTGTGTCTCAGCTGGTCCCGCCATCTCCGACCGGGCTGGGAGCCCCTGGCCGGGAAGGAAGGTAGGGGCTGCTGGAGTCAACTTTGCTCAGAGCCTTGGAGTTTTTTTTACTCCTGCTTTGGTCCGCGGCGCCTCTACGACAGCGGATGGTGAAGGACTTTCCAGATGTGCAGATGGCCGGGTGTGCTGGGGAGGGTAGAGGGCTGAGGGCTGAGGTTGAAGGACTGTGGAGTGAGCTTGTGGCGGCCTCTGCCTGACCAGCTTGGGCTGGGTTGTGAGTCACGGGCCCTGGCATTTCGGTTGCCTGCAGTCCTGCCTCGTTATTGATTCAAGGGGAATGGAGAGTGTCAATATGTACAGGGGACAAGCTTAAGGAAGGGAAAGAGTAATCCTCTCAACTTCTCTCACTTTTTCCTTCAGCATCTCTTTCGAGGAGGCAGCTAAGCCTTGCTCCCGTGAACTGATACAAATTGGGGTGGCCATTGAGTAAGGTGGTCTGGGATTTTTGCTGGGGATGGGAAAAGTTGGAGGCAATTTGAGAACAACGCTAGGTGAACTTTTATCGGAGGGGGAGGGGGCGGTTCTTTCTGTTAGAATCTTTTTTCTTGGCCTTGAGCTCTCCATCTTCAAAAGTTACCTTCTTACTCCTCACCAGAGGGCTTCTTAAAAGTTCCCAACCGGGGTGGAGGTTAGCAGGACTTAGTTTGAACTCTTAAGCAATGAGGCCAAGTCCTTGAAAGCTTTTTTGTTGTTCTGCAGGTGGGAGTTGGGCTGCAGGCTGCCAGGTAATGTCACTTCCAGTGGACCATTCCAGGCCCTTGCCTAGGAGAGAATGGCCTCTGAGTCCCTAACTTGGGAGCTGCCATCTCCTCTTCCTTCCTTTTCTCAGAGGTCACATCTTGTGGAAGTGGTGCTGCCTATGCTTTGTGGGAGAGGCAGGAAGAATTCTTGTTTTAAGCTGTAATCCAAGTTGGGTGGTCATTTGGGGTTGGAGAGGGTCTCATGGAGAGATTGCCCGGTTTGTCCCCCGCTCCCCAAGAACCATGTGTGGAAGCTAGTCAACCAGCTATTTATTGAGATAGCATTATGTTTGTACACAGGGAATACTGTGGTAAACTACTCATAGGCCCTGTCCTATAGGATCTTATTTTATCCTCACCTAAGGATGCTTCTTCATTGCTTTTGTAGGAAAAGAGGAAGGGGGAGGGGAGAGAAAGATCTATTGTCTGTTGGAAGTGGTGATGAGTGGTTTGTAGAGCTGGTCATTGTCTTGAGATTCTGGGCCAGGTAAGTGGCAGGGCAAGTTGAGATGCACCTTCTTGTACTGCCCTGACAGGGGATTGAATGGACAACCTGGGCATGTGTGCCGACCGGGAATTGAACCCCAGACCTTTTGGTGTACGGGACAACACTCCAACCAACGGAGCCACACCGGCCTAGGTAGATTGTGTGTTTTTATCAGGCCAGACAGACAATAAGGAAAGTGCGTATTTGAGATTATATAATTGTCAGTAGTAATCTACTTTGTAGGGTCTGGGAAAGGACATTTTATTTAAGCTGAGACTCAAAGGCTGTGTGTAGGTGGGGGACGCTTTCATCAGAGGGAATTACATGTGAAGGCCTTGAGGTGGGAGAGAACATGGCTTACTGGAGAGACTGGGAGACCTATATGGCTGGTGTGTAGAGAGACAGGTGGGGTGGTGGTGAGAGAGGACACCCTGGAGCAGAAGTCTGTTGGGGAAGACCAGGACCTCAGTAAGTTGTATTAAGGAGTTTAAACCTGATATCAAGAGCAGTAAGATACTATTGGAGGGATTTAGAGAGGGCCTCTGGAAGTGATCAGATTTATTTTTAAAGGTTTGTGGCTGGTTTTGAACCATGCAGGGACAAAACTGGATGTGGGCCTACTTATGGTCTGGGCTTCGCCCCTAGATGATCCTGGTACTCTGGGAGCTTTCCTGTGCCGGGATTGAGTGCTGGGTGAGGTCAGGTGAAGAGGGGTTGTCTCTGCCTGGGGTTTCAGTACTTGTCTGTTGGAGGTGGTGATGAGTGGTTTGCAGAGCTGGTCATTGTCTTGAGATTCTGGGCCAGGCAAGTGGCAGGGCAAGTTGAGGTGCAGCCTCCTTGCTCACTTCGGAGTGTTTGCTGAGCCAGGTGCTATTCAGCTGCTGGTTGTAATTACAGGATTGTGAAGGTCTGGGAGGAGTTAGTGCTTAAAATCTGCCACCTTTCACTTCTTCTCTGGGCCTGGCTTCCTAAAGAGTTCCTATCCAGCCCTTCCTCTCCAGGGTATCCTCCCCTTGGTAGGAGGGTGGATATAGGGTGTAGTTACACCTGTTGCCTTCCCCCCTGCCCCCCCCTTCGTCCCCCCTTGGAAGAGGTGCAGAATTTCCCTTTGCTGCAGAAGGGGAAGGGGCTGACTTGTCCATATTTGTTCCTATTCTCTGGCCTTTGCATCATATGTTTCCTACTGTGAAGATACCCTTGCCTCTGGCTTCTGGCTTCTGGCGTTGCCAGCCCCATTCCAGCCACTTCTGGCCCTGCCCACACCCACATGCTTGACAGGCCTGGACGGGTGGCTCCCTGCCTAATGAGGCTGAAGACATTGCTGGTTCTCAGGGAAGTGGTGGGGTGGGGCTTTTCCATCTACAGAATCAAGCTTTCTCATCTTTTGCTCTCAACCTGGTAGGGGTAGGGAAGAGACTTTTTTCCCCTTGGGACTACCCTTGAGAGATTGGGTGACACAGTGTAGGGCCTTCAAAATAAAAGAGTAAAGTAAGTGCCTTGATTGGCATGGCTTGGTTGGAGCATTTTCTGGTATGCCAAAAGGTTGGGGGTTCGATTCCCAGTCAGGGTACATACCTAGGTTGTGGGTTCAATTCCTGGTTGGCATGTATTGGAGGCAACCAGTCAATGTTTCTCTCTCACATCAATCTTTCTCTACCCCTTCCTCTTTCTCTAAAATCAATAAACTTTAAAAAAATTTTTAAAAAGTGTGAATATCAGCTGTGTGTAAGACACTGCGCTAGGCATCATGGGTGACCGGGAAGTATGTGGACAGTTTAAACCCTTCTAAAGCCAAGAAGAATATAAAAGCTAATAGGATACGAAGGGTTGTTTTATTTTCCCCAAAAGAACTTGGAATCTAGTTTTAGTAATGATGCAAGGAATGTCATGGGCTAGGGAGGGGGTAGGATGTGATCACCAGAAAAGTAAATGATACAGAAATGTGTAAATTCAGGGGAGAGAGCATCTTGAGTTGGGGCCCCCTGAGGAGTCTTCTTGAAGCTGGGACTTGAGCTAAGCAGGGAAGAGAAATGTAAGAGGGTTTGAGGGAGGTAAGGTGGTGGCTGAAATTGCCTGCTTCCTGATCTTCTGTCCATGAGTGCTGCCCTTCAGACTTGTCTTGCCTTCACACTTCCAGCCGACGTCTCTTCTGAACAGGCTTGATGTTTTAAATCCCCAGTTCAATAATCCCTTGTGGCTCCATCTGTTTCTGGATGTAGTCCAAACATTTTTTTTTTTCCCCAGAAGGTCCTTCAACACTGCCATCTCGGTTGGGGCTTTGGCTCATGAGTTGCTGCATTTCTCTCTCCTCACCAGGTCTGGAGATTTGGCTGTGGTGGGGCTCCTGCTGAGTCTGGGGCCATTGGTGGAGGGCTGGGCACCTAGTTTACAGAGCATATCAATTAGCTGCCCCAGAGGGCTGATATCCTACAGCCTTCACAGTGCCCTTCTGACCTTCCCCCTTTCTGCCCCAGGTGCTGCTGCAAGAAGAGGTGGATGATTCTGGCTTTGTCAGTCTGTCTCGGCTGGGCCCCTGTCTGAAGGACAAGGACCTGGGGATGGAAGAGCTGATGCTGCAGGATGAGACACTCCTAGGGACCATGCAGAGCTACATGGATGCCTCCCTCATCTCCCTCATTGAGGATTTTGGGAGTCTTGGAGAGGTGAGCTAGAGCTGGGCTTGCAAGTCTTTAGACAGAAGCTTTGCATGGGGAGGTTATGGCTCATTGGCTCTGTTCTCCCAGACCCTTGGCTTGTGGATACCCAGCCTGAGTCTTTGAAGTGTATTTTGTATCTCTAAGTGAGAGTTGGCCTGAAGGCTGCCAGATTATGCCCGTTTAAGGATGACCTGGGAGGCTTGAACTGTAGTCCAAGGCCTTTTCTCCTGCCTGGGCCCTTGACTTACATGTCCAGAGGGTCTGATCCCTGTTTGAGCCCAATTCCAGCCTAGCCAAGGGTTGTTTGCTGAGCATCCCATTTTTTAACTTGAGGGTGGAAGGAGTTTTTAAAACATAAGTTTAAGACTCAATTTTGACAGGTTTCTGTTGACACTAGAAAGGTAGTGGATGGTAGCACATGAGATTGGAACTTACGCCTTCTGCTACTCAGATTTGTCCCTGGCAAATTGAGCAAAACTGAGAGCCTGGGAAACTGATTCTCTTGGCGTGTAGCTCTTAGTGGCTCAGTAGGTCATTTGGGATGTTGGTGTGGGACTTTTCTGTTGTCTTTCTGGAGCAGAGCAGGTTATCGCTGGAGGACCAGAACGAAGTGTCACTGCTCACAGCTCTGACGGAGATCTTGGACAATGCAGATTCCGAGAACCTGTCTCCATTTGACAGCATTCCTGACTCCGAGCTGCTTGTGTCTCCTCGGGAGGGCTCCTCTGTGAGTGTGGGACCAGGACATGGGGTTGTGTGGTTGGTGCAAAGTGTGTCTGCGGACCTGATCATGTAGTTTTGAAGCAAAGATTCATCTCAGATCCTTTTCTCCCTCTTAGCTGCACAAGCTGCTAACCCTCTCTCGAACACCCTCAGACCGGGAGCTCATCACCCCAGTTGACCCGCTGGGACCCAGCACAGGCGGTAGTAAAGTGAGTGGGGTAAGCCTGACTTAGGGAGCCTCAGGGAATCTCAGTGGGGAGGAATGTGTGGAGACAACTCTGGAGAAAATGCCTTCCGTGACTTCTCTTCTCTCTTGTAGGTTGAGATGTCTCTGACAGATTCCCCTTGGGACTTTTCTCCACCCTCCTTCTTGGAGACCTCCTCCCCCAAACTTCCTAGCTGGAGAACCCCAAGATCCAGACCCCGCAGGAGCCAGTCCCCTTCTCCCCAACAGCGTAGTGATGGGGAAGAAGAGGAGGAGGTGGCCAGCTTCAGTGGCCACATGCTTACTGGGGAGCATGACAACTCCATGAGCAGCATCCCAGATTTTCCCATGCACCTGGCCTGCCCCGAGGAGGAAGATAAAACAGTAGCAGCAGAGATGGCAGTGCAGGCAGCTGGTGACAAGCGTATCTCTTCCCTGAGTGAGCTGGTGCGGGCCATGCACCCATACTGCCTGCCCAGCTTTACCCACCTGACGTCACTGGAGAATGAACTTCAGGAGCAGACAGGTGATTTGACACTGCCTGAGGACTGTGTGGTGCTGGAGATTGTGGGCCAGGCAGCCACAGCTGGCAGTGACCTGGAGATCCCAGTTGTGCTGCATCAGATTCCTGCTGGACCCCAGCCCGTTCTCCTGGATGATTCGCTAGAGGCCTGTCCGGCCTTGCAGCTGCTCCTGCCTACACTAGAGTCACAGACAGAGGCTGCTGTGCCCAAGGAAGCCCTCTGCCCTGAGAAAGAGGAGTTGTCACTGGGCTCAGAGGAAAAGCTGGAGTCAGCCTTGTTGGAGCCCAGGGAGGTCATGGAGCCAATGGCATCCAAGGGGCTTAAGAACCCACCAGCCAGTGCGGTACTGAGTTCCCACAGAGCTCGAAAGGGCAGAAGGAAGAAGAACAAGGAACAACCAGCAGCCTGTATAGAAGGCTATGCCAGGAAGCTGAGGTCGTCCTCTTGTGGGCAACCTACTATGGCTACAGAGGTGATCTCTCAGGCAGGCAGTTTGCCTCTGGAGGAACTTCAAGGAGAGGTTGGGCCTCCTCGTGGTAGAGGGAAGCCTCGGGCCTGGGCTCGGGCCTGGGCAGCGTCCTTGGAGAAGCGTAGCTCTGGGGACTTGGAGAGCAGTGCTGGACAAGCTAGTCCTGCTAAAGAAGGTCCTCTAGATCTTGGCCCCAACCTGGGTGACACCATCGAAGCCATCCCTGTTCCAACCCATCTCTCCTGTGTTGACTCTGCTTGTGCTGATTCCACGCCACTTGATTCTGTTGAAGTTGATTCCACTGCAGTTGATCCTGTTCTAGCTGACCCTGTACCCATTGACCCTGCATTGGTTGACCTTGCTTCAGCTAACTCAGAGCTGGTTGATGCTCTCCCAGCTGGCCCAGTGTTGACTGAGCCAGTTCTGGCTGACTCAGTGGCAGTTGACCCTGCAGTGGTTGTGCCTGTTTCAGATGACCTGCCACCAGTTGACTCTGTTCCTGATGACCTGGCTCCAGTTAACCCTGTACTAGTTAAGTCTAGGCCAACTGATCCCAGACGTGGTGCAGTGTCATCGGTCCAGGGGAGTCCAGCCCCCCAGCTCCTGGAGTCAGAATCCTTGGATCCCCCGAAGGCCATCATTCCTGAAGTCAGGGAGGCTGTGGGTCCTCTGAAGGTGGAAGGTGGTACCAGTGCCACAGCCCCAGAAACTAGACCTCGGCCTCTTAGCCTATCTGAGTACCGGCGACGTAGGCAGCAGCGCCAAGCAGAGGTGGAAGAAAGGAGTTCCCAGCCCCCATCTGGGAAGTGGCCCAGCCTCCCAGAGATCCCCACAGGGCTGGCAGACATCCCTTGTCTTGTCATGCCACCAGCCCCAGCCAAAAAGACAGCTCTGCAGAGAAGCCCTGAGGCTTGCTTTGTGCCTATGGGTCCCAGCCCTGCTTCTTCTAGTCCTGAGCCACCTACAAGCAAATCCATGGCCTCAACTCCCACTGAGCAGGTGCCATCCCAAGAGATGTCACTGCCAGCAACTCTTCCATCTCCTGCTGTGCAGTCCATGCCCCCCACAATGCCCACTGCTCTGCCTTTTCCACCAGGTGGGGTTGGCATGGCCCCCATGCTGCCCCTTCCTGCAAGTGGACAAGGGGTCCCCAGTCTGCCCCCACCACCCTTTCAGCCTCCTAGTCTTCCAATGTCTGTGGGGCCAGTGCTACCTGATTCTTATACTCCCTATGCCCCCATGCTACCTTGGCCTTGTTACCCCCCAGTGTCTCCTGGTTATCCTTGTCTGCCTCCCACACCAACAGTGCCCCTAGTGTCTGGTACTCCTGGCACCTATACAGTTCCCCCCACTTGCAATGTGCCTTGGGTACCCCCTCCTGCCCCAGTCCCACCTTACAGCTCTAGCTGTACTTATGGGCCCTTGGGATGGGGCGCAGGGCTGCGACATCCTCCATTCTGGTCTGCTGTGCCCCCACCACCTTTGCCTCTAGCCTCTGTTGGGAGAGCTGTTCCCCCACCCAAAGTGGAGCTCAGTGTCGTCCCAGCTGACCCTCCTGAAAGTGTACTTTCTGTGCCAGTGGCTCCTCCTCCCAGTCTTGGGTCAGCTGGCCAGGGAGCCCCACAGATAGAGTCCACCAAGGTGGAGGTCAAGCCAGTGCCTGGATCTCCCCATCTGAAACACAAGGTGTGCTCCCCAGTACAAAACCCGCAGAATAAGGCTTCACCACACCTGTCTGCTGAGACTGTGACTGTTGAGGAACCTGCATCAGAGATGCTAAAACTTGAGACTCAGGAGACAATGTCCAGGGAGAAGACCCCCTCTCCTGTTGCTAAGGCTGTCCCCACACCCAGGCAGAGCACTGTCACCAAGTTGCCTGCTGTTCACCCAGCTCGTCTAAGGAAACTGTCCTTCTTGCCAACCCCACGTACCCAGGGTCCTGAGGATGTGGTGCAGGCTTTCATCAGTGAGATCGGTGAGTGCCAGGCAGTTCAGGTAGTGTGAAGAAGGGCATGGGGGTTGGGTGCGTAATGTTCTCCATAGATCAGGATAAAGCACCTAGATGGACTTTGGATTTCTTTGGAGGGTTCTTGAGACATGGAGCTCTGGGTTTGTTGAATTCTTTCCTGCTTTGTGTTGCTGCCTTGATTTACTTAGTATAGTGAGGGGGTGGGGACTTCCTAGGACCTGTATACTCAGTTGATTGGAGCTGGTTTCTAGCCCTGTGTTGTGTGCTTCTACAGGAATTGAGGCATCGGACCTGTCCAGTCTGCTGGAGCAGTTTGAGAAATCAGAAGGTGAGGGAACCTGGGTAGCTGTGTTCCAACCTCTTTTGTCGATACTTCCTTTGGGCCCAGTTTCTCGTCACTTAAACTGGGGGAGGGGCAGTCTCAGCTACTAGAGCAGTCTACGCCAGGGAGAGGGTATAGCTGGTACTAAACACAAAGTAAACCAGTAGGGTGGTCCTTGTGGGTTGGATTGTTTGGGGACAGTTTTCTAGAGGGAAGTAGCTCTCAAGCTAGACTTTAAAAGACAGGATTTCATAGGATGCTTGTGGTGAATAAAGGCAGGGGTATAGCAATAATTGAATATGGTGTATTTAGAAGGCAACGGATAGCTCAGCTCTTTCAGTGCAAGGCATGGTTCTTGGTGCTGTGGGAGACACTATATCCTGTTCTCAAGGAGCTTGTGGTTTAACTGGGGAGAGAAATATGCAGAAATGACTCCTGAATTGGAATGAGCATCTATAATTCAGACAAAATAATAAGTATAAAATAAGAATAGGCTGTAGGCCTTAAAATATTAGGCTGGTCACGTAGACCCTTGAGTTAGGCTTAGAAGTTTGGACTTTCATCTCAGATTCATTGGGGATTGTGGATGTTTCTGGGCAGAGAAGAGACATTAAAAGTAGTACCTGGGCCTGGAAGAGAATGGATCTTTCTGGGGAACGCTCAGTGGAATATGTAGGCAGAGTGGATTTTCCTCCTTTGGGTCTCAGAGCCAGCCCTTCTATACCTCCTCAGTTTGGAACATCTGGTTGGGCTTTTAACCAGTATGGTTTCTTTGCAGCCAAAAAGGAGTGCCCTCCCCCGGCTCCTGCTGACAGCTTGGCTGTAGGAAACTCAGGGTAAGTCTGGGAATGTGTGAACGAGTTTACCCTACAGCTGTTGGTCAGCAGCCGGCTTGCGCTCCAGGACCGTGCAGTGGATGCCTCTGTTGCAGGGACGTTTCTTCAGCTCTAGAGTCTTGCCCTGTTTCCCCATCCCCGTGCTCAGCCCATCACTACTGGGCATTGTCTTGGGTGGAAAGGTAGGAGGATATGTACTAGCGAGTACCTTTGGTCTTCTGGTAGGTCATGCCTTTGGGGATTTTTCTTTCATTTAACAAAGGTTTTTTTTTAAAAAGCTTTTATTTATATATTTTTAGAGAGAGGGGGAGGGAGGGAGAAAGGGAGAGAAACATTGATGTTTGAGAGGCACATCAATCAGTTGCCTCTCACGTGCCCCCAGCCGGGGACCTGGCCTAAAGCCTAGGCATGCGCACTGACTGGGAATCGAACCAGTGACTTTGGTTTGCGGGCCAGCACTCAATCCATTGAGCCACACCAGCCAGGGCTCATTTAACAAATTTTAAACTTGCTAAACCCTGGTGATAGTTTAAAATAAGTAAGGGAAGATGTTCATGGCTAGGGCTTCCCTGACTCCTTGGTGGACACAATCACTCTGGACCTCCTTATCCCTAGTCTCTCAGTACTGAGGCCTTTTTCCATTTTCCTTGTTCATGGTAGCCCATGCTGTTCTGCCAAGCACATTCCTCTCCACGTTGATTTTTGGGTTGGTTTGAGCCGGGTAGGTAAGGCTCCTGGCTTGAAGGAGGTCTGCCTTCTGGCATTGGGCAGAGCTGAGCTGAGCCCCAACCTACAGTTTAGTCACCAAGACACCTTTTGTCCTGGAGTAGAATGATAGGGGCAGGTGTGCATCCCATTCTTCTCTGTACACACCCCTATCCTGTTGCTTTCTGAGGAAAGCAGATGTACAAGATGTCAAGGAGGGAATGAACCAGGCTTTCCCTTTTCCCCCCGCCAGCAGCGTTGACCCTCCCCAGGAGAAGCGGCCCCTAGACCGGTTACAAGCCCCAGAATTGGCCAACGTGGCAGGTGGGTTCAGGGTGGGGAACTCTGCCTTTGATTAGTTCATGCAGCGAATGTTTGTAGAGCCTGTTCTGCAGCACGTGTGGGTAAGTGTTGGGGATACAGAAATCTCGTCCTTATCCTTGAGGTTCTCAACAGTCCAGGGGCAAGTGTGTAAAATGTGTATGTTGAGTAGCAGAGGTCGTGTGTTAAAGAAGTCTACGTGGATTATGGTGGGGTCTGAAGGGGGATGGTCAGGGAAGGGTCTTATGGAAGGTAATCTCCAAAACAGAGGCTTGAGAAAATCACTGATACCAATCAGGTAAGGTTTAGGGAACTGAGCATTCTAGGTAGATAGAGCCTCTTGAGTGAACTGAAGAAATAAAGTCAGCCTGGTATGTTCTGGAGAATTGCAGGTGGTTTAGTTTGGCTATAATGTAGTGTCTGATCAGGGTTGGGGGTGGGGGCACAGCTAAAGCAAGAGACAAAGCCAAAGTAGGAGGTCACATTATGGGAACTTTGAATGTAACGTAAGTTATTTGGACTTTATCCTGTTAACTTGAAGAAGCAATTGAAAAAGCTTTACTGAATTGTTTTTTGGGTGCTCCCTCCAGCAGGAATGTAGAAGACAGGCAGGTGGACAGGTATGAACTCCAAGGTAGGGGATCATTGGAAGATGATTACATGAGTCCAGGCAAGATCCAGCCAGAGAAGTCAGACAGTGCTGGAGCAGGGTAGAGGGTATGCAGAGGTAGAGCAGGCAGGCCCGGGACACTGCTTAGATTGGAGCAGTGAATAATGGTTGAGGGGTTCAGGAAGACCCTGGCTGGATGGTTTTCTATGCTGGTCCTCAACGTGAGGAACTTGGGGGAAGGAGCAGTGACCCTAGTTGGCAAGCTTGGGCTGTGGACAGTTGGTGGACTTTGTAAGATGAGGTGGGGTTCTCCGGAGCCTATGTACACAGTGTTTGGAAGTGTAGAATCGGATCTCATCCTGCTATCTCCATCCTCCCTCCCCTCACAGGGCTCACCCCTCCAGCTACCCCTCCCCACCAGTTATGGAAGCCCTTGGCTGCTGTTTCCCTGCTGGCCAAAGTCAAATCTCCTAAGTCCACCGCCCAGGAGGGAACCCTGAAGCCTGAAGGAGTTACAGAGGCCAAACATCCAGCTGCAGCCCGCCTCCAAGAAGGGGTCCATGGCCCTAGTCCAGTTCATGTGGGCTCTGGGGATCATGACTATTGTGTCCGGAGCAGGACCCCCCCAAAAAAGACGCCTGCCCTAGTCTTTCCAGAGGCAGGCTCCCGATGGAACGTCAAACGCCATCAGGATATCACCATCAAACCTGTCTTGTCCCTGGGTCCAGCTGTCCCCCTGCCCCCAGGCCCAGCACTCTCCCAGGACCCACTCGATCACAGGACTAGCAGCAAGCAGGCACACCCTCCAGCCCCTCGCCTTGCCCCTTCTGCCTTGCTGTCCCCTGAGGTCTCGCCCAGCCGGAATGACATGAACCCTAGGACTCCCCCTGAGCCCTCAGTCAAGCAGCGGCCAATGCGTTGTTATCGAAAAGCCTGCAGGTCAGCCAGCCCCCCAAGCCGGGGCTGGCAGGGCCATCGTGGCCGCAGCAGTTCTGTCAGCTCTGGGTCCAACCGGACCAGTGAAGCATCTTCCTCATCCTCATCGTCGTCTTCATCCCGGTCCCGATCCCGGTCCCTCTCCCCCCCACACAAGAGGTGGCGAAGGTGAGCTCTGATGGCCTATTAGGTCCTCTCCATTTAGGAGGTTCATGTACTCTCCTCTGGTTTATTTTGAAAGCTTTTTGCACATCGAGTTTGATACTTTCAGGCACTGAGACTTCTATCTCTGTCTTTGGCTTTTATCTTCTCCCACTTCCCTGGATTGTTGAAGGAGGCAAGCTGTGAGAAAATAGCTTCTGTCCTCTTGCAGTTTGGGGTATCCCGAGGTCTCTGCTTCCTTGAGACCTGCCATGGGGAGACTGTTAGGCTTTGATCTTGACCATGTTGATTTCTTTGAACACTGTATCAGTCCTCATTTCTGGTATTTTCCTGGTGGGATTGTGGGTTAATGGCAGACAGTCCTTTTAATCTCCTGTTGAAGAAAGAGTCTGGGCAGTTCCTTTGGGTGTCCTGTGGCTTCATCTACTTCCTGGTAGCACTTTTTTTCCAGTACCAGACCCAAATTTTTCCCATTTAGATAAGGAGGCTATTATCTCTTGAGTTCATTTATTTGTCTTCTTTCTGATTTGTTAAATATTACCAATTTTTTTTTTTAAGATTTTATTTATTTATTTTCAGAGAGAGGAGAAGGGAGGGAGAAAGAACAATGTATGGTTGCCTCTCACATGGCCCTCACTGGGGACCTGACCCACAACCCAGGCATGTGCCCCGACTGGGAATCGAACCGGGACCCTCTGGTTCCCAGCCCGCGCTCAATCCACTGAGCTACACCAGCCGGGCAAATATTACCAATTTTTAATTGCATAATTGAAAATAAATATGATCTATGCCAAAACACTAAAACATTCCAGATACATCTAAAATTTATGAAGGCGTCAGTTTGGTCATTTGTGAGTTTTTCTGGACCTCTTCAGCTGTCCTTTGCCTTTGGTCCTGAGCCTCCTGATGGGGAGGCAGGGCTGCAGCCGAGGTGAAGTAAGTGGAATACACCTACACCATTTCCCACATTCCTACATGCCCCTTTATTTTCCAGGTCCAGTTGCAGTTCCTCTGGACGTTCCCGAAGATGCTCTTCCTCGTCCTCATCTTCCTCTTCCTCATCATCTAGTTCCCGAAGCCGGTCCCGCTCCCCGTCCCCCCGCCGGAGAAGTGACAGGAGGCGGCGGTGAGCCTGTGTTCAGGGAGTCGTTGCATCTGGGGTACAAGTGGAGTTCTGAGACTTCAGCTGTCTTGTGTCTGGGGGGCTGATGGCACCTTCTTTTGTCAGGTACAGCTCTTATCGTTCACATGACCATTACCAAAGGCAGAGAGTGCTGCAGAAGGAGCGTGCAATAGTGAGTAGAGGAACAAGTCATGGAAGGAGGGAGCTTGCCCTTGACCCGTGTGCTCATAGAGCTGTCTGTACTCTGGCCCTGGCTCATGGTTGTGTGAATTTTCCTTGACCCTACATAGGAAGAGAGAAGAGTGGTCTTCATTGGGAAGATACCTGGCCGTATGACTCGGTCAGAGCTAAAACAGAGGTTCTCTGTTTTTGGAGAGATTGAGGAGTGCTCCATCCACTTCCGTGTCCAAGGGTAAGCTTGGGCCCTAAGGTCAGGATGTCTCTCCTGTCCCATTCATGGACCTTGATGCTTCTTTGTCTTTCCTCCTCACTTGGGTATGCTGGTCAGTGTCGGACAACTTCATTTTCCTACTCAGTGGGTTGACTATTTCGGGAACGAGAAGAATCACTTCAGTCCCTCTCTGTACCCTGGGGAGGCTGTTTCTTCTCCATGGCATGTGCCCAAGTAGCCTCTGCCTCACCTTCCCCATCAGTGACAACTATGGCTTCGTCACGTACCGCTATGCTGAGGAGGCATTTGCAGCCATTGAGAGTGGCCACAAGCTGAGGCAGGCAGATGAGCAGCCCTTTGATGTCTGCTTTGGGGGCCGAAGGCAGTTCTGCAAGAGAAGCTATTCTGATCTTGGTGAGTGGAGGGAGGCCCTGAGGCTGTCTGGTGTGCTTGATTTTCCCCAAAGGGTTCTCAGCCTTTTGTCAGTGAGCTAGGCAGGCTTGTCTTCATCTGACACGTAAGAACCTAAGGGGTGGGATGACTTAAAATCATTATTGGGTTGGGAGGTGGCTGGCCATCTGAGGATTCTGTGTTTGGCAAGTGTGGTCAGAGACCTTGATGTTTGTCTCTCTCTACCTTTATAGACTCCAACTGGGAAGACTTTGACCCTGCTCCTGTAAAGAGCAAATTTGATTCTCTTGACTTTGACACATTGTTGAAACAGGCCCAGAAGAACCTCAGGAGGTAACCCTGGGCCCTTCTCCCCCTTCCCCTTTTCTTTGGAGGTGTCCAACCATCTCCATTCCCCTCCCCTCCTCCAGGGGAGAGAGCTGCTAGTGAGATGAGGACTGTTTTATAAAGAAATGAAAAAAGCGAAATAAAAATTGTGTTCAATCAGATTTTTTAAAAGGGTATTTGTTTTTTTATAACAGGCATTGAAACAAGTTAATTTGCATTCCTATGTGAGATGAATGAGGCTGAGGGGTTCTCCCAGGGTTTGGATGACCTATGTCACTATGCAGACTAATAAACATGAATTAGAACTCTGAAGTGCTGTTGTGCTTCTTTCTTTCTATGGTGTGATTGCCGGACATACTCACTTTTCCTTTCAACACAGTCAGCGTCATGTTTACCTCCATTGAGTTCCTAGGACCCCTCTTTGGTCAGGTAACAAATCCTATTGGACTTGAAACTTAGCTTCTCAAGTGTGTTAGTGAATTCAGTCATCTAGAGCAGTGTTTCTCAAATTTTAAAGGGGCATTTGAATCTCTTGGAGATCTTTTCATTTTATATTTTTTTAAAGCATGTTTCATTGCTTCTTTTTTTTTTTTTTTTAAGATTTTATTTATTTATTTTTAGAGAGAGGGGAAAGGAGGGAGACAGGGAGAGAAACAGCAATGTATGGTTGCCTCTCACATGGCCCTCACAGGGACCTGGCCTGCAACCCAGGCATGTGCCCCGACTGGGAATCGAACCGGGACCCTCTGGTTCCCAGCCCGCGCTCAATCCACTGAGCTGCACCAGCCAGGGTGATTGCTTCTTTTAAATTTATTTTTTTAAAGCTCGGCTGGTGTGGCTCAGTGGATTGGGCGTGGGCTGGGAGCCAGAGGGTCCCGGTTCGATTCCCAGTCGGGGCACATGCCTGGGTTGCGGGCCAGGTCCCCAGTGAGGGCCATGTGAGAGGCAACCATACGTTGCTCTTTCTCTCTCCCTTTTCCTCTCTCTGAAAATGAATAAATCTTAAAAAATTTTTTTTTTATTTTTTAGAGATCAGGGAGGGAGGGAGAAAGAGAGGGAGAGAAACATCGACTGGTTACCTCTTGCACACTGCTAACTGGGGACCTGGCCCGTAACCCAGGCATGTTCCCTGACTGGGAATCAAACTGGTGACCTTTTGGTCCATAGGCTCAATCCACTGAGCCACACTAGCTTGGTCTGGAGATTTTTTTAGAAAGGGGATTTTTGACTTCTGAGTCCTGAGATTCTACATTTCAAACAAGGGAATGCTGATGCTACTGGTTTTGGAAGGTGGTTTTCTTTTTTTAATGAAAAAAATGTTACAGGTTTTAAAAAATTTTTATTATTACTGTTTTTTAAAGATTTTATTTTTAGACAGAGGGAGAGAAACATCAGTGTGTGGTTGCCTCTCACACGCCCTCTACTGGGGAGACCTGGCCCACAACCCTGGCATGTGCCCTGACCAGGAATGGAACCAGCAACCTTTTGGTGTGCAGGACTGCATTCAATCACTGAGCCACACCAGCCAGGACTATAGGTTTTGGTTTTGTTTGTTTTTTTAAGATTTTATTTTAGTTTAGACAGAGTGGAAGGGAGGGAGAAAGAGACAAAAATCAATATGTAGTTGCCTCTTGCATGCCCCCTATTGGGGACCTGGCCTGGAACACAGGCATGTGCTGTGACTGGGAATTGAACCTGCGACCCTGTGGTTCGCAGGTCATGCGCTCAATCCACTGAGCCACACCAGCCTGGGCTGTTCTTGTTTTAAGATTTTATTTATAAAGAGGGGAAAGGAGGGAGAGAAACGTTGATGTGTTAAGGAAACTGATCTGTTGCCTCTGGCAGTGCCCCCAACTGGGGACCTCGCCTGTAACCCAGGCATGTGCCCTAACCAGGAAGGGAACCATCAACCTTTTGATCTGCAGGACTGCATTCAACCCACTGAACCACACTAGCTAGCCAGGGCTGGAAGCAGTTTTAATATTAAGGGAAACTCATACTTGTTGCAAATAAAGTTTTTTAAACAGACTTGGGTGTACATGCACCATTTTAGTTTCAGCACAATGCTTGGCACAGAGCAGTTGCTCAGACGTTTAAAGAATGCATACATATACCCTGGCTGGTGTAGCTCAGTGGATTGAGTGCCTGTTGGCAAAGGAAAGGATCATGGGTGCCATTCCCAGTCTAGGGCACATGCCTGGGTTGCTGACCAGATTGTCAGTAGGGGGCGCTTGAGAGGCAACCCCACATTGATGTTGCCCTCTTTCTCCTTCCTAACAAATACAATCTTAAAAAATAAAGAATGCATACAAATGGATAGACCTCTGGGGCAGAGGAAGATGGAGTTACATCAAGGAGAGGGGAATGCCTATTTTGAGAAAGGCAAGAATGTGTGTCCCCTGAAAAAACATCCTTACCCTTCCTGAGGGTCATTAATAGGAAGTAGTAAAGGGGTAGTGTGTATGATTGAAGGTCTGCCGCTAATGTGAATTAAAAAATGATAGAATTTGAAATTGACCTGGCAGACCTGGTTATTTGAATATTTAAGTCTTCATGACAAAGGGACGGGATTTTCTAGTTCTCCCATAGGGAGAGTTCATTGTAGGAACGGTGACCCAGGAGGTGGAAGTGTTATTTTCAGGATTATGTGGTGCTGTGTCATTCAGGTTTGGTGCACAACCCCTTTTACCTTCGTGGAGCTGACTTCTGACTGAGTAAGTGGGGGGAAGGGTTTCATGGGCAAGACATGATTGGGAAAGGGGCAGTTTTGAGAATCAACGCCCATCTCTACCATGGACGGTCTAAAGGATGTTAAGGAGTGAAGAGAGTCCAGAGGCTGGGGTGGCATATGAGAAAAAAGTCGCTGTGACAGACAGAGGCAGTGAAGATGAAGGGTGGGAATCCAGTGGCAGCGCGGTAAGGAGCGGTCTGGAGATCTTGTTACCAAGTATAGAGAGTCCGTAGGTACACTCATTTCTCTGAAATGCTAATCCCAGGTAGTGCGCGGAAAACCGCGGCTGGGAGAAAACGTGACTGCCGTAAAGTGGGCGGGGCGGGGGGGGGAGGGAAACAACCCGGCGCCGGAAGTCCGGTGTTTTCCCGCCACGCCGAGGGCGTGACCCCTGACGTCAGGCTTCTTTACAATGTGAAAGATGGTGGGCTCCGCCCTTACCAAGATGGCGACACGCGTGGGAACGCAAATCTTAGACTTCGTCGAGACTCTGTCTTCTAAGTGAAGGCGGGACGGCCCTGGGAAGTGCGCCCGCCTCTTCCGCTGTGCCCCCTTCTCTTCCGCTTGCGCCCACGCGGCGCGATGGCGTCACTGGGGTCCGTCCCCACCTCTCAGGTTCGAGAGTTCCTGAACCGTGTGCGTAGGCAACGGTAGTGACGCGTATTGTCCGGAGGATGGCGGACGCCGGCTTGCGCCGCGTGGTTCCCAGCGATCTGTATCCTCTCGTGCTCGGCTTTCTGCGTGATAACCAGCTCTCGGAAGTGGCCAATAAGTTCGCCAAGGCAACAGGCGCTGTGAGTCCTGGGCTTGGGGCATGGGCCGGGGAGGGCTGACCACAGGACTCCGGGCCCGGACATGTTTCCAGGTAGAGAGGTCCGTAGGGTCCGCTAGCCGAGTGTCTGCGGGGCCTTTGTGCCGAGTTCTCGGTGGTTACCAGAGAAAGCCTGGAGTCCGCGAGGTCTGGCTAGGTAATGCTGATAAAGTCTTGTTGCTTTTTTGCTGGTGAGCAGCACAGTAGCGGCAGCGTGGCACCCGCGTGGCCCAGATCACGTGGCTGGAAGAGTGCGGTGAGAGAGCACCCAGTCCCATCGGAGGCTTTGGAAGCTCCTGGTTCCGTCTTTTGGCTTTACTTTGGCTGGTGCAAAATGTGACTTGACCTTAGCTCTTAATTGAATTTACCGAAGACTCGAAGATTAAAAAAGAAACAACAAAAAACTGCTTTAAAAGGGTGGAGTTTTCAGTAATAAAGAAGAAAATAAAAGAGTAGGGGCAGGGTTCTGCTTTTAGTTATACTGAAGCAGCATTGAGCCTCAGAGTCCTACTATGCAGTCATAGCAGTGAGCTTGGACTTTTGACTTGTGGAATCAAATACGTATAGGTTTGGGACCAAGCTCTGCCATTCATTTAAAGATGTATAACCAGGGCAGCTTGCTTAAACTGAGTCTGTTTCTAGTTCTGTGGAGAAGTCACCATCCACTTTATAGGATTTTTGTAACTTTCAGTTATATGATACGTACCATGTGCCAATCCCAGTGCCTGGTGGTCAGAAAACATCAATGAGTGAAAGCTGTTATCATAGTTTTGGTAACTTGGGATATTCTGAAGACATGTAAAATGAAGATGACCAAGAATGTGAAAGGTTTGGAATCTAAATCTCAAGAAAAGCAGACATGATTGCATGAAACACCTTGAGAGAAGGTGGAGGGTCTTTGGCAGTCCTGGTCTTTGACTATGAAGATAGATTTTTTTCTTAGTGGCAGAATCAGGGTGCACAAGGAGAGAATCAGATCAGCCTCAAAAAGGACTTCCTTGAGCTGAGGCAGCCTGCCATGTGACCAAATATAACTGCTTTCAAATTGGAACTTTCTGGAATTGGCTGTGAGGGCGGCTACAAAGAGTGTTTTTCTGCAATGGGCTGGATGAAATCAAGCATTTCAGAATTAGAATTTTTTTTTTAATGTGGCAAAAAGTAATCTTTGTGGCAGGCTTAGTAAGGGCCAAATGATTTCTCCAGATGCTAAACTCTTTGTATGCTGTGTCTCTTACTCTCTTAACAACATATGATGTATAGCATTATTTCCATCTTACACAGAGGAAAACAGTCTTAGAAAAATTAAGCAATCTGCTCATGGTCACCCAGTAGTAACTGGCAGAGGTGAATTTTACATCTCTGCTCATCTAACTCTGAACCTGTACTTTAGTGTATGCTGCAATGCCTTGCAGCACACACAAGAGTTAATAAATAACATCTATCAGTGTTGCCCTGGCTGGTGTGGTTCAATGGATTGAGTGCTGGCCTGAGAATCAAGGGGTCGCAGGTTTGATTCCCAGTCAGAGCACATGCCTGGGTTGCAGGACAGGTCCCCCATTGCGGGGTATGCGAGAGGCAACCACACATTGATGTTTCTCTCCTTCTCTCCTTCCCCTCCCCTCTCTTTAAAAATAAATAAAACCTTTTAGAAAATCATATCTATCAGTGTGATTAGTAACTGGTTGAAATTCTGTACTGTATGTATGGCTTAGTTTTTTAATCAGTCTTAGAAGCTGATTTTCAATGATTTGATATTGTAAATCACATGACAGCAAACACTTCAGTATAAATGTTTGTGACCCTATTTCATGGGTAAGGATAAATTCCTAGATAATAACATTGTTAGAGTAAAAGGAACGCACGTTTAAAAAGGCTCTATAAATAGGATTGACAGATGGGGAACAGATGGTGTCAGAAACTCGGAATAGCGCAAGTTTTTGATACTAAATATTGGAAGATACATAAGTAGAATATTTTTCTCCTAATTTGTGCAAGTAGGAGAAGTCATGAAACTGTAACATTTATATGAACTATCAGAGGTATAAAACAGGTCACTTTTTAAATTTTTATTTTTTTTTATTTTTATTGATTGATTTTGAGAGAGAAACATCAATTTGTTGTTCCGCTTACTTACGTATTCATTGGTTGGTTCTTGTATGTGCTCTGACTGGGGGTCAAACCTGTGGCGCTCGCATATCGGGATGATGATCTAACCAACTGAGATACCCAGCCAGGGCTAGAAACAGATTTCCATTTAACAAGACGGTAACACAAAGTCTGATTTCCCCTGGAGTAACCAGAATAAAATTTTCTTACCCAGTTCTTTATTTTTTCTTCTGCAGACCCAGCAAGATGCCAATGCCTCTTCCCTCTTGGACATCTATAGCTTCTGGCTCAAGTAAGTCTTCCCTGTACCACTCCGGCTGTTTTCCTCCCCCCAGTGGGCTGGGCTATGTTTCTCGGTTTGGAAAGGTCCTGATCACCTAGAAGTTAGCCTGAGCTACCTCAGCAGGTCCGGCAAGGCTCCAAAACGGAAGTTACAAGCAAATGGGCCAGTGACTAAGAAGGCTGAGAAGACTTCATCCAGTGACAGCAGTGAAGACAGCAGTGAGGAGGAAAATGCCCAAGGGCCTCCAGCTAAGAAAGCTGGTAAGGCAGGGCAGGAGTTGGGGTTAGCCGTTCCGGGCAAAGGATTTGTAATCTGCCTATCCTACGTAGCTGATTCTTAGTGGTACCTGTGCTTTTTGTTCAGCTGTACCTGCCAGGCGTGCCGGTCTGCCTCAGCGTCCTGGAAAGGCTGCAGGCAAAGCATCAGAGAGCAGCAGCAGTGAAGAATCCAGCGATGATGAGGAGGAAGAGGACACAAAGAAAAAGCTTGTCCAGGTTTGCAACGTAGGGGAAAAAGGGTTGCTTAAGAGGTGGGAGAGAAGAAACCTAAAATCTCGGGTTCTGGCTTATGCCCCGGTTGGCGGTGGGCAAATGATTAAGGGGCAGACAATCTGGGAACCTTTCAGAGAAGTGATAGAGGTACAAGGTCTGGAACGGGCACGTGAGAGTGAAGGTAGATTCTGAATCTGGAGGAAATCAACCCGCCTGCCTCCCTAGAGGTAATGGGTTTCTCTGGGACACTGTCTAGGGCTCCACAAGTATGTTTTGTAGACAGTGTTGGGAGCTCCAGACAGGGAACAGCAGGGACAGGACCAGTAGATCATGGGGCTGAACTTTTTCTTTCTTACTAAAACTTTGTTGTCCTTTTCATATGCTGCCCTGCTTAGTTTCCCCTTTCCCCCTAAAAAATAAGGAACTAGGAAACGTTTTACCTTAGGATGCCCCTGGATACCCAGAAGCCCTTGCTGAGTCTCCTCCTTGTGTGTTTTCTCACAGAAGGGAGTTAAGCCTCAACCCAAGGCAGTCAAAGCTCCTCCTAAGAAGGCTGAGAGCTCTGATTCCGATTCTGACTCCAGCTCAGAGGATGAGGCACCGAAGAACCAGACGCCAAAGACAACACCTGTGGCAGCTAAAGCTCAGGCTAAAGCCCCAGTGAAACCAGGTACTATTTCGTTTTCCCAAAGGCCAGGCCAGGCACCAGCTGGCTCAATGGGTGTTTAAGTTGTTCATTTAGCACGAAGGTGAAATGGTGCTGGTGTTGAACTAGAGATACTGATCAATGTTACATCTTTTTTTTTTTTTTTAAATAGACTCGTAGTAGAAATAGGAATTTTATTTTTTTATTTTTTTAAACTATATTTTATTGACTATGCTGTTACAGTTGTCCCACTTTCCCCCCTTCTTGCCCCCCACCCCCTTACCCCCCTTTCCCCACCCTTTAGTTTTGTCCATAGGTCATACACATAAGTCCTTCTGCTCCTGCACTTCCTATACTATTCTTAACCTCCCCCTGTCTGTTGTCTACCTCCCATTTATGCTACTTGTTCTGTGCCCCGTTCCCACTCTCTCCCCCTACCACTCCCCTGTTGATATTCCTCCATACCTTATATAACTCCCTTTAACATTTCATACAATAAAGGCTGGGTGTTGATGAACTTCTTGAACTTGACCTTATCTGAGAAGCACTTTATCTGCCCTTCCATTCTAAATGAAAACTTTGCTGGATAGAGTATTCTTGGATATAGGTCGTTGCCTTTCATGACTTGGAATACTTCTCTCCAGCCCCTTCTTGCCTCTAAGGTCTCTTGAGAAATCAGCTGACAGTCTTATGGGCATTCCTTTGTAGGTAACTGTCTCTTTTTCTCTTGCTGCTTCTAGTTTTCAATTCCTTGGATTTCTTCTTCTCCTTCTGGCAGCCCTATGATCCGTATGTTGGACCGTTTACAGATGTCCTGGAGGTTTCTGAGCCCCTCCTACGTTTTTTGAATTCTTGTTTCTTCATTCTTTTCTGGTTGGATGTTTTTTTTTTCTGCTGGTCCACTCTGTTGATTTGAGCCCGTTTCCTTATCCCTGTTGGTTCCCTGCAGATCTTTCCTCATTTGTTCAAGCAATTTCGATTATTTTTCGTTGAATTCTGTCAGCATCCTTACTACTAGGGTTTTAAACTGTGCATCTGATAGGTTGGCTATCTCTTGGTCGGTTAGATCTGGAGCTTTGATCTGTTCCTTTCTTTGGGCCATTTTTTTTCCCTCGGTGGGCCTATTACTGTAAAGGGGCGGAGCCTTGGGGTTCACCTGGGCAGGGAAACTCCCGGTAGTTGTGCTGTGACGTAGCCTGTGGGGGCGGGACCTGAGAGCACAATGGCACCTGCTCCGCTCTCCGCACCCACACGCCTCCTGCAAGCAATTCGACCCCTCTGCTGGCTCCAGGGGTCGCTCTGGAGTCGGTGGACGGGCTGCACAGCTCCAGTTCCCCGCGGGTCTCCCCAGCGAACTCTCCTAAGAGGTCGGGAGTTCCTCCCGCCGCAGATTCCACCCCCACAGGTGCTCTTAGTCTGCGCAGATGGGTTGCGCCCTGCTTTCTCTCCCGGTCCGTCAGCCCTTGAATGCGGACCTGCCCGGTCCACCAGTCTCGGCCCCGTTGGGTCTGGATGAGCCGGGCACTGGCCGCGCTTCCGTCGGGCACCCCCGTCTTAGTGTGCTACAGCCGTGCGGTCCTGCAGTCTGCTCACCAGCTCGCCACGGAGTCGCTGTGTGCTCTCCCTCCGCCCTGGTCCTCCCGGCTCACCAGACTGGATGAATGTATCCTCTTTAATTCCTTGGTTGTCGGACTTCTCAATTCGATTTTCTGTCAGATCTGGCTGTTTTTGGTTGTGTAAATTTCTGATTTTTTTCCTTGTTTGGTTGTGCGAGGCGGCACGGTGCATTTACCTATGCCGCCATCTTAGGAAGTTGCCAATGTTACATTTTTAAAAAGAAGTTATTAATGAGCAAAAGACTTTATAATTAGGGTCTAGTAACTAGAGAAACAGTTTGTAGCGAGGGAAGGTGTGTTTTAAAAAATGGTATCTGTTTGTCATTCTTTAGTTGCATTTCATAGACATTTTAGGTTCTTACAAATCCTATTTTACTGTGACCTCTTACATCTCTATTCTTTGTGCTTTTCACTACCTTTTTTTCTTTCTGCACCTTCATTGCATAGTACAAATGAGAAGTTGTTTTTTTTTTTTTTAAGATTTTATTATTTTTTTTATTTTATTTTTAGAGAGAGGGGAGGGAGACAGAGAGGGAGAGAAACAGCAATGTATGGTTGCCTCTCACATGGCCGTCACGGGGACCTGGCCTGCAACCCAGGCATGTGCCCTGACTGGGAATCGAACCGGGACCCTTTGGTTCCCAGCCCGTGCTCAATCCACTGAGCTACACCAGCCAGGGCTGAGAAGTTTTACTTTCTTCTGTAATTTTACCGTGATACGGTTAGGTTATGATTTGTAGGAGCTTCTCTAGAAGTTGGAGTGAAAGACTTCAAGGACATATTTAAATTGCTCACATCATACCATTTTAAAAGATAGAATAGTTTAACTCCTGAAATCGGGCAGGAAAAACATCCTTTGCCACAGTGAACCACCACAATCTCCTTCATGCCTCCTGTGAAGGCCAGAGAATTGACAGCCTCCTAAGTTCTGAGCTAATAGGAAGGAAGTTTTTATGTTCCTTTAATTTCTCGATACTTTACACTGTTTCTTTTTTCTTAGGCACACGTGCCCGAGCAGCCCCTAAAGTAGCTAACGGCAAAGCAGCTACCAGCAGCAGCAGCAGCAGCAGCAGCAGCAGCAGCAGCAGTGAAGACTCAGAGGAGGAGAAGGCAGCGTCTGTCTCTAAGAAGGTCTGGGCCGTAACTTCTCCCAGGGGAGAGGAGACTGGAGGTGGGATGGGGGCACAGTTTCCGTTTCCTGGTAGGATTGGCTGGGTCAGCATTCTCCTGTGGTAACTGATTTTCTTGTCTGATGCAGACTGTACCTAAAAAGCAAGTAGTGGCCAAGGCCCCAGTGAAGGCAGCTGCCACCCCTACCCAAAAGAGTTCTAGCAGTGAGGACTCCTCCAGTGAGGAAGAGGAGGAGGAGGAACAGAAAAAGCCCGTGAAGAAAAAGCCAGGTGACTGGACATGGGGGGGTTAGCTGCATGACTGTGGCCAGGGCCCACGTGCAGAGGGACCTCTGTAGTCACCACATGTAGTCTCCGTAGAATTGCTTGACGTGAAGACTAGTTTCTCTCAGAGGAAGGAGAAAGGCGCATTGTTTTTAATAATCTAGACTCGAAAATGACATGTCAGCGTCCCTGCTAATTCTGATGCACACTCCAGGGACAGGTTGAAGCTCCATTCCAGGAAAAGGAGAGGTATCAAAGAATTTGGGTACATATTTTAAAACCACTCCATTCTCCCTTTTAAACAGGTCCCTATAGTTCAGTACCCCCGCCTTCTGCTCCCCCACCCAAGAAGTCCCTGGGAACCCAAGCTCCCAAGAAAGCTGTGGAGAAGAAACAGCCCGAGGAGAGCAGTGACGACAGCAGTGACGAGTCTGGTGAGTCATTACCAGTGGTGAGTGGGTCTGAGGAGCATTTGAGGAATAAGAAAATGACAGAAATGCTCTGTTCCTCTTCTCACTGAAGCAAGACAGCTAAAGCTCTGTGGACCGTGTATCTCTCTTCTTACTGCTTCTGGTTGGGTTGGGACTCTGGGCCCAGCCTAACATATAGGTTCTCTCCAGATTCAAGCTCTGAAGAAGAAAAGAAACCGCCAGCTAAGGCAGTCATCTCTAAAGCAGCTGCTAAAGCAGCTCCGACAAAGAAGGCGGCAGAGAGCCCTTCAGACAGCTCAGGTACTGCGTGTGGAGGCCCTCGGGGCGGTGGGCGCTCCCGGGGCTCTCCTCAGTCTAATTTGAGGAGGTATTCATTCTATCCTCTTCTTGCCTAGACTCTGACAGTTCTGAGGATGAAGCTCCTGCCAAGCCAGCCAGTAGCACCAAGAATCCCTCAAGTAAGGCAGCTGCCACTCCCAAGCAGCCTGCCGCTAAACTAGCCACAACTCCCAAGCAGCCTGCAACCAGTGGCCAGAAACCTCTGACCAGAAAGGCTGATAGCAGCTCCAGCGAGGAGGAGAGCAGTTCTAGTGAGGAAGAGGAGAAGGTAAAGAAGACTGTGGCCACCACTAAGTCCAAGGGGACAGCCAAAGCAGCTCTGTCTTTGCCTGCCAAACGGGCCTCTCAGGGTGGTGGGGAGAGCAGCTCTGACTCAGACAGCTCCAGCAGTGAGGAGGAGGAGGAGAAGACGCCTAAACCCCCAGTTAAAAAGAAGCCGCAGAAGACAGCGGGAGCCGTAGCCCCTTCCAAGCCAGCCTCTGCAAAGACAGCAGAGGCCGAGAGCAGCAGTAGTTCTTCTGAGGACTCCAGTGAGGAGGAGGAAGAGGAGAAGCCCTGCAAGGGCAAAGGTACTCCTAGACCACAAACCCCCAGAACCAGCAGCTCAGCCCTGACTGTCCAGAACGGAAAAGCGGATAGGGACAGCAACAAGGAGGAGGAAGATAAGACAAAGGCCGCAGTAGCAGTTTCTAAGCCAGGTCTGTATCCAGAGAAGCTGGTCCCTGGTTTCCCCCCCAAAGTCAGGGTGGGGTACATGCTCTTGGGGGATGGGTAGGGAGAGGAGGCAAAATGACTGGGTTTCAGTTGCAGGCCCTCACTGTGGCAGCCTGGGCAGAGGAGGACACTGGTCTCTTGAGTGTGGCTTTTTGTGTTGTAGGTTCAGGAAAGAAGCGAAAGCAGAATGAGGCTGCCATGGAGGTAGAGACTCCTCCAGCCAAGAAGATAAAGCCTCAGACCCCCAACACATTTCCAAAAAGGAAAAAAGTAAGTTGTCTTATTTTCCTCTCAGGAGCTAACTTTTATTTTTAATTTTTTAAAAGATTTTGCATACTTATTTTTAGAGAGAGGGGAAGGGAGGGAGAAAGAGAAGGAGAGAGACATTGATGAGCAAGGGGAAAATCGATCGGCTGCGTCTCGCATGCCCCGAACCGGGGACCTGGCCCACAGCCCAGGCACATCCTCTGACTGGGAATCACATTGTCTACCCTTTGGTTCACAGTCCAGCGCTCAATCACCTGAGCCACACCAGCAGGGCAGGAGCTAGCCTTAATTTTTGAATATTTTTAAAGGTTTTACTTACTTGTTTTGAGAAAGATGGGAAGAGAAGGAGAAAGAGAGGGAAAGATGGGTGTATTAGAGATCCATCGACTGCTTACCTTTCATACACCCCCAACTGGGGGCGTGCCCTGACTGGGAATTGAACCGGCGACCCCTTGCTTCGCAGGCCAACACTCAATCCACTGAGCCACACCAGGCAGGGCTATTTTTTAATGTTTTTTAACAGGAGTAAATAAAATCTTAATACATGTGCATGGTGAATTCACATAGGCATGAAAATTTCAGACTGAGGCAACATTGGACATATCAGACATATCTGGACAAAGGAGAAAGTAGAGAACGGGTTGTTAGATTTCAGAAGTGAGAATGGGGTGCTAGGCTTTAAAGAGTAGGAAGAGGAGTCTGGGGTCGTTTTGACAGCTCTCTGCCTGGCCCGGCACACGTGTACGTGTGTGTCACAGGAGGGCTTCTCTGTTACCTGGCCACTCCGTCTTTAATTTCGTACTTCGTTCTCCTCTAGGCAGAAAAAAGGGCATCTTCTCCCTTCCGAAGGGTCAGGGAGGAGGACGTTGAGGTGGATGCTCGGGTGGCAGACAACTCCTTTGATGCCAAGGTGAGGAGAGAGGGAGTCACCTCTTTTCTAAAATTTATTTTTAGAAAGAGGGAGGGAGGGAGAAAGGAAGAGAAACATTGATTGGTTGACTCTCATACGTGCTGCCAACTGGGCACTGAACCTGCAACCCAGGTATAAGCCCTGACCTGGAATCAAACTGGCGACTTTCTGGTTTGTGGAAAGATGCCCAACCAGCTGAGCTACACCAGTCAGGGCAAGTTCTCCATTCTTCATGGGGAGGTGGGGCGGCGGGTGGGGGACAGTTTTACTTCAGACTAGTAGGATGTTCTCTGGGTTTAGGCCTTGAGTGGGGAGAACAACGTAATAGGGCCCCAGTGTCCTCTATGTTCACCTCTCTCTACTCACCAGCGAGGTGCAGCTGGAGACTGGGGGGAACGAGCCAATCAGGTCCTGAAGTTCACCAAAGGCAAATCCTTCCGGCATGAGAAGACCAAGAAGAAGCGGGGCAGCTACAGGGGAGGTGCCATCTCTGTCCAGGTTAATTCAATTAAGTTTGACAGCGAGTGACCCCGGGCCATCCTGGCAAAGCAGGATGATGGTCCAAGACTACTGACTTTTCCCAATGGACCGGGAGCTCTCGGCTCCGTTGGGGAGGTATGGATGAGAGTGGGGGTCTAGAATTGGTCCGAGGACTGCATCGGAACACCCTCCCTGGTCCTTTTCTCTGTTCGTAGTTTTGTACAGATTTGATTTTGAGTGTTGAGTAGCAAGGACAAGGTAAGGGGTGTGTTCTTTTTAAAGAAAAATTTGTTTTAATTGTCATCTCCTCACTGTTTTGTGGAAGTCCTAGTACTGAGAAATTTGTATATTTTATATTAAATCATTTCCTATTAATTTTTTGTTGTGATTTCCAGAGATGTGTTCCCACAGATAAAAGCTATTACCCAAGACATGGTAAAGGTCATGTGTATGAACTTCTATGATCAGAGAGGTTCTGCCTACATGAGTGCATATGTCTGCATTTCATCCCTCCTGCCCATCAGCCCCGCTGATGGGCAGTGAGGAGTGGTTAATGCGGATGTCTGTGAAGCACGCACGGTGTGGTTCATCCTCACTCATAGGGTCCGGGACTGACATTCGCAGCCAGCGTGAACTTAGCTACTTGGAGGGATAAAATTCGCTGTGTTGTCACAGGCACAGTAATGGTGTGATGTGAGTGTCATGGAGTCAGTCTGAACATTTTGTTTTCTGTTATTTTATTATTATTACATAATGATATTTGCGATACCTGTTTTGTAATTTGAAAGCATAAACTTTTTATTGTTCAAAAGCTTGTTTTGATGACTTGACCCTTAATGGGTAATCAGGACTGCATCGTCTGATTTTTCTGTACTAACATTTCAGAGGGAAAGAATAACGTTAATTGAACCACTTGGTATGTCTGTCTTGGTAGCAGTGGTGACAAAAATTAGTTTCATTAATTCCTACATGGTGGGGAATCACTGATGAAAAAAGCAAAAGAACTAATAATCTCAGTCCTCAGTGGGAGTTAGGTCACGTTAGGTGAACTTGCAGGCCACCTGTGTGTGTGCTAACACTTGAGTAGAGCGGGTTTGGGGGAGTGTCCGAACGGGATGATTATGTCTCGTAGTTGGTCCATGGGAACGATTGACATGCGCCCTGCAGAGCCGACACCGCCAGTCGCAGTGGAGGTGATGAGAAAGACCCCTGGGCGGAGGTGTGACTCCCAGGCCACGCTGCAGGGCGTGTTGGCAGTGCTGTCAGCGCAAGATGGGAAAGGCAGGGTCCACAGACTCTGGAGGCTGGGCTGTCCCTGTGGCGGGAAGGCATGCCCAGTTTCATGGACAAGGTGTAGGTCTTAAAATTAACCTCCCCTTGTTTGGATTTCACACTTGTCAAATAACCTGATAATAACCTTGTTTTCCATGTAACTGCCTCTAGGAAGGACATGCACTGTTCATGCTGACGTGGATATTTCAGTCTGCATGGTAAAAGTTATACATCTTACTATAAAATAATAAACTGGTTGGTTTATAACGTGTCTTGGGAGTTTTATTGTGAGCCTGAAGCCCTCCTACCTCCTATTCAAACCAGAGCAACTTGGGTGCCAGTTAGAGGGCTGGGGTCCAGACCTGTGAGTTCACTGCAGAGCCTTCTCAGCCACAGCTTTCTGGCTCTTCTTGGCCATATCTTGTCTCATGGTGCCTTTTCCAGGCAATAGTGCAGCTGGTGTGGGGGCTAAATTGGGGGTCGGCACAGAGGCCTATGGGCCAGATGCAGCCCAGAGTTTGTCTTTCTATTGCTTGGGAGCTAAGAATGGTTTTTACATTTTTAAAGGGCTTTGACCCACAAAGCCTTGTGGTATTTACCATCTTGCCCTTTACAGAAAAAGTTAGCTAACCCTTGGTTCAAATCGGCGATTTCATAGCACTGGCTGGAAATCAGAATCGACTGGGGGCACTTTTAAGAACATTGGTGTCCAGGCGCCCCCCAGGCTGGTTGAGTCAGACCCTGGTGTTCTCTGGTGGGGCTGAGTGTTAGCGCCCAGGCAATCTGTTGCCTCCTTGCCTAAAAGCAAACAGTGTCAAAACCCGCTGACATAAGAGTATTTGGAAAGAAATCAATTGATAGCCTTTTTCTTTTCTCATGATTCCATTTGCTAATGTACTTGTTAAATGAGTAAAGTGAAAGTTAAATATCCATCTCTTAGACCCATTTTGGGGCTCTTGATTCTTGTGTCTCCTAGAGTCTGTCTGTCCGTACTGTGTGCGCCCTCTCACCTTTTCTTTACACAAGCGGGGTGGTTCTCTGTACGCTGTGTTCTCCAGCTGGGGGGCTCGTCTCGTGACCGAGCCTAGCAGCAGCTTATTCGTAGTGGCTGCACGGCACTCTGTTGTATGGAGACTGAGTTACTTCAACTAGACCCTCATTGCTACACGTTTGGGTTGGTTTAGTCGTCTGCCCATGTCATAGGTTGCAAATGTTTTTCAGGTCTTTTCATCTTAATATGGAATATAATATACCTCCATTACCTTTTCTTAAATGAATAATTTGTAAGCTTATTGCTTACTGTTTATGGCCTGCCCTGGCCAGATGGCTCTGTTGGAGCGCCATACCACGCACCAGAGGTGGCGGGTTCACTCCCCGGTTAGGGGGTGTGCGGGAGGCAACTCATGGATGTTACTTGCGTCGCTGTTTGTTGCTTTCTCTCTTTCCCTTCTCTCCGAAATCAATAAATATATCCTCTGGTGAGGATTTAAAAAAATAAAAGTATAAAAAGAAAGCTATGGTTTACTGTTTTTTCTTTTGCATTTTATAAATACAGCTTTTCCCAGTATTGTGTTTTTTGTTTTGTTTTTTAACCTAACAGACTTGCTTTCCCCTTAGGCTTTGCAAGTCTGAACCTGCTACGTATGTGCAGTTAAGGTGTTCCACAGATATGAGGCAGTTTAGCAAATTGTCTAAAAGCATTTGCTAGGAAATTACTTAACAACTTAAGGACCGCTCACGAGTTTTCTCGTGTTCGCGCGCCATCTGTTATGGACCTTAGCTGTCAACACGCTGTCTTGTCCACATCGAATGAAGCGATCTCATTGGTGGAAACCGTGCAGGTCAGTCTACGTCTACGAAAAACTATAATTGCACGAACCCATAAAGCATTGCAGTTACATTGTATTTTGGTCATTCGAATAGTCTTCATCTTCAAGTTTGCCCAAAAACGTGCGGCCCCTGGTGTATGTCTTAGAGATTTCTACGTGGTATGCAATGTGTTAACATCTGAGTCTACTTTCTCATATTTAAAGTGAGAGTATTTTTTGATCTTACCTGTAAAATCTGACTACCCTGGATGGTTGTAAGGACTGATAACTTACGTAAAGCACTTGGCATAGCTCCTGGCACGTTGTAAGCACTGTGACGGCCACTTGCACAATAAAAGAGTTTCTGAAATGACTTTCCTTGGTGTCCTTATGGTGTGCAACATGCCATTGCAACAAAGGCTCAAGTCGTAGCAGAGTTCATCGCTATATCCTGGCGGTGGGTTTTGTTCATTGCTTTTTTGTCATTTTCATTCATGATGCCAAAGGTTGATAGGCAGAATTGGTTTTCTTTCTTAGAAACCAGTTTTGTGAGCGATCTGAATTTCCACCTATTGCTAATGGGTTCTGGCACTACTGCTGAAGTCCATGAGTTCAGTGAATGCCATCCATGATGGCTCATGCCCTCTGCAGTGTACCTCACAGTGACATGGCAGGAGACTCCTAGCCCTTTTGTAGGCTTGTGTTTCACAGGGTTTGTCTTCACCGCAGCCCAGCCCTGTTAGACGAGTACGAACTAAGTTGGGGTTTCTCAACCTCAGCATCCTTGCCATTTTGCACCAGATAATTCTTTGTTGTGGAGGACTGTCCTCTATGTGTGAGGACGTGTGTAGCAGCATCCCTGGCCTTAACTACATTGCAGTAGCATCCCCCAGTTGGGACAACCTAGAGTGTTGCAGATACTGCAGAACATCCCCTGGAGGCAAAATCGCCCCTCACTGAGAACTACTGGGGAAATAGCTGAGTAGCAAATGATTTGCTTAGGGTTGATAAAACCGCGACTTAGTGGCACATTGAGGCTAGAACTCTGGTCTCCCTATGTTTGAAAATCACCCTACCTGTATTCAGCATTGCCTGCCATGTACCAGCCGTGGAATTCCCAGAGTGCTCAGTGTGTAATGGGGGGAGTTGGACATGGGAACAGTTCAGTACAGTGTGCTGAGTCCTGTCATCAGGGGCCAGAGTAGCTCCCCAAAGGGGACAAGCAAGAAAAGAGTTGGCTGACCTTGACCCAGGGTTCTGAGGAGAGTAACGGCTTACTAGGTGTGAGGAAGGCAAAGAAGACGTTTTTTCCAGTGGGGGAAGAGGGCCCTTAGGATGGATCAAGAGGGTGTGTGGAAGGTAGGGGCAACATAATGCTAAGTCTGAAGTTTCGATCACAATGACCTTTAGTACCCAAGTCATGGGTTAGTACTTTATTTTGTCCCCTTGGGTATTTTAAGGGGTTGATAGTTCAGTGCAGTGTTCCTGGTGCTAATACAGCTGCCAGGAAAGCAAAGTTCCTTCTGACCACTGCGTCCTCACCCTCTGCTGCCTGCAGACTGCTTAAAAGCAGTCTGCAGTTACTGAAGAGGCCAGCAGGTGGGGCTTTGCCCACTACAAGGAGCCGGACTGGACTTCAGTTGAAGCCTGGCATTGTCATTCTAGTTACGTTCAGCAAAGGCAGAGGACCTGCCATGAGTTCAATACAAGCCATGAGATGAATAAGACATAGGCCCTCATTTGACCCTTGTTCTGGAGGGTGGACAGAGGAGGCCCTTCTGCATTCTAGTCTTGGGTATCTATGAGAGGTCACCTGTCACCTCACAGCCGTGGAAAGGTTGCATGGCTTGTAGAGGATGTTCACCATGGAACTTGCCCCTCAGGTTCTATAGGGCACTGGAGTCCCTACCAGGGGGACAAACCACAGGTCCTCACTGCTTATCTAACTTGCAGCCCTGTGTCCTTCCTAGGCCTGGATGCTCAGAGGTCCTGGTACTTTTCCCTGCCTTCCCTCTCCCCTCCTCTTTCAGCATAATCCCTTTATGGAGCTCAGGATTGAGGAGAACAAACACCAGGCTTCCACCTTGGAAGTGGGTTTGAAAGTGAGGGGAGTGCAGAGTATGTGAATAAATTAGCCTGCCAGACACAGAAATGCATACATTCAGCCAATATGAGTGCTTACTCTGTGCCAGGCCCATAGTGTGTGATGTTGTGTGAGAGATATTGACACAATCACGAATGAACAAAAAAACAGTCCCGGCAATCAAAGTTCACCTAGTCTAATGAGGGGCAAGGACAGTAATCCTCAGAAATGTGTGAGTGTAAACTGCAGCGCAAGGTGCAAAGAAGTATGAGAACAGTAGAGGGCAACTGACCCATGAGATGGAGGACTTCCTCACGGACAGGGTGACCTGAAAGTTATCATCTAATCTGGGATGGTTTGAGAGGGAGAGGGAGAGCTGTTAGTAATTAGGCTGAAGCGAGCAGGGGGTAATCAGACTGTTCCAGGCAAGTCAGGACATGGCCACCGCGGTAATAAAAGCCTTTACTGAGGAAGTGATGTTTCAACTGAAACTTGACAGAGTTACTCAGGTAAAGGTGGCGAGGATGAGCAGGGCTGCATGGTTTTTCCAACTAGAGGGAGCAGCACGTGCAAAGGCCTCTGGTGAGAGGGAGCCTGATGGAGACTCCAGGCTGTGCCAGAGGGTGTATGAAGCTGACAGGCAGCGTGAGGAGGAGAGCCACGTAAGATAAGGCTGGAGAAGTAGGGAGGAGCTGGCGCATGCAGAGCCTTCGTAAGGCATGTTTAAGATGTTGGTCTTTATTCTGAAGGCAATGGGAAGAATTGAAGAGTGTCTGAGTATGCTAGCTTGCGCTGCTATAACAAAAGAGCACAGACTGGGTGGCTTAAGAAACAGAAACTTATTTCTCACAGTTCTGGAGGCTAGGAAGGCCAAGATCAAGGTGCAGGCCTACTTGGTTCCTGGTGAGAGCTCTCCACCTGGCTTGCAGTTAGCTTCTTGCTGTATCCTCGCATGGCGGGGAGAGAGAGCAAGCTCTCTGGTCTCCTTTTATTTTTTTATTTATTTATTTATTTAAAGATTTTATTTATTTTCAGAGAGAGGAGAAGGGAGGGAGAAAGAGCAATGTATGGTTGCCTCTCACATGGCCCTCATTGGGGACCTGGCCCGCAACCCAGGCATGTGCCCCGACTGGGAATCGAACCGGGACCCTCTGGTTCCCAGCCCGCGCTCAATCCACTGAGCTACACCAGCCGGGCCTCTGGTCTCCTTTTATAAGGGCACTAATCCTGTCATAGGGGTTCTACTTCATGATGTTATCTAAACCTAATTACTTCTTCAAGCCATCACATTTTGGGAGACACAAACATTCAGTCCATAATAGTGAGTATATATGCATGTGTCTTAAATGTTTTTTCATTAGGGAAAGTTTCAAATATATACCAAAATAGAATAAATAGTATAATAAACCCCCATTAAAATTGTCTTTTTAGATTTTATTTATTTATTTATTTATTTATTTGTTTGTTTTTTAGAAAGGGGAAGACAGGTAGAAAAGAGAGGGAGTGTGGCTTCTTGCACTCCCTACTGGGGACCTTGCCTGCAACCCAGGCATGTGCCCTGATGGGAATCGAACCAGCAACCCCTTTGGTTCACAGGTCTGCACTTAACCCGCTGAGCTACACCAGCCAGGGCCTGTTTTATATAATTTTTTTTTTAAATATTTTTAAAGATTTTATTTATTTATTTTAGAGAGAGGGGAAGGGAGGGAGACAAAGAGGGAGAGAAACAGCAATGTATGGTTGCCTCTCACATGGCCCTCACTGGGGACCTGGCCTGCAACCCAGGCATGTGCCCTGACTGGGAATCGAACCGGGACCCTCTGGTTCCCAGCCCGCGCTCAATCCACTGAGCTACACCAGCCAGGGCCTGTTTTATATAATTTTTAAACTACCTATTCTCCTGTGACTTGCTTATTTTACTGACATAGTCCACAGTATACTTCCATTTCCTCTTTAAAACAAAGTTTTCTCATTAAACTTTGCCTTAATGGGTCTCAAAATTTTGTGACAGACTTTTGGTCAAGTTGTTTTCATTCAAATGTACTGATTTTAAAAACTAATAACTAAAACTGCCACACACACAGACACCCCCAAATGGTGCCCCAAAACATTCTCCTTTCCCTCTGAAGGTTTTACAATGCACTGCAATCACTAACCAGTCTTTCACTATGAAACTTAAATGGCCAGTAGAGACAACAGGCCATTCTTCCACTACTGAGTAGGACTGGGATGACGGGTGCTGGGGGTAATACTCACTCAGCTTTCTGAGATTTCTGGGCAGACGCGGTGACTTTGCCAGCTCCAGCCGCCTTCTTGTCCAGCATGTGTCTCATGTCACAAACAGCAAAACAGCCCAGAGGAGGATAGCCAGAGAAGCTCTCGGCACACACGGGCCCGCCAGGAACCATACCAATGATGGCAACATCACCAGATTTCAAAAATTTGGGCCATCTTTCAGCTTTTTTCCAGCTCAGCAAACTTGCAAGCAGTGTGAGCTGTGTGACAACCCAGTACAGGTGTATACCCAGCACTGTTTGGCCAGGAGGGTTCAGGGTAATCTCCTGAGCTGTGAAGCCGGCCACCTATGTCGGTGGGTCACCTTTGTTGTCGCGGGTCACATTGCCATGATGCACATCTTTGACAGACATGTTCTTTTTTTTTAAGATTTTATTTATTTTTAGAGAGAGGGGAAGGGAGAAAAAAGAGGGAGAGAAACATCAATGTGAGAGAGAGACATCAATCAGTTGCCTCTTGTACATGCCCCGGTCAGGGGCCAAACCCGCAACCCAGGCTTGTGCCCTCACCAGGCCTCGAACCAGCAACCTTTTAGTTTGCAGAATGATGCCCAACCAACTGAGCCACGCTGGTCAGGGCCAAACAAGTTCTTGACATTGAAGCTCACATTGTCCTCAGGAAGAGCTTCACTCAGAACTTCATGGTGCATTTCAATAGACTCTCCTTCACTAGTAACACTGACGGGAGCAAAGGTGACCGCCATGCTGGGTATGAGAACACCAGTGTGCATGCAGCTCCCAGGGTCAGCACCAGTACCACCAACTCTGCAGACATCCTGGAGGGACAGATGCAGGGGCTGGTCGGTTGGGCGAGTTGGTGGCAGGATGCAACCCTGAGCTTCAAGCAGCGTGGTTCCACTGGCACTGCCGTCTTTAGGCTGAACTTCCATCCCTTGAACCAAGCCACGTTAGTAGTTGGCTCCAGAGCGATGTCGCCATTCCAGCCAGAACTTGGCACAAATGCTACTGTGTCGGGTTGTAGCCAGTTTCCAAACGTAGGTGCTGACTTCCTTAACCACGTCCTCGTATCTCTTCTGGCTGTAGGGCGGCCCAGGGGAATCCATTCTGTTAACACCGACAGTTAGTTGTGTACGCCCAGTGTGAAAGCCAGACGGGCACGCTGACTGGTCTGCCCATTCCTGGTGCCGCCTGCTGCAAACTCTTCAACACCGGCAGCGACAATCAGGACAGCACAGTCAGCCTGAGATGTGCCTGTAACCACGTTGTTGCTGAAGTCTCTGTGTCCTGGGGCATCAGTGATGGTCCCATAAACTTGCTGGTCTTGAATTTCCACAGGGAGCTACCAATGGTGATACCATGCTCGTATCCGGCCTTCAGTTTCTCCAAGGGCCAGGCTTCCTGGAAGGAGCTCTTTCCCTTCTCAGCAGCCTCCTTCGCGAAAAGTTTGGATGGTTCATTTGTCATTCTACCACATTTATAGATCAGATGGCCAGTAATGGTAAACTTGCTGGAATCCACTTGTCCAATGGCAATGACGTAGATATGAGTCTTTTCCTCTCCCATTTTGGCTTAGGTTTAGCTGTGGGTTTTCACAACACCTGCGCTCTGGCGGCAAACGTGCTGTGAAAAAGGTAGTTCCATTTTTTATTTACTTGTTGATAGGCACTTGGGTTGTGATGCAGCTCTGAACATTCTTGTAAGTGTCCCCTGGTGTATGTATGCAAGATTCTCTGGGTTTAAGTCTAGAAGGGAGAGTGCTTGTCATAGAGTAAATGCATCTTCAGTCTTCTAGAGAATGCCAGTTTTCCACAGCTGTTTACAATATTTACATTCCCACCAGCAGCTCAAGAGAGTTCCCCTTATTCCCCATTCTCCCCAACACTTGGTAAGTCATTAAGTCAAATTTTCCTCCAATCTCTGGGTGTGGAATGGTATCTCATTGTGGCTTTAACTTGGATTTTCCTAACTACCAGTTATTTTTGAATGCCTTTTCATATGTTTATTGACTATCTGGATTTTCTCTTCTGAAAGTGTGTGCTTAAGTTTTTTTTTTTTTTTTAAAGATTTTATTTATTTATTTTCAGAGAGAGGAGAAGGGAGGGAGAAAGAACAATGTATGGTTGCCTCTCACATGGCCCTCACCGGGAACCTGGCCCGCAACCCAGGCATGTGCCCCGACCGGGAATCAAACCGGGACCCTCTGGTTCCCAGCCCGTGCTCAATCCACTGAGCCACACCAGCCAGGCCTGTGCTTAAGTTTTTTGCCCATTTTACTATCGGGTTGTCTGTCTTTCTCATTGATTTGTAGGAGTTCTTTATATCTATTGGATAGAATTCCTTCGTTGTTTTTATGCTGTGTAAAAATTTTCTTCAGTTCTGTGTCTTGCTTTACTTTCTTTATTGTGTTTTAAGTTTATTTATTTATTTATTTTAAAGATTTTATTTATTTATTTTTAGAGAGGGGAAGGGAGGGAGAAAGAGAGAGAGAAACATCAATGTGTGGTTGCCTCTCACGTGGCCCCCACTGGGGACCTGGCTCGCAACCCAGGCATGTGCCCTGACTAGGAATCGCACCTGCAACCCTTTGGTTCACAGCCCACACTCAATCCACTGAGCTACGCCAGCCAGGGCTAAGTTTATTTATTTTAAAGATTTTATTTATTTAGTTTTAGAGAGGGGAAGAAAAGGAGAAAGAGAGGGAGAGAAAATTAATGTGTGGTTGTCTCTTGCACTCTCCCAACTGGGAACCTGGCCCATAACCCAGGCATGTCCCCTGACTGGGAATCGAACCAGCAACCCTTTGGATCACAGGCTGCAGCTCAATCCACTGAGCTACACCAGCAAGGACTAAGTTTATTTTTTATTGTATTTTTCCATTACCATTTATCCCCCTTATATCTTTATTGTATTTTTGGTGAACAAAACGTTTACTTTTTATTTAGTCATATATGCCAGATACCACCCATCTCTCTCTCCATATACACGTTCCACCTTTCTCCATTGTCTCTCTGGGGAAGTTAACCTCTAGGAGCTGCGTTATTGGGCTCTGTGCCTGTGGGCTTCTGGTTGGGTTTGGCCAATGGGGTGCCCCAGCAGGAAATCAGAAGGAGATGAAGAGTGAGAGTAGGTATTTATTTTCCTAGCTCCAGCCTGCTGTGTCTTCAATCCAGGAATTCTCCTCTATAGACTTTTTCCTTCAGGAATCCTGAACCTTCTCCTTAATCTCATTGTTTTTGCCCAAGTCATAACATTGTCCTTATATTCCCCTTTATCCACACCTCCGTAAACAGTCTTTTTACAAAGGATCTTTTCTCAGACTACTTCAACTTGAGTGTGTCATATGCTCTCTGTTGGATTTCTCACTGACATATTAAACTTTTCTTTTAAAATGAGTGTTTTTATGTGGTTAAGAAAATTTTCCTTATCCTGAGGTAATGAAGATATTCTGTGGTATATTCTTAAAGTTTTGTTATTTGTTTTTCTTGTTTGTTATAACCAAACAATAAAAACTGTTCACCTGATATTGATTTTTTTCTATCCTTCTACATTTATAGACATTGTTTTACGGATCAGCATATGGTCTCTCTTGGTGATTGTTCCATGTGCATTTGAAAAGAACAAGTATTTTGTTTTTGTTGGTGGAATGTTCTGTAAATGTCAACTAGGACAAATTGGTTGATAGCGTTCTTCAAGTCCTCTACATCTTTTTTGATTTTTTCATTTATTTGTTCAGTTACTGAGAGAAATGTATTGAAGCAACTATGACTGTGGATTTATCTGTTTTTCCTTTCTGTTCTCTAAGCTTTTTCTTCATGTATTTTGAAGTTCTTTTATTGGGTACTTACACACTTAAGATGCTTATGTCTTCTTGATATAACATATCATTATAAAAATCCCACTTTATCTCTGATAATATTCTTTGTCCTGAAGTCTATTTTGTCTGATGTTAATATAGTCATCCCAGTTTTCTTTTGGTTAGTGTTTGAATAGTAGTATCTCTTTCCATCCTTTTACTTTTCATTCATATCTTTATATTTAAAGTAGATTTTTAAAAAACAGCATAGTCTTATATTTTTATCCAGTCTGATAGTCTCTGCCTTTTAACTGATGTGCTTAGATCATTTATATTTAAAATAATTATCAACATAGGTTAAAATCTGTCACTTTATTATGTGTTTTCTGTTTTTCCAACCTGTTCTGTTTTTCAGCCTTCTTTTTATTATTCATTTTATCTCTTCATTTTACTTTTTAATTCATGTATAATATAAAAACGTTCCATTTCCCCACCCTGTTCTTTGTTATTGTTGTCATACATTTCACTTCAACATGTTACCAAATCAAAAATACATTATTATATTTGCTTTAGTCAGTTATCTTTTCTCTATCTTTATTTCACAGCTTTATTGAGGTTTAATTGACATGCAATAAACTGCACACATTTTTAGGTGTAAATTTTATGAGATTTGACAAATGTGTATACTTGTGAAATCATTACCACAATCACGACAATGAACATTATCATTTTCTTGTCATTGTTTGTAATCTATCTGGTGATGTGCTGGGTCATTATCAGATTGTTCCACTTGTCTCGGTTATATACCTAAAAGTGGAATTGCTGGGTCATAAGGTAACTCTCTGTTTAAGATATTGAGGCACTGTCCTGGCTGATGCGGCTCAGTGGGTTGAGCACCAGCCTGCAAACCAAAGGGTTGGCGGTTCAATTCCCAGTCAGGGCACATGCCTGGGTAGCAGGCCAGGTCCCTGGTTGGGAGCATGTGAGAGGCAACTACACATCAATGTTTCTCTCCCTCTCTTACTCCCTCCTTTCCCCTCTCTAAAAAAAATAAATAGAATCTTTAAAGAACCAGCTGACATAAATATTATATTCATTTCAGGTGCACAGCATAGTGAAGGACACTACATAATTTACAAAGTGATCACCCGGATGAGTCTACTGCCCACCCCCAGCACATGCAGTTTGTTCCTTTTTTCTTGTTTCCTTTGGATTGGATGTTTTTCACGATTCCATTCTGTCTCCACTGTTGACATATTAGCTGTACCTCTGTTTCTTTAGTTGTTGTTCTAGAGGGGTTTTTTTAAACTTTTCTTTTTTTTATAAAAGATTTTATTTATTTATTTTTAGAGAGGGGAAAGGGTTTATGTCTGGCTTACCATTCTATTCTATGGATCTATATCTCTCTTTATGCCAGCATCATACTGTTTTGATTGCTGTAACTTTTTAATATAAAACGTATAACAAGTTTTAAAGTTGGGAAACATTAAAGGGTTTTGAAGAGGAAAATAACATCAAGTTATATTTTTAAAAGGTTACATTGGGATTTTTCAAAAAGTTAAACATATTATTCCCAGATAATCCAGAAGTTTCACTCTTATGTATATATCCCAAAGAATTGAAAATAGAGACTCAAACACATACTTGTATGCCGGTGCTCTTAGCAGCAGTATTCTAGCCAAAAGGTAGAAACAGCCAAAGTGTCCACCAGCAGATGAATGGATAAACAAATGTAGTGTATGAGTAGAATGGAATATTAGTCAGGCACACAAAGGAATGAAGTTCTGATACCTAATACAACGTGCATGAACTTTGTAAACATTATGCTATGTCAAAGAAGCCAGGTACAAACAGATAAATATTGCACAATTTCACTCCTGTGCAATATCTAGGACAGGCTAACTCACAAAGGTGAAAAGTAGATTAGAGATTACCAGGGATTTATGGGTGAGAAGAATATACAATTATTGTTCCATGGGCACAGAGTTTCTGTTTGGGGTTATGAAAAAGGATTGGAAACGTATAGTGGTAAGGGTTGCAGAACATTGTAAATGTCATTAGTGTCACTGAATTGTACATGTAAAATGGTTAAAATGGCAAATTTATGTTATATATATTTCATCACAATTTTAAAATAAAAGATCCCTGGCTGGTGTGGCACAGTGGATTGAGTTCCAGCCCACAAACCAAACAGGGCACGTGCAGGCCAGGTCCCCAGTTGGGGGTGTGAGAGAGGCAACCACACATTGATGTTTCTCTCCCTCTCCTTCTTCCTCCATTCCCCTCTCTCTAAAAATAAATAAATAAAATCTAAAAAGAAAAAGAAAAAGACTGCTTAGCAGCTGTGAAGAAATCAGACTATAGGTTAAGGTGACTGCAGTAATTCAGGGTAAAGATGATGTTCTGTGTAACCCTTTCAGGTCTACTCTATCCTTCTCTATCTTGTGTTGATTGAATCCTCTGGCGTTTTCTGGTTGAACTTGGCCAATGTGGAGCACCAGTAAGAGATCAGAGGGCAGGAGGAGACTGAGATCAGGGAATTCTCCTGGCTTCCAAAGGGCAGGGTTGCTGTGGTCACTATATCTCCTGATGAAAGGTCACAGCTCCTACAAAACAGCCCTGTTCGCAAAGTTCTCTTTGTATTCTAATAATGGTTCCCTCTCCCCATTCCTGCGAGTGCCACAGTGGTCACCGGTAGTGCACTTATTTTTCCCTACACCAGTTTATTACTTTAATAGTTCCTTTATTAAAGTTTCCTAGAATTAACCACTTTGAGTGTGCAATTCGTTTCCTGCCTTAGATGGGGGTGGGTGTAGTAGAGAGAGCAATAGATATATTTGGAGGCAGAGCCTTGAGGTTTTGATAGATGGGGTGGTGTAACAGACACGACTGGCATAAGAAAAGTTCTCATAAATTGGGCAAGATAGGACACACAGTCTAGGGGAAGAAACACAAGATTCAGACTCATACCAACTAATCATAGTCTACCTATAGTACCAAGTTCCGAAGTGGTTGGAACAAGCAACTCAATGTACTACACCATCTATCACCCTGCCCTGGGGACAGAACTTACTCTTCTCCTGGCTCTCAGACAAGCAGGAGGGAAATTGGAGGGATCAGGAAGGTGGGGTGTCCCAAGGAAGCAGTGAAAATAGAATTATTGGAAATGATACTAGGGAAAGTGCCTAATAATTTGAGGGAAGTGTCAAGATCCAGACACTGGCTCACGGTGGCTCAGTCTCCTAATCAGGTGACCTGGAGGTAAATGGGAACAGCAGTTTGTTGAGATATTCCGGGTTCAGGGCTAGTGAGGCAATACCCTGTTACATCCCACGCCTGTTCTCTGGCGCTCACTCCCTCCTTAAAAACACAGACAAGACACAATGGAGGCGATTTCTCCATCCCAGACCCTACACCATGTATGTATCCTTCAACTCTTTCCCCACTTTCCTTCTTTTCTCTGAATACCTTTCTTCTACCTTCTTTCACCCTCTGAAAGGCACACATAAAACCTATATCCCTGAGAGGTGGCGGAGTATCTGAGATTGAGGTGTTACACACTTCAGGATGTCCTGGGTCAGCCAGGAAATCCTTAATGGCCTGCCTGGCTTATTTCCCTTCGATTCGATATGGAGAACTCTGATTAAGGTGTAACTCCCACAACACAATCCTTAGGTCGTGGGCCCCTGCACCAGTTCTCTGGGACCTGCGAGTTGTTTTGGCTCAGCCTTTCGGACCAAGGGCCCACGGGCACTTGAGTGGGCGTGCCAGTAGCATAACCTCGCTTTCTTCCTTGTTACTCTTGCTTTCTTTCTGCAAGAAGCACTCATCAACTTAATCTTATTCCCTGACATGCTCGAAGGACACGGAGAGCCTTCAGACATTCACAGCTCCTCGCCAGCTGTGATCTCAGACCCATTACTTAACTTCTGTGTGCTCAAGTTGTTGTTCTTAAGCTACAATGCCTGGCACATGGCAAACGTGGTAAAGTTTTTAGTCTAAATTCAGTTTATTTTGTATGCCTGCTTTATTTTAGTTTAGCTATTTATGTTTAACTGGGTATTATGTGCACCCAGAAAAAGTTTCCAAAGAGTAAAAAGGCCCACCACTTCTCCTAAGCACCCAATCCAACTCCCCGCAGACAGCCCTCTTACCAATTCCTTTCCTAGACTTCAAGAGATTTTCTATGCAATGACAGACACAGACTCAAATTATTTTTTCCTTGGACAAATACTAGCCCTATCTTGGAGAGCTTTTCAAATCAGTTCTTACTGAGTTGCCTAATTCTTCTTTAATTTTTATCACTTATTTATTTTTAAAGATTTTATTTATTTAATCTTAGAGAGAGGGGAAGGGAGGGAGAAAGAGAGGGAGCGGAAACATCAATGTGTGATTGCCTCTCACACGTCGCCAACCAGGGACATGGCGCACGACCCAAGCATGTGCCCTAACTGGGAATTGAACTGACTACCTGAGCCACACCAGGCAGGGTGCCTAATTCTTTTTTCTAGTTGCCTCCAAATTTATTTATAAGTTTGGTATAATTTTCATGAAATAAGATTAATTCATTTTCATCCATTTTAACTGTACATTTTAATAAGTTTAGGCAGTTTTACATAGTCATTAGTCATCACCACAATTAAGATATAAGTGTTTTCATTACCTAAAAATTTCCCCTTTCCCCACTTCAGTCATTCTCCTTACCTGCCACCTACTCTTTGCAGTCTTGACCTGCATTCCGCTACTACAGCTTTGCTTTTTCTAAAGTTTCACACAAATGGCATCATACAATATGTTGTCTTTTGTGTTTGACTTCTTTCGCTTAGCATAATGTTTTTGAGATTCATCCATGTTGTCACACATATTAATATCTCATTTCTTTTTAGTGGAGAGTAGTATTGCATAATAAAGCAATTTTGAAATCAATTGCCAAGTGATAGCTATTTGGTGTTCTAGTTTGTTCTTATTATGATAAATACTATTTGCACGTGCATCTTGGTGTGGGTATATATATTCACATTTGTTCTTGGGTAAATAGCTAAGATTGGGATTGCAGGGTCATAAGGCAAGTATATTTTTACTTTGTAAGACACTGTCAAACTGTTTCCTAAGTGTCTGTACCATTTTGCAATCTCATTTACAATGTGTTGGAGTTCTGGTTTACCTTTTTCTTTTTAACAGCTGGAGCATAACTGCTGGACAAAAAGAGCAATAAAGCAAAGGTAACAAACGTTAACAAGTCATGAATCTGAAAAAGAGTATATAGGTTTTCATTTTACTATTCTTTTTATCTTTAAATTAAAAAAAATTCAAAATAAAAAGCTGGGACAAAAACAAAATTGCATATTATATGAAATTGAACTGATTCTGAAGTTTATCTTCAGGGAAAATTCGCAAGGAGAGCCAAGAAAATGTGACAAAGCACAATGAAGAAGAATGGGTCCTACTGTTAGCTTAGGTAGCTAGATATTAACTTAAAAAAGAGAGCAAAGGGAATCAGACATCAAACCTAATAAATTCGGAAGCTGAATCAGATAATAAGCCTGTTTTGCTAGGAAGTTGCAGCATTCATATGTACCCCAGGGGATCACAGCATTTCCCCACCAAGGAGATTAACATCCCTCCTTCTCCTGTGTAGACAGAGGGGACTGGCTTTCCAATCACCGCAGGGTACAATTGGTCTATTTTTCTGCAGATTCCCGGGGGAGGGATAAAACAACAAACGGCAATTCCTCTGCTAGGTGCATGCCCAGTAGAAGTCAAGATGGCGCAGGGTGAGGTACTTCTACTTTGACATGAGCAATGGGAACTAAGATGGTGACTGTAAAGTTCTGGGTAGCCTGAGAAAGGGATCAGATTGGATAAGGGACTTAGGACCTCAGAAGATCTAGGAAATGGATTGGTTAGGGGGAGGAACCAACAGAAGCTCACAGAAAATTGGGAAGTTGGTTAGTTTGAAAGGGTGCCTAGTCCTTCTCAAGCCCAAGATAGTATAACATGAGCTTAACAAAGCCCTCCCTCTACCCTCCAGTCACCCCCCCCAACCCCCCATAACACATGCCTACCCTGTTCCTTCAGGCATTCTCTCTCCACAGCAGCCACGTGGCCCTAACAGCCACCTGGGATTCAGCAGCCATGCAGCCTCAGAGCATGGGCCTGTGCCCAGCACCAGCCGGAGCACAGCTGGGAACTAATTAAGCCACCTGGATGGGGACAGATATGGACTAGCTTAAGCACAGCACAAAATTTTTGGACACTGTCACTTGTACTGGGCCTAATGAAGACAAGGCTGAATGTTTTGCATGGCAGGTGTGAGACACTGAAGCTGAATCTAGGACAGTCCTTTGTATTTGCTCCAGCTTCTTCAACATACCTACCACTAAGCTTTATCCTCCCATATGTGGGTCCCTGGAATGCTTTCCTTGCAATTCCTTGAAAGGGCCTCATTTTCACCTGCAATACTACTAGATAGCAAAATTACTTCTAAAGCTATAGTCATTTAAACCTATTTTATTGTCACACACAAAACCCTCCCAGAAAAATTATACAGAGAATCTAGAAAAAGGTTCACAAGGATATGGATATTTAGTTTACAATAAAGTGACATTTTAAAATTAGAATGAGTTGGGCTTTTGGTCAAGATGGCAGCATAGGTAAATGTGGTACTCACATCGTCCCACAGCCACAATAGAATCACAACTAAATTAGCCCTGGCTGGTGTGGCTCAGTGGATTGAACACTGGCCTGCAAACCAGAGGGTTGCTGGTTTGATTCCAGGCACATGCCTGGGTTGCGGGCCAGGTCCCCAGTGGGGGTGTGCGTGAGAGGCAACCACACATTGATATTTCTCTCCCTCTCTTTCTACCTCCTTTCCCCTCTCTCTCAAAATAAGTAAATAAAATCCTTTAAAAAAGTTTTTTTAAAAAAGAACAAGCACTTAAGAAAAAATTACAACTAAACTACAGAATAACAATAATTTAGAACCACCTGAAATCTAGTTAAACAGAAGTACTACAACTAAGGATATGAAGAAGCCACATTGATACTGGTAGGAGGGGCAGAAACGCAGAACAGGCTGGCCCAACACTCATGTGTAGTGGGTAAAAATCAGGAATGATATCTCACCTGTTGAGGTCCCCCATGAGGAGTGAGGGGTCCCAGCCCCACACCAGGCCCCCAGCCCAGGGTTTCAGTGCCAGGAAGAGAAGTCCCCATAATTCTGACTATAAAAACCAGCAGGGATTGTTGCTGAGTGAGACTGAGGGATCTTGGAGTCCCTGACATTTCTCTTAAAGGGTTATACACAGATTTACTTGAACTCACTTGATTTGAGCTCCAGAGCTGGGGAAGCACCTTGAAAGGCACCAGGGACATACAGGAAGGAACTGAATTGCATCAGGGCAAGATCTGGAGGGGCAGCTTTCTGCCAGACAGAAGTGCTGGTAGAAGCCATTGTTCCTTTCCTGAGTCCTTTCCTCATCCACAGAACCAGCAGACAGGTACCATAACTGAGTCTTCATCAACTTGGCTAGCACTGTTCACTCTGCCCTGGTGATTCCTTGAGACCCTGCCCCAGCCAACCTGAAGGCCCAGTCAAGCTGTTTGCAGTGGCTTTTCCATACAAATGGCCTTTCTTGGCTCATGCTTCAGATTTCCCTAAAATCTCTCAAACAAACAGCATCTGGCCTCAGTGTACCTTCTACCTCTCGCTAAGTGACCCCAGGCTCAGTACTAGCAGCAGGTGGCCTTGGCTCACAACTTGGCCTCTCCTGGGCAACTCCAGGCCCAGCACAGGTAGCAGCCACCTGCAGTTTGCTTTGCAGCTCATGCCAAATGGCCCAGAGCAGAACACAGGCAGTGGCTGACCATGGTCTGTACCTCCTAGGAGATTCCAGAGCCAGTGAACCCATGGACAGCTTCAGACCACAGTGAAGCACCACCCAACCACCTCCACAAGTCACACACTCAAAGGGTGGGCTCAGCAGGCACCAGAGCACCACTAAGTCCTGCTCTATGGGGTGAGCCCCTGCACAGCTGATCCTCCATGGTAGTTGCAGCCAGTCTTTGCAGCTGATCACCCGGGAAGTAAATACCTCCCATTGATGTGCCAACAATGAAGGTTCAACTACAACAGGAGGGTGTACACAACCCATGGGGGTGGGGGGAAGGGCACACCTTAAGTGCCCAGCTCTGGTGAATGGGAGGCTGTGCCGCTGAACCCTACAGAACACCTGCTACATTAGGCCACTCTACCAAGCCCAGGATATGTAGCAGCTCTACATAATACATGGAAACAAATACAGGGAGGCTACCAAAACGAGGAGTCAATGAAACATATCCCAAGTGAAAGAACAGATCAAAACTGCAGAAAAAGAACTAAAAAATAGAGACAAGCAATCTACTAGTTGCAGAATTCAAAACACTGGTTTTAAGGATGCTCAATGAACTTAGGGGAAGAGTAGAAGAACTTAGTGAGAACTTCAACAAAGAGATAGAAAACAAAAACTAAACTAGAAAACACAAAAAATAACAAGTCAGCAATGAAGACTAGTTTACCTGAAATTAAGAATACAGCCCTGGCTGGTGTGGCTCGGTGGGTTGGAGCTCCTATGGGGATTCCATAAAGCAAATGGTGGTGGCTTTGATTCCCAGTCAGGGCGTGTATAGGAAGTCAACCAGTTGATGTTTCTCTCTCTCTCTCTCTCTCCCCCTCCATGCCTTCCTCTCTCTCCCCCAAAATTTTTTTAAAGTGCACATTACAGGGAATCAACAGAGGAGTAAGTGAAGCAGAGGATCAAGTCACAGATTTGAAAGAGAAGGTAGCAGAAAACACACAATCAGAACCAGCAAAGAAAAAAAATTTTAAAAAAATGAGGATGGTATAAGGAGTCTGTGGGACAACTTCAAGTGTACCAACATTTGCATCATGGGGGTGTCAAGAAGAGAGACAGCAAGGAATTGAAAATCTATGTGTGATTGATTGGGAGTTCCAGAAAAGATGGAGGCGTAGGTAGAAACGCTTCGCTTCCTCGCACAACCAGAAGAAGGATAATAACCAATTTAAAAACAATAAACAACCAGAACTACCAGAAAATCAAACTGCATGGAACTCCAACAACCAAGGAGTTAAAGAAACATTCATTCAGACTGGTAGGAGGGGCAGAGATGGGCAGCTGGGCGGAGAGAACTTGTGGCAAGGCAGTGGACCACGCCAACGAGGCGGGGCTGGCTGACCAGGAAACTAAAGACTCAAAACCTCTAGCTGCAAAATCCTGTGGGGATCCTGGAAGTAAAACTCATGATAGTGTGTGAGCCCCTTGAGACTGGTGCTAGTCCACAGGGTGCACGGACTGCTCTAGCTCCCAGGTTAACTGCTGATCCACCTGAGGTTGCAGACTGGTCTGAAAGTGAGTAGGTGACCTCTGTGCTGGCTCAGCAGTTTCCTACTGAAGACTGGAGTGCTCAGCCCCCATGCTGGAGTGCTCAAACCAGTCTCAAGACTGGTCTGCAGCCCCTACTGCTGAGTCCAGTGAATGGGTAGGAACAACTATTGAGTGGTCTTATGAGAGAGGGTGGGGAGACAGAGCAAGAGAAACATCATTTTGTTGTTCCTTTATTTATGCATTCATTGGTTGATTCTTGTATGAGCCCAGACTAGGGCTCAAACCTGCAACCTTGGTATATTGGGATGATGCTCTAACCAACTGTGCTATCTGGCCAGGGCCTCTTCCATAAACTCTTAAACAAAATGGAAATAAGGGTGATGGAAAATGAAGAGTTTCTTAAAAAAAAAAAAAAAAAGATTGTGGCTAGACCACACAAGGTGTAGGAGTTTGTTAATGACTGTTTATGTATTCCTACTAGCTCCTGGCTCCAATGGCCTCTGCTCCCTATAAGCTATGATCTCCTGTATTTGCCTGTCTTTTCAGTTTTGGGGGCAGTGGTTTACCCTAAACATTTTTATTTAAAAATAATTACATAGAAATCCAGAAAGAAATATTTGCAAATATAATGGTAACCACATTTGAAATGATTTTTATCTTTTAATATTTTCAAAAATTTCTACCCTGAAAGTCAGAAAGAAAAAACACAAGCTTTTCTTTTTGTTGAGTAATAGGAACATGGTACATCATACAGTGAAGTAGTATACAGCTATCCAAAATGATAAGGAAGCTTTAGATGTACTAAGATGGTACCTCCTCAAGACAGATTTAAAAAGGAACTATAAAACAATATGAAAAAGTGCTACCCATCGTCCTGATACACCAAAATTGCACATATAAGAAACAACCAGTGAATGCATAAAAAAGTGAAGCAACAAATTGGTGTTTCCCTTCCCCCTTTCTTCCTCTCTCTCTCTCTCTCAAATCGATCAATTAAGAAAAAGATATATCTTGAAAGAAAATTTTAAAAATACTTTAAATTATTTTCTATAATCTCACCTACCACATCAAATGATTTCACATTTTAGTGTTTCTTTTCATCTTTAAACTTTAGAGACATCATCACTTTTAGATAACTGAAATAATGGGATAGGTATGGTTTTCAATACTGTTTTCCTTTCACATTATTTCATAAACATGGTTTCATGTTTCTTTTTTTCAAAATACATTTTATTGATTATGCTATTACAGTTGTCCCATTTTTTCACCTTTTATTCCCCTCTTCCCTGCACTCCCCCCTTCCACCAGCATTCCCTACTCCCTTTAGTTCATGTCCATGGGTCATGCATATAAGTTCTTTGGCCTCTCCATTTCCCATACTATTCTTAACCTTCCCCTGTCTATTTTGCACCTACCATTTATGCTTCTTATTCCCTGTACCTTCCCCCACATTCTCCCCTCTTCCCCTCCCTGCTGATAACCCTCCCTGTGAACTCCATTTCTGTGATTCTGTTCCTGTTCTAGTTGTTTGCTTAGTTTGTATTTGTATTCTTTTTGGTTTATTTGTTGATAGTTGTGAGTTTGTTGTCATTTTACTGTTCATAGTTTTGATCATCTTTTTCTTTTTTTACCTCATATATTTGTATTATGTAAATTCTTATGCAATACTTAAAACATACTAAAAAAAGAGAAAATAGTATAAAGAAATCCCAAAGTATTCATCTCCCAGCTTCCACAGTTATTAACTCAGAACCCACTGTGTTCATTTATTCTTCAAACCACTTCCCTCCCCCTTGATTATTTTGAAGTCAATCTGTAAATATTTCATCATGTATCTATAACAGATAGAGGTTCTTAACAACTAGCCTCAAGACCATTATATCATTAAAAATCCAGGTATTTAAATTTCCCTAATTGTTGCATAAGTTTTTATTTTTATTTATTTATTTATTTATTTTTAAAGATTTTATTTATTTTATTTTCAGAGAGAGGAGAAGAGAGGGAGAAAGAGCAATGTATGGTTGCCTCTCACATGGCCCTCACGGGGACCTGGCCCGCAACCCAGGCATGTGCCCCAACTGGGAATCGAACCGGGACCCTCTGGTTCCCAGCCCGCGCTCAATCCACTGAGCTACACCAGCTGGGCAAGTTTTTATTTTTAAATATATTTTATTGATTATACTATTACAGTTGTCCCATTATCTCCCCTTTATTCCTCTCTGCCCCACATACCACTCCCCTCATTTTCTCCCCCTTTAGTTCTTGTCCATGGGTTATACATATAAGTTCTTTGGCTTCTACATTTCCTATACTATTCTTAACCTCCCCCTGTCTATTTTCTACCTACCATTTATGCTACTTATTCTCTGTACCTTTTCCCCCTCTCTTCCCTCCCATTCCCTCGTTGATAAGCCCCCATGTGATCTCCATTTCTGTGATTCTATTCCTGTTCTAGTTGTTTGCTTAGGGTTTGTTTGTTTTTTTTAGGTTCAGTTGTTAATAGCTGTGAGTTTGTTGTCATTTTCCTGTTCATAGTTTTGATCTTCTTTTTCTTAGATAAGTACCTTTAACATTTCATGTAAGGGCTTGGTGATGACGAACTCCTTTAACTTTACCTTCTCTGGGAAGCACTTTATCTGCCCTTCCATTCTAAATGATAGCTTTGCTGGATAGAGTAATCTTGGATGTAGGTCCTTGTCTTTCATGACTTTGAATACTTCTTTCCAGCCCCTTCTTGCCTGTATGGTTTCTTTTGAGAAATCAGTCGATAGTCTTAGGGGAACTCCTTTGTAGGTGATTGTCTCCTTTTCTCTTACTGTTTTTAAGATTCTCTCCTTATCTTTAATCTTGTGTAACTGTATTATGATGTGCCTTGGTGTGTGCTTCCTTGGGTCCAACTTCTTTGGGACTCTCTGAGCCTCCTGGACTTCCTGGAAATCTATTTCCTTTGCCAGATTAGGGAAGTTCTCCTTCATTATTTTTTCAGATAAGTTTTCAATTTCTTGCTCTTCTCTGGCACCCCTATGATTCAGATGTTGGAACATTTAAAGTTGTTCCAGAGGTTCCTAAGCCTCTCCTCATTTTTTTTTTGAATTCTTGTTTCTTCATTCTGTTCTGGTTGAATATTTATTTCTTCCTTCTGCTCCAAATGATTGATTTGAGTCCAGGTTTCTTTCCCTTCATTGTTGGTTCCCTGTATATTTTTCTTTATTTCACTTTGCATAGCCTTCACTTTTTCCTCTATTTTGTGACCATACTCAACCAATTCTGTGAGCATCCCAATTACCAGTGTTTTGAACTGTGCATCTGATAGGCTGGCTATCTCTTCATTGCTTAGTTCTTTTTCTGGAGTTTTGACCCGTTTTTCCATTTGGGCCATATTTCTTTGTCTCAGTGCACCTGTTATGTTGCAAGGGGTGGAACCTTAGGTATTTGCCAGGGCGGGGCAACCCACGTTGCTGCATTTTGGTGCTGTCTGTGAGGGAGGTGTCAGAGAGGAAACAATGCCGCTTGCTCAGCTCTCAGCATTCAGTCAGTTCCCCTGATACCCACAAGCAAATTGGTCCCTTCTGGTGCTGATTCCTGGGTGGGTGGTTTTCTGTACATTCTAGGACCCTGTAGGTCCCTCCAATGAACTCTTCAATGAGGCTGGGAGTTTCTCCCCCTGCTTCAACTGCCATAGGTTTTTACAGCCAGAAATTTTGAGGCTTTATTTTCCCATGCTGGAACCCTGGGTTGCCCAGTCTATCTTGCTCCCCAGTTGTTCCTCCTGGTTTATCAGCACACACGTATGGGACTGCCAGCTGCCACCTCACTCACCCAGTCCTCTCCACCTCAGCTGCTTGTCTCTGCCCCTCCAGTCTGGATGAATGTTTCTTCTTTAACTCCTTGGTTGTTGGACTTCCATACAGTTGGATTTTCTGGCAGTTCTGGTTCTTTTTGGTTTTAAATTTGTTGTTGTCCTTCTTTTGGTTGTGCAAGGAGGCAAAGTATATCTACCTATGCCTCCATCTTGGCCAGAAGTCTGGTTTCATGTTTGCTTATGTTATGGTATCTGCAAACAGTTTTGTAATATTAGTATCTAATAATTTAATCATTTATTGGTGGGTTTCTATGAAGCCCCACTGACTTAAGTATTTTGGTATGTACAGATTTCCTTTTTCTTTTGGCCTAGTTCACTGAGTTTTAAATTCCTAGGTGAGGGACTGGGTCAAAGGATATCAGTTGGTTCTTGCTAGGTGTTACTTAAGTGTGCTTCTTGAAGAATTATGTCAGTTTGTCTGGCCATTAGCCATGTGTGAATATATCTGTTTCCCAAAGCTTTGACCAGCCAGCATTGGGTATTTAATTTTTATACAGTTTAATAGCTGTTAATTGGGACCATACTATACATACAGTCTTTAATTTGCATTTCCCTAATTACTAAGGAAGTTGAATGTTTTAAAAATATGTACATTTAGTGTTTGCATTTCCTCTTAGGTGCCTATTCAATTCAAAGCAAGGCATATTTTGAGTGCCCACTATGTGTCAAGTGCTGTGAGCTTCCCTCTATGATGAGTGACCTAACAAAAATGACCATTTGGGGATAGGATCAGGGAGCCAGAATAATATAGAAAGTAAATGACAGAGTGTACTCAATGGGTAGAAGCACAATATTGGCAGGCAGAATGGGCAAAATCCAGTGGGTAGAAGACAAAGTAGGAAGGGGTTGGTCCTGTCTGAAACAGGCTTTTGCAGGGCAAGTGACTTCAAGCGAGGGCTGAACAATGGGTAAGATTTGTCCAGGTGAGAAAACAAATGTCTGGGGAGAGGGAATAATTTGGGGAGAGATAAAAGGGGTTGACAAACCTAAAAATATACTACTTGTTTTATGGAATTATGACTGTCCCATTATAGTGAAGATGTGGAATCCTGGGGCGGGGGGATGATGAATCATGCAGGGCTAACTTCGGGAACCTGACTTTTGTTCTGAAGGTTTTCTATTGTTGTTGTTCTTAAAGAGGAGCAACGTGAGCCTTGACTGGTGTGGCTCAGTGGACTGGGCGTAGTCCTGAAAGCCGAAAGGCCACTGTTAGATTCCTAGTCAGGGCACATGCCTGGGTTGCGGGGCCAGGTCCCCAGTTGGGGGTTGGGGGCGTACGAGATCGATGTTTCTCTCCCTCTCTTTCTCCCTCCTTTCCCCTCTCTCTAAAAATAAATAAATAAAATCATTAAAAAAAAAGAATGACATGAGTTAATGTATGTTTGAGAAAGACCTTTCTGGCAGCTAATGAGAGGTAGATCTGGGGACACTGGTGTTTATAAGATGAGCCTAACTGTGTCCTTAGCCATTCACCAAAGGTTAGAGAGCTAGGACTAAAAATAAGCTTGTTATGTAGTATGCACATGAACTCTTATATGTCCTACTTAAAACTATATTCCCTGCCCTGATTGGGTATCTCAGTTGGTTAGAGTGGCCCAATATGTCAAAGTTGCAGGTTTGATCCATGACGGGGTACATTAACTAACCAATAAATGCATAAGTACATGGAACAGCAAATCAATATTTCTCTCACACACACAAATCAATAAATAAAAATTAAAAATGTATATCCCCATTTCATGGTTTTTTAAAAAATGTGTAAATTGAGGGAAAATATACATAACATTTACTATCATAACTGTTTCTAAGTGTACAATTCGTCGGCAGTAAGTAAACTTGCATTGTTGTGAGACCAATCACCTCATCATGGCTCTCCTTTTTCATTAACTTAGTTGAGTTTTATTAATAAGAGGTTGAAATTTGTACAGATTCACTTTTCGGATAATAACTACTATTGCTTGCTTAACACTTTACATTGCATAATGTTCTTTATTTTATTTTTTTTTAATTTACTTATTTTTAGAGAGAGGGGAAGGGAGGAGAAAGAGAGGGAGAGAAACAGCAATGTATGGTTGCCTCTCATATGGCTCTCACTGGGGACCTGGTCCGCAACCCAGGCATGTGCCCCGACTGGGAATCGAACCGGGACCCTTTGGTTCCCAGCCCACGCTCAATCCACTGAGCTACACCAGCCAGGGCATATTTTATTTTATTTTTTATTTTTTTAGTCCTCATCCTAGGGCATGCTTATTGATTTTAGAGAGAGGGAAGGGAAGGTAAAAGAGAGGGAGAGAAACATTGATGTGAAAGAGAAACATTGATCAGGTGCTGAACCTCCAACCTAAGCATGTGCCCTGACAGGTAATCAAACCTTCAACCTTTAGTTTATTGGATGAGGCTCCAACCAAACGAGCCACACCAGCCAGGGCTGTTCTTTAATATATATGATCCTCTTTGATCTTCATAACTGTGCCTCTGAGGTGGATATTATCCCCATTTTACAGATGAGAAAGCTGAGGCCAAGAGATAATCCTCTGTGTTATCTTGGAGAAACAAAGAATATTACACAGATTTATAGGCTGAGGATTTCATCCATTCACTCAGTCATAAAGCAAATAGTACCGAAATACTTACTATATGCCCAGTGTAAGGATGTTGTTGAACAAAACAGACACAATTGTTTGCATTTATGGAGCTCAAGGACTAGGGGGGAAACAAGCATCAGTCAAGAAATTATAAAAATAATGAAGTAATAATAAACTCTTATTGAAGAAAAAAATACCATGTTATGAGAACAATTTCTATATGACAGAGGTACCAGACCAAGCCTCACCATTAAACTTCACAAGAAGCCCTGGCTGGTGTAGCTCAGTGGACTGTGCGCGGGCTGGGAACCAGACAGTCCTGGTTCGATTCCCCGTCAGGGCACATGCCTGGGTTGCGGGCCAGGTCCCCTGTGAGGGCCATGTGAGAGGCAACCATACATTGCTGTCTCTCTCCCTCTCTGTCTCCCTCCCTTCTCCTCACTCTAAAAATAAATAAATAAAATCTTTAAAAATAAATAAATAAATAAATAAATAAATAAACTTCACAAGAAATGACAATGTAAAATGTCTTCATTGGAGGGAAACCCAGGACTGAGTATACATATTCTATATGCATTTGTAAACTTTCCAAAAATGATTTACTTTGACATTTCTCTGTGTCTAGTCCACAATATACCTTCTTTTTTTAATTTTTAATTTTATTTTTAAAAGATTTTATTTATTTACTTTTAGAGAGAGGGGAAGGGAGGGAGAACAAGAGGGAAGGAAACATCAATGTGTGAGAGACACATTGATCGGTTGCCTGTCCCATGCTGCCAGTTGGGGACCTGGCTGGCAACCCGGGCATGTACCCTGACTGGGAATCAAACTGGCGACCTTTCAATTTGCAGACCAGTGTTCAATCCACTGAGCCACACCAACCAGGACAAGATTTTATTTATTTATTTTTAGGAAGAGGGGAAGGAATGGAGAAAGAGAGGAAGAGAAACATTGATGTGAGAAAGAAACATTGATCAGTTGCCTCTCACACATGCCTTGACCAGGGACTGGGCTCACAACCCAGGCATGTGCTCTGACTGGGAATCGGACCAAGGACTTTGCTTTACGGGACCATGCCCAACCAACTGAGCCACACCAGTCAGGGCCACAATATACACTCATTGGCATTATTTGACTTGTATGCTGACCTCAGCATTGTGAGGTAGGCAGGCAAGCACGACTATTTACATTTTACTGAAATGACAGTGTCGGAGAGAGGTTAGGTAACTTGCCTAAAATCGCATGACTAGTTAATGGTGGGGCTGGGATTTGAATCCAGGTCTTGTAACTTCTCAATGGTATTATTCTTTTAATATTCATTCTTCCATCAAACATGTGCTGATCACCTTCTGAGTGTCAAGGTATGTATGGAGCAATCAAGAGCTACTGAAGGGTTCCCTGGCTGGTGTAGCTCAGTGGATTGAGCGCGGGCTGCAAACCAAAGGGTCGCCAGTTCGATTCCCAGTCAGGGCACATGCCTAGGTTGCAGGCCAGCTCCCCAGTGGGGGCCATGTGAGGGGCAACCACCCATTGATGTTTCTTTCCCTCTCTTTCTCCCTCCCTTCCCCTCTGTCTAAAAATAAAATAAATAAAATCCTTAAATTAAAAAAAAAAAAGAGCCACTGAAGGGTTTTAAGCAGGAAAGTAGCATGATCCACTTTTATAGAAATGTATTTTCTTTTTTTAGAAAGGACTTTATTTATTTATTTCTAGAGAGAGAGGAAGGGAGGGAGAGAAACATCAATGGGTGGTTGCCTCTCGCACACCCCCAACTGGAAACCTGGTGGGCAACCCAGGCATGTGCCCTGACTGAGAACTGAGTCCCAACCCTTTGGTTCATAGGCCGGCACTCGGTCCACTGAGCCACACCAACCAGGTCAGAAAGTGGTGGTTTTAAAAGTATGGTCTGGGCCCTGGCCGGTGTGGCTCAGTTGGTTGGAATGTTATCCCACAGCTGAAAGCTTGTAGGTTCGATTTCCAGTCAGGGCACATACCGAGGTTGTGGTTCAATCCCTGGTCCCAGGGCATACAATCCAGGAGAGTAAGGGAGGCAACCAATCAATTCTTCTCTTTCACATTGATATTTCTTTCTCTTCCTTCTCTCTCTAAAAGAAGCAATGAAAAAATATCCTCATGTGAGGATAAAAAATAAATAAAAGTATGGCCTGGGACCAACCACTGGGTCAGAATCTCTGGGGTTGGGGCTCAGGAATCTTATGGTTAGTCAGGTGTGGGAATTCTTGTCTGGTTCTAATACAATAAAGACAGAAGCACCGCACTGGAGAAGGAGGTGATGCAACCAGTTAACATGACTAAGGTAGTGGCTGTAGTAACCAGGTGAGAGGTTAGGAGACACAAAGGAATAAACTGGAGAGTCATTTGGAGAGCATGGGCAGGACTCCCTACTTGACACTTCCCTAGACAGTGGCTGAGGTCAAGGAAGTGGAGCTGGGATTCCTACCTGGGTACTCTGGCTCCAGAGCCTCTAGGCTTTACTGTATATTGCTGTTTATAGCCACACCTTGATTATAAATATTGTATATTTAATTATCTTAGAGCTTGTTTTGCAAATCTCCATCTTATTGAAAACTTCCATTGTGCCCTGGCTAGTGTAGCTCAATGGACTGAGCACTGGCCTGAGAACCAAAGGGTTGCCCGTTGGATTCCCAGTCAGGGCACATGCCTGGGTTGCCAGTCAGGTTCCCAGTAGGGGGCGCACAAGAGGCAACCACATAGTGATGTTTCTCTCTCTCCCTCCCTTCCCTTTTCTAAAAATAAATAAATAAACTATTAAAAAAAAAAAAAAAAGAAAGAAAGAAAACTGCCATGAAGCCTTATAGTTTTTCCTTACTTCCATAAAACCTAGGAGAGAAATAAGCAACAGACAAGTAAGGCCTTGAAAGTTTAAAAATATTTATTTCTTTGGGGCTGAATACACGGGCAAGGAAAAAGTAGGTTTGATTAGACAAGCACAGACTGAGGGAAAGAACAGGACACCGCTCCCCTTCTACACACTGTAGGACGCCATCAGGAAACCTTAAGACAGTAATCCCAGAAGCCCAGAAGGTGACCCCATTTTCTCCCCAGGGTTGTTACTGGCTGTCAGGCCGGAGCAGTTTAGGAATTCAGGAAATTGTAAAGAAACCACAGCAGCCTCAACAACCACCTTCCCAAACATCAACACCAACAACCTCAACAATAAAATTCATTAAAATCCATGTCCCTCCCACCCACAACCACAGACATGAAGGAGGCAGATGGGGCCGTGGGAGCTCTTTGCTGCTACTTCCCTAGCATGATTCATCCTCAAGCCCGGCCTGGGTTTTCCAGAGTTTCAAGGAAGCGGCGGGGGTTGGGAGCGTGGGGGAGGGGGAGAGGGGGGGTTGGGAGGACTTACATCCCTATTTCTGGGTCAGGGCACCAGGGGCTGAGGACACCTCCACTCTCTCCTCACTGCCAAGTAGGTCAGGATTAAAACAAACTGAAGCAAAGGTTGAGGTTGGCCGTTCCAGGGAAAGATTGGCATGTCCGGGTACCTGGAAAGGCCGTACGGGTTAAGCCAAGCAAGCTAGCGTGGAGCTATTGGGGGAGAAAGAGATGGGAAAGGGCGTGGCGAGGGTCTAGGACCCGTGCTCTGTGTGTGTGTGTGTGTGTGTGTGTGTGTGTGTGTGTGTGTGTGTGTGTGTGTGTGTGTGTGTAAGGATAACCAATCAGAGAGCGAACTGCGGCGGGATAGAGGCGTGTCTTGGTCGAGATTGGATAACGGCTGGGCGCAGGGAGGTGGCCGCTCACTGCCTGGACCCGAAGCTTTGCAATTCCGCGGTATATATCGCAGTCCCGGCGGCAGTGGAATGGGGTCAGACTGCAGTGCGTGTCCCTGAATTGAACGTTCCTCGGCTTGTTGCGGACTTCCTTGGGTCCTGGGTCCATTCTGTCCTGTCCCAAGGTCCGCTACATCCTTGGGTCCCCCAGCCTTTCGCCCGGCTCGCCAAGCTCCTGACCTTAACGTCTGCAGAACGAAATAGGCACAGGCATGAATGTTTCAGAGGAAATAGAGCAGCTGCTCCAGCCCTACGACTTCGAGCTGTTACAGGACATAAGGCCCTTTTTGGAGGAGTACTGGTGAGACCGGGGGAAGGGCCATGCCAGGGGCCTGGTCCTGATCGCTGCAGTTTGGGGGGTGGGAGAGACACTGCCCGCGATGATTTCCTTCAAAAGCCAAGGTATGGGGCTCTCCTGTACTGGCTCCGCATCCCGTTCTCAGAGGTGCAGGAGGTACCTCAGAGAGATTAGATCTTGAAGAAAGAAATGGGGGAATGTAAGAAGGGGAGGCGAAAGAAAGAGGCAGAAATGAGGATGAGACAAGGAATATGAGTGGAGACAGCAACCAAGGGGAAAGAGTCTCTGAGGAATGGAGTTGATTGAAACTCCTCGCCCCACCAACCTATAGATGATTCTTCTCTATATTTTGTGGCCTTGGGTGGCCGTGTGCTCCTGCACACACAGTGCTGGTGTCCAGGGATAGACCACCCTCCACAATTATCGTGTTGTTCGCCAAGTGTTCCATCGTCCCTGCTGCTGGGAAGGAGGCAAAGTCAGGGAGCTCTTCGAGATTTCCCCAGGCTCTCTGGCTTTGCCCTAAGACTCCTCAGAGGTGTTTGTGGGTTGTGGGCTTTGGCCAATTTGCCTAGACCCAACCAAGGAGAAGCTATTGCCAAATTCTTAGACTGCAGCCCTGTGTTGGTTCTAGGCACCGGCCAGCAGTTACCACGCCCTTCCAGCCCCACTGAGAAAGCAATAATCACAAAATCCTTGGACACATCCCCTGCAATGTCATAGGTACTTTCTATATTAATACTGTCAGGGGAGGAGTATTATTCCCCTTTACAAGTAAGGAAACTGAGGTTCAGAGAACTAAGTAGTTTTTCCAATGTCACACAGCTAGTAAGTGGCAGAGCTGGGGCTCCAACCCAGAATACTCACCTAGATAAGTGGGCATTTCACTAACCAGCACCTGCCCATGAGCCCATCCCCTCTGCCTTCTGCCTGCCAGGGCAGTCTCATTCCCCATAGCTCTGATCTACCTACTGCTCATCTTTGTGGGGCAGAACTACATGAAGGCACGGAAGGGCTTCGACCTACAGAGGCCTCTCATCCTTTGGTCCTTTTGCCTTGCAATCTTCAGGTAAGACACTCCTCACTTATCCTGTGCACCCTGGGCCCTTGCTCTATCTCTAAAAGTTTTCTAGAAATCTCAGTTGCATCAACTCCCCAAGTGGCCCCCCCACCCAGCTCTCCCTCTCCCATTCTTTCAGCTCTAGCTCCCCTCCCCAGCTTCCTCTCTCCTTCCTCAGCCTCCAGCCTGACAGTTTCTGTGCTCTCAGGAGTCCTCTTGTGCTCATGGAGTCTGTGTACTTCCAACAAATTTCTCCAGAGTCTAATACCCTTTCCCAAGACCTTTCAATAACTTCCCTAGCCCCCGCTTCCCATATTTTCTCCCCCATCAATTTCCCCCATCCTGGCCCCCATCTCCTCATAGACTTTTACTCATCCTGAGAACTCTGTACCCTAACTCAGCTTTCAGTCCCATCCTCAAGCATTCCCTGGTCCTTTCCCAGCCCTCATCTCCTCTAGATTAGTGATTGGATTTACCATATTGGCACTAGGATCTCAGAAGTCATGACTCCTGGAAGGGTGGGAAAGTGGCTTGGGACAGTGACCTGACCAGGCTGAAGGGGCAGGGTGGATTGGTGTCTGGGAATGAACTTACACTCTTTTCCTCTGTCCCATTTCAGTATCCTGGGGACAGTGAGGATGTGGGGCTATATGGGGGCCTTGGTACATAAGAACAGCCTAAAGCAAACTGTGTGCTTCACCACCTTTCTCGACGATACCGTAGTCAAATTCTGGTCCTGCCTCTTTGTCCTCAGCAAGATCATTGAACTTGGTGAGTGGCAAGGCTTTGTCTCTCTGGCACCCAGTCAACTGCATCCTTCCTCAGGGTCACCCTCACCCATCACATGGAGAGTCCCTTCCCCACCCGTGGGTCCTAACAACACCTCTCACCCAAGCCCCTCTTCAGATTCTCTGCCAAAAAGATACCTTTCCCAACCCTGAGAATTCCCCCTGTGCTCCCATATTCAGTGTGGAGGGTGGTCCCAACACTGGGTGGTATGCCAGCTATGAATCTCCATCTCCCAGGAGACACAGCCTTCATCGTCCTTCGTAAACGGCCACTCATCTTTGTGCACTGGTTCCACCACAGCACGGTGCTAGTGTTCACGAGCTTTGGATACAAGAACAAGGTGGCTGCAGGAGGCTGGTTCATGACCATGAACTACGGTGTGCATTCCCTCATGTACACCTACTACACTCTGAAGGCTGCCAAGGTGAGGCCCCCTGGCTGGCTTCCCAGGCTCATCACCAGCCTGCAGATCCTGCAGATGTTTATGGGAGCCACTGTCGTCATCCTGGCTTACACCTGGAGACAGGAACATGGATGCCACACTACAATGGAACACTTCTTCTGGTCCATCGTCTTGTATATGGCCTATTTCATCCTCTTTGCTCACTTCTTCTACCAAACCTACGTAATGCCCAAGGGTAAAGCCAAGACAAAGAGCGAGTAAAAGTTTGGAGAAAAAGAAGCTCCAGGGTCTCTCTTCCCCAGGGCACTGAGGGGCATGGTTTAGGTCTGGGAGAATGATTAGGTTGTATCCCCCAAGGTGGCAGGAAGTTACGACAGACAAGAAACACAAACCCTAGGACGGGGGTGTGATCTGGTACTTTGATGTTTCTATGTTTAATGTGAGGGCCAAGCAGGCCTGGGGATCAGGCTGGGATTGAGACGGATCTCCAGAGCTGAGTTATTTATATTTCTATACAGAAACCTTCCTCTTCTTGCTCTATTTTTAAATTAAACATTTCAGCAAGATTTCGGGGCTTTGAGAATTTGGGGGAAGAAGGGGTCTGCTGTGATAGGAGATGGCTGCTGGCAGCAGGGTGATAAGTAGGTGGGAAATCTAAGAGGATGTGGGCAAAGATGGGAGGCACGCACACAGACAATAAGAATCCTAGGCCTGGTAGGCACTTAATAAATGTCTGTTATAGACCAGAATTTTATTGCTGTTAGAGGCTCAAACCCCTCATTGGAACAGTGAGAAATAGGTACAGAAAGGCGGAGTAACTTATCTAAGGTCATAGGCTTCCTAAGTTGCAGAAGTGACACACCTGTTAGTGTTCCAGACAAGATCTTCCAGTTATCCTCCATGAGATCACAAGGTGGCGCCACAGCACTAGCTTTGGCCAACGCCGGCCCAGTAGCTGTCCCCCGGCCTTCCACACAAACCTGCAAACACGCGCGCGCCCCTCTGCTCTAGGTATCCTCGGACTTCCCCGTCCTGGTGTTAGCGGCTGAGGGGCACCGAAGCCCTAGAAGTTGGACCTTTCCTGTAGAAGAAGGTGTCTTTCCCGTGCACCAGGTTCTCATTTAAACGTGCGGGAGGATGAGGGGAGAGGGCTCAACCGCAACTCTGAAACATCAGGCCTTTGACAGTCCGCGCACATTTATTTCGTTTATCTTTGAAAATGATAAATGGGAGAGGAGGAGTCTGGAGAAGGCGGGGTGGGCCAAGGGTGAATTGGCCCCCGGGGAACCGGTCCCTGTTCCTGGCCTTAGTCCCAGGGGCACTAAGTCCCTGGACCGTGTGGAGGGCCCAGTCCACCCCTCAGAGCTGGGAGACGAAAGGCTCTCTCCCGAGTCGGCGCCTCCCTCCCCCCAGCTGCCCCAGCGTCCCTCTCGGACCCGGAGTGGGATCAAGCCAGTCAAGACGACCCCAGTCCAGGGAGGCTGTGTATGATCGACATCGCCCTTGGGGATGACCGACAAGCTGGGCCACTCATACGGGCCTTTCCACAGCGTACTGACACGGACTGAGGTTGGCTGCCGGGGGCGGCCCGGGTACCGTGGGGTAGCTAAAAGAGGCGTGCTGTTTGGCCTTGAGCCTCAAGCTGGCCAGACTCGAGTTACACGGGTCCCGATATACGTAGGGAGAGGAAGCGGCTGCTGCAGCAGCTGCGGCGGCCGAGGCGTAAGGGCAGGACACTGCCCCAGAGGACACTGCGGCCGGAGCCAGCCCGGGGGCCCCCCCGCCCAGGCCCTGCAGTGCCCCAGGCCCTGGCACAGTGCCTGGGGCGGCCGTGGCCGAGGGCACCATGGAGGCAGCGATGGAGCTGGGCGGCGAAAAGACAGGCTGCGAAGCCAAAGGCCCCACGTTGACTGAGTTGAAGGCGAAGGGGAAGGTCTTGGCAGCGAGCGGCGGGCCGAGCGCCTTGGGTGGCCAGTTGCCGTAAGAGTAGCCGGGGTACACCTCTTCGTAGGGCGGCACCAACCCCCCGAGAGGTGCCGCGAAGCCGCCCTTGCACAGCTCCGCCTGCTGGCTGCGCTCGCGCTTCCGCCACTTGGCGCGCCGGTTCTTGAACCACACCTGCGGGCGCGGGAGAAAAGGCTGTCAGGGCTGGGAGCTGAGCGGGGTCCCAGACCGGGTCAGCGCGGCTGGTGGTTGGGCCACCCAGACCGGGGTTCAAGCCAGCCAGTAATGAGGATACACGATAAGGTGGCTGGAGATGGGAATGCGGGTCGCGAGGAGCACACAGAGCCAGGGAGCTGAGAACAGAGGCGGTGGGTGACGTGAGGGGCTTGCAGTGGGGTGCGGTCAAGGAGGGGAGACGAAGAGAAAAAGCGAGTCTCAGAGGATGAGAAACGCGAGGCCTGGAGCAATAGGGTGGAGTGAGATTGAAAGTTGGTGGAAAGAAAGCCGTGTGGGGCAGCAGTCCGGGGCCTTGGCACGTGTCGCTTCCCAGGATGGGACAGGCAGGGCAGAAACACAGGCGCCAGATTCTAAGCCAGTCGCTAAGCGGCCCAAGAGAGAATGGTCAGGGTAGAGTGAGGGCTACGGATGTGGGAGCGCGTACCCGCACGCGTGCCTCGGTGAGGTTGGTCCACACGGCGATCTCTTCGCGCGTACTCATGTCGGGGTAGCGGTTCCTCTGGAAGGTCGCCTCCAGCTCTTGCAGCTGCTGGCTGGTGAAGTGCGTGCGCTGCCGCCGCTGCTTCTTCTTCAGCGAGCCGTCTTCGGGGGAGCCGCCCGGCAGTGAAGCGGAGGCCTTCTCCGAGTCTGGGGCCGGGTGGGGGCAAGTCACAGGGATTCCCAGGCTGGGATACCTTCTTCAGCGGCCCCTCACTCCCACCCGGGCTCTACCCCCATTAGGGATTGAATTTTTATCTCCCCTACTCCCAGAAGGGGGCGCGCTCACCGCTGTGTTCTTGGCCCTTGCAACCGTGTTCTGGGAGTGGGGGGTGGGGAGTACCCGCATCTGACAGCGACAGGGCCGGGCTCCGGGCCTCCGCCTCGCTGAGTAGGCCGAACTCCATGGAGAGAAGACTCTGGAGGGAAGAGAAGATACAGACCTGTTCCCTGGGAATAAAATCTCGGGTTATCTGGTTCCCAGAAGTGTTTCCCCGCAGGTTCACTATCCCCTTCCTCAGCCACCACCATAAAGCTACCCTTGAGGGGGGTGCCCTAGGATAGAATGGGGAAACAGCAGCCGAAGGGGAAAAAGGCGTATACGCATAGGTTTTCTGCACAGATATACACACTAGACTTTTTTTGTTGTTATTCATTGCTGGGCACCTAGAATTGTGCCTGGTGCACAGTAGGTGCTCAAGATATTTACTGAATTAGTGAAAAATCACACCACTGCAAGCCACATGCTATATACCACATCCTGGAAAACTTCAGTTCCCCCTCGCAGGAATGCCCAATAGCCCGGTAACTTATCCATGCCCCTCAGCCAGTCATGCCTGAGATGCAGCCAGAAGCTTTCCATTGAGACAGATTTGATTTTGAACCAGGCCTGATATTTTTCCCATTCGGATAATCACTGCTATCAATTATGAGTACTTACTGTATGCCTTTATCTCATTATCTGTCCCCTCACAAGAATGCATCAATATTAAAAGTATGATCACCTTTTTCAGGTGAGGAAACTGAGACGAAGTACTGATTAAGGGTCACAAGCTTATAAGTAGTGGAACTGGGATCTGAACCAGATCTGAGAGACTCCGAATCTAATACTTGTTTCTCCATTTGCTTTTTCAAATTGTGTTCTTTGGGGCCGTACCCAGAAACCTCCTCAGGCGCTGGAACTCGGGGGGATGGGACACTAGTCTGGCCATGCTTTGGTCTGTTTCAGCCAGAGCAGCCCTGCTTTCAACTGTTTTTGTTGTCTCGTTTTAATGCTTTCTGGAGAGATTTCATTTGAAGGAAGGATTCCAGAATCAAAAATAAGTTAGCCCTGGCTGGTGTAGCTCAGTGGATTGAGCGCGGGCTGGGAACCAAAGGGTCCCGGTTCAATTCCCGGTCAGGGCACATGCCTGGGTTGCAGGCCAGGTCCCCAGTGAGGGCCATGTGAGAGAGGCAACCATACATTGCTGTTTCTTTCCCTCTCTTTCTCCCTCCCTTCCTTTCTCTGAAAATAATAAATAAATAAATTCTTAAAAAAAAAAAAAAGTTAAGCCCAGGCAGACATGGCACAGTGGATAGAGCACCAACCTGCAAACCAAAAAAAAAGGTTGTCAGATCCATTTCCCATCAGGGCGCATGCCTGGATTTCAGCCTGGCCCCAAGTTGGCGCAGTGTGAGAGGCAACCAATTGATGTTTCTCTCCCACATCAATGTTTCTTTCCCTCTCTTTCTCCCTCCCTTCCCTCTCTCTAAAAATAAATAAATAAAATCTTTTTTAAAAAAAGTTGAAAATCACTACACATTCTGGCTCTGTCTGCTTTGTGCCCGCCCAGACACACTTTGCCTCCTGCCAGTCATTGCTCCACTCTCATGCACAGCCCCTACCAGGCCCATCCCAGGCAGTAGATGTGAGCTTCTAAAAACCACCTTGTTACACTTACTCCCTATTACAAGCCTTGCCTGTCATTGCCCAGGAGCCTGCCTGGGTTCCTCTTCAAGTCTCCCCTGCAGGTTTCTCTTTCCTGCTGGCTCTCCCAGGCCCCCTCTGGTAGGAAGAAGGAAAAGGGGCAGTAGTGGGACTCAGGAACTCTGGATACTTCTAGGTCAGAGGAGAACCAGAGGAGGCTAGGGACAGAGGAACAGTGGTGAAGAGCTGGGCGAGAGGGGTCCATCTGTCTCCCCATTAACAGGGATTTAATACAGACTATGAAAGGTGGCATTAATGCTGTAGATTAGCCTAAACAGAGATGCGTGTCACTTGGCTGCTCTGAATTTATTAGGAACCTTTCTCAGGGAGGTGCAAATGGTCAGTGGTCTGTATGTGCACATGGTAATGCCCCCTTCAATTAGCTCAGAGATGACAGCTGCCCCCGACCCCTGCCTCTCAAGTAAGGTTGGGGTGGGACAGAAGTCAAGGCAGGAGTTGAGAAATAATCCTTGTTCTTTCCACAGGCAGAGGGGACTAGACCTTGGACTTTTTCCTAGGGTTAAAGAGGCAGGGCTGAAAGGAACCTGGAAAGGAGGGAGAGAAGTCAGGACAGGGGTGGGGGTGCTCAGCTTACCTCTCCCCCTTCAGGTCTGAGGTCAGGAGTCAGAGGCTTGGGGCAGACTCAACAATGCTCTGGTGGAAGGGATATGCCCTTGGGAGGGACCTGTGGCAGCCTTCACTAGTAGCTCTTCCCAAATAGCTGGGAAGGCTTAGAACTGAGAGCTGGAAAAAGGGGTGCTCTGAAGTACCCTCTCACTTCATACCCAAGAGGGTGAAGAAGGTAAAGGGTGTCGAATGCATGATGACAGAGAAGACTAGACTTCGCATGGTGAGCACACAGTAGAGTATAGAGCTATATTATAAAGTTGCACACCTGAAATTTACTTGTTATTAACAAATGTAATAAAAAGTAAAATAAAATCTTTTTTAAATCCCTCAAAATGCAAATTGTGCCCCCGACTTCACCAGAGGCCACAGGCGCAACACGAACGGGGAAAGAGAGACAGTTAGGCTTGCCTGTAGGGAACGCTAAATCCCGCCATTGCCATTTATCCTCCAGTCTGCTTTTGTGCAGACTTCTAATTTTCCGAACTCCCCTTCCCCCAGCATTCCATACCTGTGTCTTGGTTTCACCCTTTATTTCAGCAGAGGGAGGCAGGGTGAGGAGAGATAAGGGCCAGAGTAAAAGATGAAGCTGGGAAAGCAGAGTTCAGGCTGCGTGTTCCCAGAGACAGACAGACACACATGCAGACACACATGGGCCCCCTCTCAGACAAAATAAGCACTTGGACTTGGAGCTAGAGGCATACAAACACATACTCTCCCACACATGCGCTCCCACATTCAAGTAGACAGACACACACTGTCACACAGTCTCCTCTCTCTGTGACAGGGACAGCTGCCTTGGCTGTTTTGGAGCTAGCCACTACCCTCCCCCTCCCCTTCCTGGCCCCTCTGAACCTCAGCTCTCAGTCCCAGGAACTAAGGACTCCGTGGGTAGGAGGAAGCCAAGGGAGCCAGCGGAGTGGTCTACATTCAGTGGCTTCTGGAGAGCGTCTGCTCAGCTGAGTGGGGAGATGGCAGGAGAATGCTGGAGGAAGAGGATGAGGTGGAGTGGGGGGCAAAAATTACCCAGGCCCCTTTTAGGAAAGTAATCTGGAATAGCCCAAAGAAATTCGGTTTGGAGTTAAAAGATCTTGATTCCTGCTCTGGCCCCCCAACTTACTAGCTATGTGTTCTTAGCAAATTACTTTTCCTCTCTGAGCATATGTTTTTCATCTCTAGAAGGGAGATCATAATCCTTTACTTATCTACCTTCAGTATTGCTATAAGGTTAAAATAAAACATAACGTGTAAAAGTGGGTAGGGGTACAACTCTATCCAAGTATATATTTTTCTCATTCATTGAAGACACATTTATTTGTCATCTTCTATAAGCTGGGCATTGAGTAAGTCACCCAGATAGAGTGGGAAACACGATCTCATCCTCATCTCTGCTCTTGCTTGAGTGGTTCACCTCCCTAGACCCTGCATCTCCCAGTGAAGAATTTTTCTGGTGAATAAAGAGGTGAGTATGCCGTATTTTAAAGAGGGATGCAGCCCTGGCTGGTGTGGTTCTGTGGATTGAGCGCCAGCCTACAAACCAAAGTGTTGCAAGTTCGATTCCCAGTCAGGGCACATGCCTGGGCCACCTGCCATATCCCCATTAGGGGTAGCGTGAGAGGCAACCACACATTGATGTTTCTCTCCCTCTCTTTCTGCCTCCATTCCCCTCTATCTAAAAATAATAAATAAAAACCCTTTAAAGAGAGAAATATACCTAATTAAAAAAAAAGAGGGATGCAAATGTGCATTGTGAGCACTCTGTTCTGAACATAAAGGAAAGGCCAGTCAATCAGATAATAGCAAAACAGGTAGAGCAATGCAAGCTGGGAGCCATTCTGGGGACCAAGGACTGGTAAGGGAAAGAAGGGAGCCTGACTGGGGCAGTGATAGCAGATGGAGGGGATGAGGCTGAGAAGGGCCCCAACTGTGAAACTGAAAAGAGCACTAGAGCCAGGCAGGCGATAGGAAGATGGGGGGTGGGGTGGGGGGCATAGGCCTCTAGCAGACTTGTGCCCTGATGGGCTGGTCAGGCACAGGCTGGGGGCGCCAAGTGGTTGTCTGAGCTGGAGACAGGCTGGCTGAGGGTTAAGCTCCCCCAAACTGCTGGAGGTCAGGAAGCTGGGAGGTTGGGACTGAGGCCAGGGGCTTCACCTCACTCAGTGGACAGGGACAAGCAGTAAGTCTAGGAGCCAAAGGTTTGGTTGATGCTGGTAGGAACTACCAGGCAGGGTCAAAGAGAGCCAAGAGATAACCGTGGTGCTTTGAGAGGGGCTGCCTGTCCCACCTCCAGCCTTTCTGACACACCCAGCACAGGATGCATGGCTGAGAACATGACCCCCCCGCCCTGCCCCATTAGTGTCAGGGTGGCAATTCTAGCCCTAAGGAGAAGGGGGGGCCAGGTGTGCTCCGATTCAGAAGTACAGGTTAGAATTACAGGAAGCTGTCATAAACTGCAGCAAAAACAAAATATCCAAGATATATTAAGGTAGCAAGCACAGAGTATCACAGGCCAGAGAGGCCACAGTGGGGAGGCCATGGTTTCTCCAAGGGACACGCGTTCATGGCAAGAGGGCGACTGCCATGTGTACCCACTTTTGTTCTGAAGCCAAAGCAGTAAACCAGGGCCACAGCCAGAAAGCCCCAAAGAAGTTGCAATAGTAATGCCTACAGCAGGAAGCACACATTGGAACTTAAATAGGAGAAGTACTTTCTCTTGCAGGGACAAGATAAAGAGGAAGATAAGAGGGGATGGAGTTGCGATGCTGTGGCTCAGCAAGCAGCAAGTGGCGAACGGGTCCTAAACCATCCTGTAAACCTGAAACTGAAGTGAGGCCCCGAAGTGCACACAGCCTCACGTTCCTTACTGATGCTGAGCACCCAAACTGTCTGGTCCGCTGAACTGCAGTGACAAATGGGAACAAATGAAAACAGCTGTAGACAAGGCTTGCAACCCCAAGAGGAAACCCTAAGACTCAGTTGGAGGCAGCAATAATTTTTAAAATATATTTATTGCCCTGGCTGGTGTGGTTCAATGGATTGGGTGCTGGCCTCTGAACCAAAAGGTCGTCGGTTCAATTCCCAGTTAGGGCACACGCCTGGGTTGTGGGCCAGGTTCCCAGTTGAGGGTGTGTGAGAGGCAACTGTATCTCTCACACATTGAGATTTCTCTCCCTCTGTTTCTCCCTCCCTCCCCCGCTCTCTAAAAAGTAAATAAAGTCTTATAAAAAGAATGTTTAAAAAATATGTTTATTGATTTAGAGAGAATAAGGGAGAGAAACATCGATGTGAGAGAGAATCATTGATTGGTTGTCTCTCATACATACCCTGACTAGGACTCGAATCCCCAACCTTTCGGTAAAGGGATGATGCTCCAACCAACTGAGCCACACTGGCCAGGGTGAAGGCAGCAATAATTTGATGCACTTAATTCATTAAGGGGTAAATCAGGGATCAGAGAAATGAACCTCCAAACCCTTCCCTCCCTTCCTTTCTTCTTTCCTTTAACAAGTATTAAATTCTAAGACAGATCCCCAAGATTGGTAAGGCACAGACCCTAGCTGCTAGGAGCCTGCAGTCTGGGGAGGGAAACAGCACAGGATGAAATGATGGGCTTCATGGGACTGGTTCTCAGATTATGGGAGACAGAGAAATGGAAGTCCACGAAAGGGTATATTTTGGGGCTCAGAGATTGTAGCACATAGTTGAGCTAGAAATTTTGGAGAAAGAGAAGGAGCAGAGGCTTCTGAATAATAGAGCAGGGCTGGAAATGAGATGGCAGGTTCAGAGGGCAACAAGGAACCTAGCTTGGCCAGGGTCTCAGTGTGGGCAATGCAAAATCATCAGAGAAAAATGGGTCAGGCGGTGGGGAGTCTCCAATGAGGGGCAAAGGGTGGTGATTCAGGTTTGACACATTCTAGGCTAGAGCATCTCCAGCTTTTCCATAAAAACAAACAAGCAAACCCACTAAGACAAGTGAGAGAGACTATCACCCTGGGAAACTAGGGACACAATGAAAAACAGCTGCCACCAGTATGAAATTTCTTTGAGGTCTCCAGCCTTATGTTAAGAATTGAAGTGAATTTTGCATTATATTCCATATTTAAATGTATTATGTTTGTTTAAATATGTAATTAAAATTTTCTCTCCAAATCTCCAAGCGACATTATCACACCAGGAAGATAAAGGGGCCGTGCTTGGCCTGCAGGGTCATGCTCCCCCCTCTCCTGCACTGCCCGCCTCCACCCCAGCCCCCCAAAGGGAAGCATTGCTCCAGGCAGTGGGAGTCACTGGAGGCTTATAGGCAGGAGAGTGACATAAAAGCAGCATCTTTGGGATTTTATTGGCCATTGGTGAGCAGGATAGGTTGGGCAGGGGAGAGATAGCAAAGGGACTCTGTGAAAGCAAATCTGATCCCACCACCTATCTTTTCCTTTCTTTCCCCATCACTCTTATCATGGGTCCCTGTCAGTCACCAGGAGCTAGACACTCTAAATCCCAAAGCTCAGGACGTAATGGATCTTTCAGGTTAGCTGCCATCTCCCTTCCCCACACTCTAGGAAGCATCGTTTAGAGTGAACGGAGAAAAGATTTGGGTGGCTCCTTCCTTCTGTCATGCCCACCCCAGCTCAGCTTGTCTGCCTCCCCTGACCTCCCTTCTTAGACTGGGTTTTGGGGTCCATATCCACATCCGTGAGCAGCAGGCAGGCAGGCAGAAAACAGATGAGCATATTTGGCCTGGCAGAGGGGTTAAGCCTTTGAGGAACTTCCTTGAACTCTACTCAGAGAGTGGCAGGGGTAATGGCTGGCATCTGAAGCCTAAGGTAGGGTGTTCCATCTGTCACTGCGAATCTTTCTGTGGCTGGATCGGGGATGCTATCTGGCTGACCTAAGACTTGAGACACCACCCTTCCAAGCAAAGATTCTACAGTTTGGGCATAATAATGGCAATAATGCTTCTTGTTTCTGTGGTGCTTTTCCATTTGCAAAGAGCTTTCCTATACGTGATTTCATTTAATTCTTACAACCACGGTGAGTGGCAGGAATGACCATCCCCATTTCAGCTCTAAGAAGACGAATTTGTCTAAGCTTACACAGATTGAAGAGATTGAAGACGAGGGACTGAGCTCTTTTTCCACTTCTTGCCCCCTCCGCTCCAGCAGCCATTTATGGCTCTGACACACACTGATCCTCCCAAGCCCTGAAGGATTCCATTTCTACTTCCTGCCTCTTCCACCTCTCTGAAAATGAGCTCTGGAAGTTGGATGTCCACTGTGTGCCAAGGAACATTTTCCTATTCATCCCATACTTGTATCATTCCAGTTCTAAGAGGCCCCCTCATCTCCAGTTTCAGGATTTGGGGAGCAAACAAGTCTTCTGCTTATCTATGCCTTTTATTATTTTGTGAGTTTCCACCCTATCTCGCTTTTCAGAGGCCTACACTTAGAAGTTTGCTCTCTCCAGCAGCCCTTGGCTTCCCCTCCTGCCAACTATTCTCTGACCCATTTCTAGGCCCATGACATTCTCCCTTAGAGCCAGTGACTCGGATGTACACTCAGCTACATAGTTTTATGCAAGGAGGGGAGGTTTTGCCTTTTGTTTCCGATCATCTTCATTATAATGCTGTTGCTCTTTGGCCTTTTTGATAAAAGCAGAACTTTGGGCTAAGGTCCTCAGGGAACCACCGGCAATGCCCTCCCTATTCCTTTTCCGACTCGGAGCCTTTCATTTCACCCATAATTGTGGTTTTCAAAGGTAATGGGAGCACAAGCCCCTGAAGAGGGTATCAGAATGTGGTGGGATATTGGGATTTGACTCCACGTTTGTCAAAAAGGGGCAAGGAACAAAAAAGGTTGAGAAATAATGTCCCAGCTGGTAATAAACCAACTTTAAAATTGAGGAATGGAGGTGGCAGTGAGGGGAATATATATATATATATATATATATATATATATATATATATATATATATTCTATGTCACTCATGGGTGGAGGGTGAGACTCACTTATTTAGATTATTTACTCATTGCTAAACACATCACCTTGCACCTGTCCCCATGAAAACTCAGTCCCCAGGCTGACTGTTGTGGTTACTAACATAGACTGGGGGAGTTCTCTCCACTCTGTTCCCTTTAGCCTAACTAGGACTGGCTAGTTAAAGAGTTGGTCAGGTTAGGTGGTAATTGTAGGGGTCCAGAGGAATCAGTGCCCTCCCCCAGCTACAAGGAAATCACACAGGCAATTGGGTAGGGCTGAGACCTCCTTCCCAGCCAGAGTTGGGGGCTCATAAGGTTTCATGTTGGATCCAAGTGTCTGGATTCCATGCCTCCTTCCTACCTCCTCTCAGCCACCAGAGTGTTTTTCAGATTGGTGGGGCTGAGGGAACAAAAAGGGACATGAGACTACAGGGTTTGCTTTGCTAAAGGGCTGCAGTTTTCTCTTTAGGCCTGAGCTGCTGCTCTCTGCAGAGAAGGCACCTTTAGCCCGCTGACACCGAGGCAAGAAGTCTGGGGGTGTCTGATCAGCTGTATTGGAATTAGGGGTTGCCCCTGAGTTTATGAGGGAACCGAGGTTGACAGGGGCTTGTGCTGGGCGCCTCCTTGTCCTCCCATTGCCCTTCGTGGTTTATTCTTTATTTTTTTGGTCTTGATTTCCACTAGCAGTCCCATCGTTGGCTTTGTCTCCTTACATTTGGATTCTGGAAGTCCAGGTGATGCTCGGATCTGGTTTGGGTTAGAGAGGGAATCTCCCCCACTACCACTCCACCCCAAGGCCAGGCTGCAGTCTTTCTGTCACTCCCTGCTCCTGAGCCTCACAGCCCCTGGGAGCAGAAACAAGTTTGCAAAGTGGGATTTGAGGCAACCCACTACAGCGAACCCCACTGTACACGCGGCAGCTGGGCAGGCGCTGACACGTAAATGGACATGCCACCCGTCCAGGGACATTCTGTCCACCGCTGCCTGACACAGCGCCTGCTCCAAAGAAACCTACCTCTTCGCCTGGACATTCTGTCCGCTCCCAGCCCCGTGAGCTGCGGACATTCCGTCCGATTTCGTGGCGGTCCCAGGCCGGGACCCATGAGAGCCCTGACACCCCAAGCCCGAAACGCCAGATCCGCTGCCTGGTGACTCCGGTTGCCCAGCCACTTCCCTTCCGCCCGGACAACGGCCATCTGACCCGGTCGCAGCCAGCCTCTCACTACAAGGCTCCAATCGCAACTGCGAAGCAGCTGAGAAGAGAAGCGTGTGCGACTAGACGCACGCCTGCTCCCAGTCCCTTGAGTCTGAGCCCTAGCCGAGGGGAATCGGGCGCCGACAACTGCCCCCAAACTGGGCAGCCGTCGCTAGCTCCCCCCACTGGCCAGGGCCTCGGCAACCCCTTTAGCTCCCTGGCTGCCTGCCCCGAGCCCTCGGATTCCAGGGTGCTTTCTGGTAATGGTCTCATGGCTCTTTACTCTCTGCTTCGCGGAGCCCCTGTCCTGGCTTCATGTACCCGGTTTCCCTCCGGCTCCTCTGAGTCTCCCTCTTTTCTGTAGCCCTAGTTCTGACGCCGAATTTCCCTTTCCCTAAGTCCTGGCCCTGGGTCTGCAGTCCGCTCTCCCACTCTCGACCCGTCTCCCAGGTACTGTTCCCTAGTTTAGCGGACCCAAGTCTCGTTTTAGGGATCCTGAAGACCAGCCATGGCCCCTTGGCCCCTTGAGCTCCTGTCCCCCGCAGGGTCAAGCACTCACAGTGAGTCCAGCAGCAAGCAGACACCCGGCAGCGGCGGCTGCGGCGGCGGCCGCAGTCTGGAGGGCAGGCAGGGGCCAGCGGCCGGGCACCCGGCCGGAGTGGGGGCCGCCCCCCTGCGCCCGAGCCGCCGCTCCGCTAGGACGCTCCCGGACTAGCTGAGGGAGAGAGTGAGCCTCGCCGCGAACTGCCACCCGTCGCCTGCGCCCATTCACTTTATGGCAAGCCCAGGGCGCCCCCAGCCCGCAGCGGCTAGCCTCGCTCGTAGGGCCCCGCCCCCTTCCAGCTGCGCTTCCCGGGCTCCACCCTTTCCAGCTGTGAATCTTCAGGTACCGCCTTCGGGGGTGGGGTCAGGCTAGCGCCCTGCCAAGAACCCCGCCCCCTGACCAATCGGAGGGTCTTCTCAGCAACTGGGATACGCCCCTCCCCACGTGGCTGAAACCGCGCTCCAGCTAGAATGCTTTGGCAGAGCCAAATAGGAGAGCGTAGGGCGGATTGTGTAGCCCCACCGAGCCCAGGCCCTCCAGAGGCGAGATGAGGCCAGGCTGCCACCCCGAGAGAAGTGGAGCGGTGCCGGGGTGCCAGGTGGGAGGGCGCACGGGCCGAGAGAGGCCGCGGGTTTTCAGAGCTCAGACTTCGTTGCCGCTCAAGTTTCGCCGATTTTCTCCACTTGTCGCTGTCTGTCTCTCTGTCCTTTTGTGTCTGCTCCAGTCCTCCCACGTCTCGCCTTTCTTTCCTCTTTTTTCTCCTCCACCGCTTTGCTCCTGTTGTTTGTCTCTCTTCTTCCTCCTCTGCCACTTTGAAAGACTAATGTCTCTTTCTTTCAGCTCCTCTTTTCCCTCACATCTTTCTCTCCTTTCTCTTCTCGGCTATCGCCCGCCCTCTCCTCTCTTTTTCTCTCCTCTAAGGAAGGCGGCTTCGTGAAGAAAGGAGAGTTTGGAATGAAACAAACCAAAGCATCATTCTAACCCTGCCACAATCACATCACTGGGTGACCTTGGAGAAGTAACTGTCACCCCTTTGCCTCCACCCATCCCCCCAAATTAAAGGAGGCTCTCACTGAATCTCAGGGCTTGGACTGGGTACTCTTCAGAGGCTTGGGAAGTTCACCTGTCAGTCTGCACTTTTGGCTTGCTCAGGCTGTGCTCGTCCAGCCTTAATAGGACTGGCTTCTCCTTGGTGATACCAGGTTCAGTTCTGTGAGCAAAGAGTGACCTTGGTACTTGCTAGTTAAGGAGTTGCAAGGAATAGGACAGATGTCCCAAGGAACATGTGGAGTCAGGTTGGGTTGTTTGGGTGCCCCTGAGGGTCCTAAGCCCTGTCACACAATATGCTCCTAAGATAAATCTGACCAGTCATGTCTCTGCTTAAAACCCTTCAATGGCTCCTGAGCCCTCAGGATAAAGGCCAAGCTCCCTTGTCTGGCATACAGGACTTTCAGGATCCAACTCTGTCTGAATGTCCAATCTCCCAGTAGGTTCCTGCACATCTCTGGCCTTTCTTCTGACAGTAACATATTTCCAGCTAGTCTTCATCTTGTCAATTCCTAACCATCCTCTTAAGGTCCATTCAAGCCTCGTTTTCTCTGGGAAGCTGTTCCTGAACTCCCAAGTTAGCCAGATGGCTAGCCTCTTGCTCCCACAGCTCTCCTGTACATACCCTCTATACTGAAGTGACCAGCTTATATGTTGTCCCCTATGATGCTAAGATTTAGGAGGGCAAGTACCATGTCTTCCCCCAGGTTTCTAATAATGTAGGAACTCTATACTGAAATCTAAGAGGGAGATGTTCTCCCTGGTAAGTAATTTAAGATGGAGATTTGGAGGGGCTAGGACATTGTCATCTCTCTCCTCCTCATCTCTAACACACAATCCCATCCATGCTTTTAGGCTGGTTAATTTTTTTTTTTAAACTATTTTTTTTAAGATTTTTATTGACTTTTTTTAAAGATTTATTTTTATTTATTTTTAGAGAGAGGGGAAGGGAGGGAGAAAGAGAGGGAGAGAAACAGCAATGTATGGTTGCCTCTCACATGGCCCTCATGGGGACCTGGCCCGCAACCCAGGCATGTGCCCCGACTGGGAATCGAACCGGGACCGCTTGGTTCCCAGAGGCTGGTTAATTTTTGCAAGTATGTGGGAGTGGGGATGGGGAAGGGGAAGGAAGGAGTTTTGACTCCTTGGTTTTCACTTGGAGGATTTTCCATGTTTTGGCTGTTTAGGACCTTTTAATCTGATATAGACCCAAGAGACCAAATCCCAATATTCAGATGAAAGTGAATAATGGCTCAGAGGTACTGTGGAAAGAAGTACTATGGTGGCTGTATCTTCTTCTCCTCTCTTTGGGTGAAAGAGGCAAGATCCTCTGTTAGACCCAGAGACCAGGAGCCCAATGTTCAGGTGCAGGGAGTTGCTAAGGAGTTCTGCAGGTCTGATGTCAGGTCTGATGAGTTCTAATTAGAGAATCCTAGCAAATGGATGGTCTTTGGATGTCTGGTTTTGAGACTACATTTCTATGGGGTTAGGTAGCACTTCCCTGGATTTGGATCATCCACAAATGGGAGAAAATGGGAAGAGAGTTTGTATCTTTTTTTCACTGCTTCCCAGCAGTCTCTTCAGGTCTGCAGGGAATCCTGTGCTGTAATCCAGAAAACAGGCAGGAAATTTTACCAGTCCATCTGCGAGGAGAAAACCCATGCCCCTGTCCCTTTCCTACACACTCTCACTTCTAGGTAATTGTAAATATCCTAACGACCTCTATCATCTCTTGCAGGAGGAGAGGCACCTGGAGAGTGAAGGCTGAGGTGGGCATCTAGCCTTTAGAATTCTTAGTATTTCTAAGGCAAATAGGAAAGGCTTCAGCTTCCTGTCACTATTGACATGGACTAACCCGTGTGATTAGCTTTGTTCCGGGTAGGTAAAGAGTGTCCAAGGCTTAGTATGAGAGGCAGAGCTGGGAGTCACAGCCTGATAGACTAGGGCATAAGAGATAGTGAAAGGCAGTGGAAATGAAAACTGAACTGGGGGTGAGGACACCTGGGTTGGTCTCTCTACTCTGCCAGTGGACTCAGTTTCCTGCTCTGTAAAATAAAGAGACCTGAATTAGATACTCAAACTTTCTGCCACCTCTCAGTTTTTCTGTTTCTGCGTGATAGGAATGGAGCACAAGATACAGAAACAGAGTCGGAATGGAACAGACATGTCTATGAAAAGCCAGACAGGACAGTGGGGAGAGTGGGTAAGGGGAGGATGGAATAAATTGTGGGACTGGGCCTAGGATGGAGGGAATTTAGAAGCTGCCTCGTGTCGAAATGTTCTCTTAAAGGGCACGATTTTGGTCTAGGTGACTTTGATAGAGAGTAGCTTGGGCAGGGCAGGGATAAGGGAGTAGAGTCGCCCGCTCAGGGTCTCAAAATTACCCCGCCCCCTTTTCAGCAAATCGTAGCTTTCCTCCCCATAATGCCCAGCAGATATTGCCAAGTTGCATTGCAACCGAACTCTAGCTAACTCCACCTCTCCAACCGCCCCGCACAATCTCTCCCATTTTATTGGCTTTTATTATTGTCACTCAGAGAGTCCTTGTATCCATTGGTTGTCTCCTACCTACACTTTTCTTTCGCTTGTAATCTCACCTCTTTAGGCACAACCCACCTCTCGAAGCCAATTTTCTTTCTTCGATTGGATAACTGGAATGCCACTTTTCATGGTGCAAGGTTATGATTGGCTGTGCGCGGCAGGGCTCGCGCAGTTACCAGGCAGCGGGATAGACTGAGGCTAGTTACCACGTCAGTGAGCTGACAGGGAAGGTAACCGGCTCCACCACCCGTTCCAGCCGACTCTTCCCGGCCGCTGTGCGGCCCCTGACTACACCCTCAACTTTCAGGAAAAGGGTTACTTCTTTTTTCCCATCTGCCATCACAGCCAGGAGAGCCTCTTGGAGACGCTTTCGGGGCCCGGGCTGGACATGAGCAGCGGCTGCCGGTCCTGGGACTAGGCCCCGCCATTTTGGATCCGCTGACAGGTCAGCGAAGTCTCTTCTTAGAGTTCCAGGGTCGTGAAGGTCGCCCTGGCGTCGTGGTAGGGAGTAAAGGGAGGAGGACCTTTAAATTGGACGAACTGGGGTGGGTTAAGCGCGCAGCGGCAGGATTAAGACGAGGGAGAGATTGTTGTGGAAGGACAACTGGGAGGAATGTAGGGGGCAAAGGTCAGGCCCCTGCCGCAGGTGGGGCGACTTAAGCTCTGATTTCTGATCCCTTGCGGATGCCCGAATCCTTTTTCCTGTGTTCCCAGACTTAACCTAGCCTTTAGCTCCCCCCATTCTGAGCTTTTTGCACTCTAAAGAGCATTGTGCAATATCTGCTTTTCAGAGTTGATTTTTAGACCTTAAATATGAAAGTCTCTTCTGATTGTGTACAGCGTCCACTTCTGTGTGACTGCCACATTAACACAGCCAAACTGCTTCATTAATATTGGGTGATGAACTCGTGCAACCTAGACTCCGGTAGTGAGGAGAGGTGTGCAAGTATTCAGGCCAGCAGTGTGGGGACCTGGGCTCTGAGAGGCTTTCTTCCTATAGGGAAGTCAAATGCCAGTCTGGATCTGTGTATGAGCTGTGGATTTATCTTCTGAGCTTGTTTCTTCTTTCACACAATCTGTTTTACAGATATTGTCTCCTGGTGTGTATTTTTGGTTGGCATTTTCTCCCCAGGTCTTCTCCTCACTTGGCCTAAAGAGATGAGGGTCAATCATAAGGAAGGCACTCTTTGATGACATATTTGGTGGAAAGCAGAGAGGGATTTGAAGAGTGGTGAAGTTTAGTACTGTTGGCCTATTATTTTTAGTGGGTAAAAAGAATCATAAGAGATGTTCAGGCATTTTAAAAGTGTAGGGTCAGGACAGCAGAGTGAATGATGGAACATAACCCCAAAAAGTATAGTTTATGGCACTGTGATGACATTTGATAAATTACTGTATTGTAAACCTTAAAATACCCCAAGGGTAAAGAGTGACTTTAGAAATGAGGAATAGTGTAGATAGTGTTTTTAAATGCACAACACAAAAATTTGTATGCCTTTTTAAAAAATTCTTTTATTTATTGATTTGAGAGGAAAAGCGAGAAACATCAATTTGTTGTTCCACTTAATTATGCATTCATTGGTTGACACTTGTATGTGCCCTGACCGGGGATTGAACCTGCAACCTTGCCTTATCGGGGACAACACTTTAACCAACTGAGCTATCCAGCCAGGGAAGAAAATTTGTATGTCTTTAATTCAGGTGCACAGGGCACTCCTCTGGGCCCTGTGGAGGATACAAATGAAAAACTCTGTTTTGGGATTGCTCTGTTCAGCTTACTCACTTCTTAAAAGCACATATACTGGTTATGTGCAGTGGCCTAGTTAGAGCATGTAGTAGGGATAAAGCCGTACCAATCTAATGCCTTTCAGCATATAGTGGACACTCAGTAAATGTTATCTGCAGCTAGTATTAGTTTTAGTATATGATCCTAAGTTGTGACATGATTCTGCTCCTGGCAGTCAGTACTTTTGCATGGTGAGGTAGTAGTAACAAGGAGAGTCAAAACCTCATTGTGTTAGAAGGGAAAACTATCTAGAATCTAGAGTGACTAAACTGTTTATTTCTACCTAATGCCTTCCCCTCTTCCTGATATTGTGTGTGTGTGTTGGGATAATATTTATTGATTTAAAATAAGTGGAATGGAAATGGTACAGGCAACTATTTGCATTTTAAGTTGATGATCTAAGTTGCAGAATTTTAAAAAAAGTAGTTGAAAGTGGCTAATGAAATGACATAGCCCAGGAAATATCTAGGTGTGATGGGGCAGCCCTGCTCATCTGGGTTGATATGCCCTATTAAGCCCTGTTGAATTGATATACTTTGCATAATAGGCAATCTAGTCTTTGGGTAGATAGTGTGACCAATCCAGCATCTTTTCAGTTTGGCCTGGAGATGACTCAGGCATCAAAGATTTTCCCTCTTTTTACTTAAAAAAAGTCATTTTCTATTGCCCGGCTGGTGTAGCTCAGTGGATTGAGCACGGGCTGGGAACCAGAGGGTCCCGGTTCGATTCCCAGTTGGGGCACATGCCTGGGTTGCGGGCCAGGTCCCCAGTGAGGGCCATGTGAGAGGCAACCATACATTGCTCTTTCTCTCTCCCTTCTCCTCTCTGTGAAAATAAATAAATAAATAAATCTTTAAAAAAAAAAAAAGTCATTTTCTAGATTGAAATAGTTCTTCACCTGCAACCCCCACCGCAAATCAGAAAATTTGTACTTTTTTAAGACTCGTGTTCGAGATTTTTTTAAAGGTGGCTGGTAGACCGTATGTTCTAATCTTAAAGTGACACTCATTGGCACAGTGGGAAGTCAGGTTGTAGACACTTCTCCTCATGAATAGCTGGGCACCAATCCTAGTTCAACTTGTAGTTCTCAGAGTTCCACTACTATTTCACTTTCTTGTGTTCCAGAAGGCAGAATGACTGCCACTTTTAGGTAGTAACTTCATTGATAAGGTACTTAGACTAGCTACTGTGGACAGCTAGAGTGGAAAAAGACACAGCTTCTGCTTTTGAGGAGACCTGCAATATTTATACAGTACTCAGTGGAGGGATTATTCTAGTCTCTCTATGCCACTTCTGTTGCTTGATCACAGTCTGTTCCTGTAGTTCAGTGTGACAAATTAGAACGATGCAGTTATTGGGGTATTGGTAGAGTTGAGTTGAAGGAGAGGAAAGGTTAATTTTACCCTCAGGCTAGAAGAGCTATGTAAATATAATTGGCAGCTGTTTAGCTATTATTGTTACTCTTTTCTGTCAGTATGTCCAACAGTAATTGTTTAATTAAATGAAAATATAATAGAGCAGTGTGGGGATTTGGAGTCCCAACTGTAGTGGAAGTGATCATGGGAGTAATGATTTGTTGCCACTATATGAAAGGATTACAAACTCAAATGCCTGAGTATCAAGCAGGTAAATGACTGAAGTGAGCCAGGTGAGAATGTATCAGGATGTAATGGGGACTGTAGTTATACTGGAATATGGACACAGTGTGCCCAGTTTTCCTGTTTTTGAAAAGAAATTGGAAATTCAGATCATTGGGTTTGAAACTGTTGGCAACTAGTCACTCTTTTAAAAAACCTTTGCAGGTGGAACAAAATAAGTCTGTGGACTGGATTCTGCCCCATGACAGTGGATGATGACCCCTGATATACAAGATGGGCAGGACTTATGAGACTGCAGTTCTCGTTATATACTCGCTCAGACTAACTTGTTATCTTTGTCCTACTCTGCCACTGTCACCCTTATCCCTTGGGTTCCCTGAGTACTTAACAGATGAGTGAGAGAAGTCTTGTTTTATTTTTCATCTACGTGGCAGAAGGGACATCTTTGAACAGCTTTGGCCATATCTTACAGGCTCACCTTGCAATATAGTTCTTGGGATAAACTCAGAATCTCCAGAAGGGGAAGGTGCTGTGGCAGCGTTGAGGTACATTGGTCACCGGATTATCAGGTTTGGGAGGATTTTCCAGTTGTGTTCTGTCAGGACACCAGCTTTTTTCCTGGTTTGACCTTCTCTTTCCTCCACCCTTTGTGTAAATTTCTTGAGCCTACTAAGTTTACTGGTACAGTAATTCTTGTTTACTTATAATAAAGCACAACTATGGTGTGTTCCTCAGTCAGCTCTAGAAACCTTGTAAACTCTGCATCTTTAGTGTTCCTCTGGAACGTTTGAGAAATTGAGTGAAGATAATAAAAATGAGGGTTGTTCAGCTCCCTGGTACCTTCTACCCTTTCAGAAAACCCATCAGTGTTCTTCTTGGTTTGCAGAGCTCTGTACTAGACATAAAATCACATGAAAAAGAAAAAAAAAACCCTGAGTCTTTGCCTTTGGAGAATCTAATGTCTAATGTGTTAAGGACAGCTTTTAAAAGCAGTTAAGGAAAAAAATAGCTTAAATAATGGTGTACTAATGACAGCTAGAACCAAAGAAAATAATATAGAAACATATATGAAGAATTGACAATAACATAAAGAATTATATACAGGGTGGGCACAAATAATGCCCTTGTTTTTATTACAAATTTTTTTATTACGCCCTGGCTGGGGTAGCTCATTGGATTGAGCACTGGCCTGCGAACCAAAGGGTCACCAGTTCGAGTTCCAGTCAGGGCATATGTCTGGGTTGCAGGCCAGGTCCCCAGTGGGGGCCACGTGAGAGGCAACCACAAATTGATGTTTCTCTCCCTCTCTTTTCTCCCTCCCTCTCTCTAAATATAAATCAATAAAATCTTAAAAAAAAAACTTTTATTACAAAATCATAGGCATGTGCCATATTTTACCGTGTATAATGCACTCTCATGTATAATGAGTACCCATGTTTTGGCCCAAACTTTCAAGAAAAAAATCTTTTGTATTAATTTTTAAATTCTATTATTTATTTATTTATATTTAGAAATGAAACCGATTATTGAATTCCAGGATATTATTTTGCATGCGGATATCTTTATTGCTTTCTAGAGTTATACTTTTAACACATAAGCATAAATAAAAGAATTAAAAACATTTATATAGATATGGAATTAGTACTACTCATGTATAATGCGCTTCCTTATTTTTCCCTCAGAAACTTGTGCAGAAAAGTGTGCATTATACATGGTAAAAATACAATAAATCTGTAAGGTAACTATCATACTCAAGCACACCATATGACATTTTAGGTGAAATGTTCAAATTAAAACTGTAAATTATTACAACCATATATTATTACCCTACCAATCATACTCAAGCAGGCATTACCTCTGCTGGACGCTGTATTTCACCTAAGAAATGTGAACATGCAAATAGCACATGAGGAGACTTCAGGAAGATAGGTGTAAGAATGGAAGCATTGTGATTTGGCTGGTGGGTAAATATGGGTTGTTTTTGTCTCGAGGGTGGTCTGTATGGAAGGTTTGTAACTTCTGGTACAGGAACAAATAATAGGATGCAGAAAGAAGGTTTGTTTGCCTGACTTAGAGTCCTTGTCTTCTATGAAGTCACTGTTTTCGCAAGAGGTGGCTGTAGCTGCACCACTATTGAAGTCAGTCTTGGTGTTCGTTCACTTATCTATATGTTCATTTGGTATTTATCATTTTCCTTACTATATATCAGACATTGGGAATAGAAAGGTGAATAGTCATGGTTTCTTCCTGAGATGCTCATAGGTTTATGGGCAAGACAGACAAAATAATTATAGATAAGGATAAGATATGTTTAAATAGAGCTATATACAATGTTATGGGGTGACAATAAAGGAGTACCAGTACTCTCTGGGGAAGGGGGTTAGCTAGGAAAGATTAAACAGAGCTGGCATTATCATAGTAACAGCTAACATGTTTTGGGGTTTACTATCCCTGGTACCATGCTAGGTGCTTTATAGGGTCTTATTTAGGCCCCACAACAACTGGATGAGGAGGTACTATCTCCATTTTGTAATGGAGAAGTGTGAACTGGGGCTCAAGAAGTTGAGAAACTTGTCTAAGTAAGATCATATAGGTAGTAACAGTCAAGATTGGAGCTCAGGTCTGTATTGACTCTGAAGCTTGTTTTTGTAACCACTGTGATATTCTATCTCTTTCGTTGAGTTTTGGATGGAATGACTAAGGCTTTACTAAATGGTCAAGAGTGGGGGAAAAGATTAAAAATGGAAAGGGAATAGCATGTGCAAATGCAGAGAGACAGTAAAGACCATAACTTTAAAAAGAAGGAACTTTTGGCTCTGGCTGGTGTGGCTCAGTGGATTGAGCACCAAAGGGCTGTGAACCAAAGGGCTGATGGTTCGATTCTGAGTCAGGGCACATGCCTGGGTTGCTGGCTAGGTCCTCAGTGGGGGACACGCGAGAGGCAACCACACATTAATGTTTCTCTCCCTCTCTTTCTCTCTCTCTTCTCCTCTCTCTAAAAATAAATTTAAAAATCTTAAAAAAAATACTATTTAAAAAAACAAATAAAAAGAAGGAACTTCGGGTAGTCTATTTTGTATATACAAAGAATACAAGGTCTGCTCAGAAATTATCCAGTCATGTAATATGAAAAATAGAGACATTTGTTGAAGAAGATACCAGATACAAGAAATACTGTACATAGGACAATGATACCTCAGTCCCTTTCAAAGTAGGTACCTTAGGGCCTCACACAGTTCTCCCTATCGCCATGAGCTGCCCTGTTGTATTTTCTTGAATCTCACTGATGGTCTGAAATCTCTTCCCTTTCAAAGGTGATTTTAGTTTTGGGAAAAGCCAGAAGTCTCAGGGTGACAAATCTGGGCTGTAGGGGAGCTGAGTCACCTAGTGATTTGATGTTTTGCCAAAAAACTCTGCTTGAGACATGTTGCATTAGAGGGCGCATTGTCCTGATGAAGCTGTCCATCACCAGTTGCCCATAGCTGTGGCTTTCTGAATGAATCATCTGAATAATTTCCACTGAAGAATGTTCAAGCTTACTGCAAAATTTGATGCAGATTTTTTACTCTACTCGGTCATTTTGAATGTGAGAGCCACATAGTACACAGGCTCACTCAATGACATCTATGGCCCCCACTGACCGTCATTGTTCACACATGTACATTGCCGTCCACTCTCCTTGACTGCAGTTTATATTGATGTTGCACAAACCATTCTTGTTATATTAACAATGGCTAGACTTCTTCTGGACAGACCTTGTGTGTGTGGCATACATGGGGCATCAATATCCTCCACCCAGCTTAAAAAACATCATCCAAACTTAGGCCGCCTGTATGCTCTTCCCTGACAGTTATAACCCATTACCCCACCCACTATTCTACATTTTTTGTGAGTTTCACTGGGGTATCTTCTTGGCAGTATAATTGCTCAAATATAGGATATGAAGTTCTTCAACTTTGCAAGATAATTCCAAATTATTATCCATGACTTATATCAAAATTTACATACTTACCAGTCACTTGGTTTGCATTTTTACCAATTCTTAGTACTGTCAGATTAAAATTTTTGTGCTATTTTGGGGGTGTAAAACGGTATCTCATTATAATCTTATTTTGTAATTTTCTTGATTATTAATGAAGCTCATAATGTTTTTATTTATTTATTTGTTGTTTGTATTTCCTCATTCTGTAAAATGACTTATTCATGTCTCTTGCCAGTTTTGGGGAAGGTTTCTATATCTATTATTATAATTTTTTTTTAAGATTTTATTTATTTATTTTTAGAGAGAGAGGAAGGGCGGGAGAAAGAGAGGGCGAGAAACATCAATGTGTGGTTACCTCTCATGCACCCGCAACTTGGGGATCTGGCCCTCAACCCAGGCATGTGCCCTGTCTGGAAATTGTACTGGTGATCCTTTGGTTCGCAGGTCAGTGCTCAATCCACTGAGCCACACCAGCCAGGGCTATATATCTATTCTTGTAGTTTAGTAGAAGTTATTTTATATTTTGAGTATTGCTTCTTTATTAGTGGTGTGTGTTACAAATATTTTCTCCCAGTTTGTAATTTATTTTTTCCCTCTCTTTTATGGTGTCTTTTGAATAAGTGTCTTTAATTTTTTTTTTAAAAATCCTCACCTGAGGATATGTTTATTGATTTGAGAAGAGGGAGGAAGAAAGAAACATTAATGTGAGAGAGAAATATTGATTGGTTGTGCATTGGAGATTGAACCAATAACCTGGGTATGTGCCCTGACCAGGGATTGAACCCACAACCTTTTAGCGTACGGGACCAACCAACTGAGCCTCCAGCCAGGGCTAAACATCTTTAATTTTAACATGGCTTAATTTACCAATTTTTTTTATGGGTTGTGTTTTTTGTTTCCTGTTTATGTGCTTCTCCCCTATGCTGAGATTATGAAAGTGTTCTTATATATTATCTTCTAAAAGTTTTCAAGGTTTTTTTTCTTTACATTTAAATCTTTAATTCATTTGAAATAGAATTTTTGGTATTCCATGAAGTAAGGATCCACTTTATTTTTTCTGTTTCTCCTGCTTTTGTTTAGATCTAGAGGGAGTTGCCAGTTGATATAGTGACTCCTCTTTGGATCCTCTTGGGGTGAGTAACTAGGATGCTGCAAAGCATCATTCTGAGTGCTACAGATCCAGCTTTAAACAGACTGGTCTTTCAAAGGGTACAGGAGTATGTTGCTCAGAGTCTCTGGGTCAGTGGCTTTACCTGACTGGGGATGTTAGTGTGTATTTTTTGGTTGTTCCTTCTCATGTTATTTCTGATATAAGATAAACCTTAAGTTCTTTGTTGTCACACTTATTATATGTGGTCTCCACAGGTCTTTGTGACCTTGTGACAAGGGGTTCTGAGCCATCAGGTACCCGACAGCAAGTGCTTCATCACAGCTTCCCATTTGTAGCTCAAGAACTGATTCCTTTGGAGATTCCCTGGGTGAAGAGACAAATGCTGAGAGGCTGGAGGGAGATTAGGCAACTCTGCATAGTCTTTGAAAAATAATTCCTGTTTTATTCCCTAGATGTTTTTTTTTCCCTAAGAAAAGAATTTTAAGACAATAGTTTTTTGCTTAGATCTTTGCTAGCTTAGAAAGTTGTTAGCTTTTGGTACCTAATGAAATTTTTATTTATTTTAGTTATTTATTTTAGAGAGAGGGGAAGGGAGGGAGAAGGAGAGGGAAAGAAACATTAATGTGTGGTTGCCTCTCACGTGGACCCCACTGGGGACCTGGCCTGCAACCCAGGCACGTGCCCTGACTGAGAATCGAACCAGCAACCCCCTGGTTGGCAGCCTGTGCTTAATCCACTGAGCTACACCAGCCAGGGCAGTGCCTAATGAATTTTGATCAAATGTTAGGTTGATTATTTCATTTGGAATTCCAGTTCAAAATTTATCTCCTCCACAAAGCTTCCCAAATAGTACGTAGATTCTACTAGTTATCAGTTAGTCCCATTAACACTTTGTTTGCAATTTGTTGTTTACTAGTTGCTGTTGTTTTTCAATATCGGTGTTTTCTCTTATTCTTTTAGTTCTTTGAAAGAGAAATTAACTATTCTTATTTTATAATTCCCTTTCTAGGCCCTCAAAATATTTTTACAATGAAATACAATGATAGGTATTCTGGAGGCCCTGTCTTGTGCAAAATATGCAAATGGAGTAATAACCTTATATTGAAGGACTTCCATAATATGCCCCCCATTTGCTATTCTAGTTTTACTTCCAGTTACTTCCTTAAGAATAATGTTCTAGCCAGTCTGGAATAATCATGATCCCCTAAATACACACCGAATTTTCCTTCCTGTAAGCCTTTATTCCTGCCATTCTCTCCTTATAATTTTGACTTCCTGAATCCTCTCTTTCATTTGCCTTTCTAGGGCTTCTGCCAGAAGTAATATTCTTTGCTTCACTTCTGTAACACTATGTGTCACTCATGCATTGGTATTGCATAGTTTGTGTGTATATGTATGTGACTTATCTAATCTACTAGATTATAAATTTCTTGTGGGTTGGTCACAACACAGGGACAATTCTATATGACTGTGCCTAGCATTTTGCTTAGCATGAGCTAAGAAATGTCTGATTGACTGAAGTAAATGTTATTTAATTAACTTTGCTGCTTTTAATCATTTATGCAACTACTTTTCTAAAGAGACTACTCATTTTAAAAAATCAGTTAATTGAAATTTTAAAATAGGTAGTAGGTAATAATGTATGTGACACAAAATTCAAAAGGTACAAAATATACAGAGAAAAGTAAGTCTTCCTATCACCTGTTCTGCAGTTCCCAGTTCTTTTTTTTTTTTAAGATTTTATTAATTTTTAAACAGAGGAGAGAGGGAGAGAAACATCAATGTGTGGTTGCTTCTCACATGCCCCCTATGGGGGACCTGGCCCACAACCCAGGCATGTGCCCTGACTGGGAATCGAACTGGTGACCCTTTGGTTCGCAGGCCAGTGCTCAATCCACTGACCTACACCAGCCAGGGCCCCAATTCTTTTCTCTGGAGGCAACCGCTTAGTTTCTTAAAAATCCTTCCAGAGATGTAGAGCATACTCATCTTGCCTAAATAATTTAAGGAAGGAGGGATACTAGAGATTTTATCTTTACTGATACTTTTAATTATTTTCAAATTTCTTTTTCTTCTTGGTTCCCCTCCTCCTCAGAAGAAAAGTTGTATATTCTCATTTTTGAATCTTCTCAGGAAAAGAGCATTGTTGTATGCCTAGACCATTTGGAAAGCAGATTGTTTTCTGAGACTAAGCTAGTTATTTATTTAAATTTTCATTAAAATAAATTTTGTCTTGCCTTGGCTGGGTAGCTCAGTTGGTTGGAGCATCATCCTGTACACCAAAGGGTTGTGGGGTTCAATTCCCTATCAGGGCACGTACGTGGATTGCGGGTTTGATTCCTGGTCAGGGCTTGTGTGGGAGGCAGCCGATTGATGTTTCTCTCACATGGATGTTTCTTTCTCTCTCTCTCAAATCAATATAACATGTCTTCAGGTGAAGATTAAAATAAATAAATAAATGAATAAAATAAATTTTGTCTTATGTTGGATTCCTTTATGGATTGGGGGAGGTGTTATGGGCCTGGACAAAATTTGTACCAGTTCTTTTTCCCTTTATTATAGTGTTTTTCATACTTCTCACTTTCTGGGGGCCCTGTCTTGTGCAAAATATACAAATAGAGCTACTTGCAGGATTCATTTTTTTAAAAAGGTTTTATTTATTAATTTTTAGAGAGAGGGAAGGGAGGGAAAAAGAGAGGGAGAGAAACATCAATGTGTGGTTGCCTCTGTGTGCCCTCCATGGGGGACCCAGCCAGCAACCCAGGCATGTGCCCTGACTGGGAATCAAACGGGTGACTCTTTGGTTCGCAGGTCAGAATTCAATCCACTGAGCCACACCAGCCAGGGCAGGATTCATTTTTTTCTCTATATCTCTGGTTCAGTTTCTTTTTAGATCCCACTGCACTCTATAAATGCCTTATGGGCAGAAATGTACAGTAATACATTCTGGTAAAAAAATTAAAACATTATAGATAAGGCTAGAATATTCTCTGATTATACCCAGATTTCAAAATACCTTCTCTAAAGGTAACCGTGGTTATTGAGGTTGGGGTACATCCCCCTAGACCTTTTATTCTGTGTTTATATATCTATATATACCTGTATAAAATATATTAAGTACACTTAACAACATGAATGAGTCACAAGCATAATGTTTCAAGGGAAAAGAGCAAATTGCAGAATATTTACAGTATGTTAGTTACATAAAGTATAAAAATGCAGAATAGTACTATATATTGTTTAAAGATATATACCAAGGAAGTAAAAGTATAAAACAACATAAAAGTTTAATAAACATCAGATTTAGAATAGTGGGACCTGTGAATGAAAGAGAGGAAGATATGATTAGGGAGGACACACAGACTTCAGTTGTACTATTCTTAATCTGGATACTGGCTATTGTATTACTCTTTATATCTCATTGTATGTTAAATATTGCATTAAAATTTTTTTTCAAAGATTTTATTATTTATTTTCAGACAGAGAGGGAGGGAGGGAGAGAGGGAGGGAGAGAAACATCAATGTGTGGTTGTCTCTCATGCACCCCCCACTGGAGACCTGGGCAGCAAACCAGGCATGTGCCCTGACTGGGAATCAGACCAACGACCCTTTGGTTCACAGGCTGGCACTCAATCCACTGAGACACACCAGCCAGGGCTGCGTTTTTAAATTTTTATTTTATATTTTAATTTTAAGTTATTATTTGAAAGGGGGTGTTAGAAAGAGGAGCACTGATTTGTTGTTCCACTTATTTATGCATTCATTGGTTGATTCTTGTATGTGCCCTGACTGGAGATCAAACCTGCAACTTTGATGTATCAAGACAATGTTCTAACCAACTGAGCTACCTGACCAGGGCAATATATATATTTTTAAGACAAATTAAGCACAAATCAGTAGCAAAGTGTTTTTTTCTTTAAAGACTATTTTTTAGAGAGAGGGGAAGGGAGGGAGGAAGGGAGAGAAACATTGATGTGTGAGAAAGAAACATTGATCGGTTGCCTCTCTCACACCCCCACCTGGGGACCTAGCCCGCAATCCAGGCATGTGCCTTGATTGGGAATCGAACTGATGACAGTTCTCAGGCTGGCGCTCAACCCACTGAGCCACACCAGTCAGGATAATATTGAATATTTTTAAAACTAAAAATCTAGGGAGGAGGGAAAACTAGGGACATCTGCAATATTGTCAACAATATAAATAAAGAAATAAGGAAAAATCCCCAAAATCTAGCCTTTTCTGTAAGATGGGTTGGTTTTTTTTACATTAGTGGTAACACACAATATGTCTGACTGCTTCTTCCATGTCTTACTTGTTTTGTATCCTTAGCACTCTGAAAGATGTCTTATGTATAGTAGTTTCTGGAATTCTTTTGCTTATCCTAAAAGTCATACTATTTAACTTTAGCCAGATCTAAATGTTTGTCTAACTGTATACACCACCACTGCACCTTTTTGTTTCCCCTTTCTTTTTAAACAAATTTTGTCCTTCTGAGGAGGGGTTCTAAATAATAGAAAGTGGATAGTTGGTTTTACATGCTTCTAGGGTTTCTCTTTGCCAAGAAGAAAGTTAAAAAAAAAAAAATATATATATATATATTCACCTGGGGAGAGAATTAAATCTTTTCTAAGTGCTGTTCTAGGCATCAAAGGAGATGGTAGTTAAGTGGTAATTAAGTTGGAAGCACTTAAAATACTAAAATAGTATTTCAGCTTTTCTTCAGAAATTCATATAGAAGCAGTTTTAAAAAGAATCTATCTTTCAGTCTGCTTAGTAGAGATTTCCTGCTAAAAGCAAATGAACTTGACTTTTCAGAACTTTTCAAAGGTTGTATCACTGCTGCTGTCCAGTTTTATGGAGCTGATTTGGCAGGATCGATGTAGTCTATATTGGTATTGTAACTGTGGTTCCAGTCTAAGGCTATTTTTCTAACAGCCTTCATTCTTTTAGCTTGAACCTTCATTATTTATTGAATGGATAAAAAAGAACAAAGATCTGAAATATTGGTAATACATCTTTAAAACACAGATGTATCTGCATACCTAACGACATCATAGGAGAGATTTTTGAGGACAATTAACTTTGAAGAATTTGAAGAGATTGTTGAGGTGCCTTTGAGAAATTGTCTGGATTGATGCTTTTTAAATTATATCTTAAACTTCCGGAAATCTTGGTACCAAAAAGTTAAATTGTAATTCTAACCTTACCAGCTACAGATTTAAGTGTGGATATGCTCTGGGTAAGCAAATATTAACTAGACTTTTTTCTTAACTGTTTTGGTAGGTTTGCCAGGATGGTGGATAAGAACATTTACATCGTTCAAGGGGAGATTAGCATTGTGGTCGGGGCCATCAAACGAAACGCCCGATGGAGCACCCACACTCCACTGGTAAGTGGGGAGTGGGCAGAAGGCTTGGTCACTGATTTGGGCATGGTTAAAACAGGAATCAATTTCCTAGTAATAATCAGAATAGTAGGAAATCAGAGTCGTTCTTAATATCAAGGACCCTTGTGTTTTATTCCAACTAGTGTCAAACTTACAGGCTGCCTTTTTTCCTCTAAGACCTAAAAGATAAAACCATCCTTTTCTTTATTTTTAAAGCAGTCTTTTTAAAATTTGATTTATGGGGGTGTGAGGAGAGAGAGAGAGAGAGAGAAACATCGCTTTGTTGTTTCACTTATTTATATATTCATTGGTTAATTCTTGTTTGTGTGCTGACTGGGGATCAAACCTGCAACCTTGGCATATTGGGACCAGCACTCTAACTAACTGAGCTACCTGGCCAGGGCCTGATACAGTTCTTCTAACTGTTCTTGTAAACAACTTAAGCTAGTGTTTGGGACCTCTTTAAAAATGCCTAAAAATGTCAGAAAGATTTCTTATCTTTTAATTCCCTAGGGCTGTCAAATTCATTTAGTTATTTAGTTATTTATACATGGAGTACGGCTTGGTGATGGTACTCCTTGGGAGTTCAGCAAGCTTCTCTATATAGAGTAGCCATATCATGCCAATCAGATGAAAGAGAAATTTACCTGCTGTAAAGGTGGCTTCTTAGTTGTATACATATGTTCAAGGATATTTTTTGTGCAGTTGTACAAAACACTTTTTGGCACAATTGTAAAAAACAAGTTTAGACATTTCCAACTTGGCATTTGGAAATTTCTCATGTTTATTTATAAAAATATATTGCTTTAGAAGTGAGATGGAGTTAGGAATGTCTTTGAAGTGAATATATATGATTATATAATGGGTATGAAGAAGGAGAAGAGTATAGAATAACATACATGTCTTAGTCTGTTTGGCATGCTATAACAAAATACCACAAACTGGGTAGCTTATGAACAACGGAAATTTATTTTTCACAGTTCTGGAGCCTGGGACTTTGAGATCAGGGTGCCAGCATGGTCAAGTGGGGGCCTCTTCTGGGTCTCAGACTTCTCATTCTGTCCTCAGTATGGTGGAATGGGCAAGGGGCCTCTTTTATGGGGCATTAATTCCATTCATGAGGGCTCTGCCTTCGTGACCTGATCTTCCATCTTTTAAAGACCCACCTTCTGATACCATCACATTGGACATTAGTATTTCAACGTGTAAGTTTTGAGATGACACAAACATTCAGACCATAGCAAATATGAAGGACCTGGCAATCAGTGGTAGCTCGAGTGCTGTGGTCATGGTATTGACTAGTATTTCAGTATTTACTACTTTAGGTAAGCCCAGAGGACCTCTACGAATTAAGAGATTAAGGAACTGGAAAAGTGTATAGCTGGGTTTTTTTTCCTGAGAAGAAAAACACTGGGTTTTCTGGTTGGATTCAGAGAAGGAGCTCTTCATCTGTCCTTTATTTCCCTTTTCCTCTTTGTCTGACAGTGACCTTTAAAAAAATACCTATGTGTTACAGGATGAAGAACGGGATCCTTTGCTGCATAGTTTCAGTCATCTAAAGGAGGTTTTAAACAATATAACAGGTAAGTCCTCACATCTATGTAAACTACTTATCCTGGTTCAAAAAAGAAACAATAAAAATGTGTTTGATTTACCGCAGGGCTCGACAACTTTTTCTGTAAAAAACTATTGCAAGGATGGACAGACTTTTTCTGTAAAGTAAATATTGTAGGCTTTGCAGGCCATCTCAGCTGTGCAACTACTCAAATCTGCATTGTAGTTCAAAAGCAGGTGTAGATAATTCTTAAATGAATGAGTGATAAATAAAAAAGGTTGCGATCCACGTTTGACCCTTGGGTATAGCTTGGTCCTAGTTTACTGTATTGCTTGTCCTTTTCCTAGAGTCCCTAGGAAAAGGGCATCCCACTTCAGTGGGGAATCAGCATTCATGCAGTGATAAGTTTCCTCCATTATTTATAAGTTACTTTAGTTACTTTTTTTTTTTTTTTTTAATATTTTATTTATTTATTTTCAGAGAGAGGAGAAGGGAAGGAGAAACAGCAATGTATGGTTGCCTCTCACATGGCCCTCACTGGGGACCTGGCCCGCAACCCAGGCATGTGCCCCGACTGGGAATCGAACCGGGACCTTTTGGTTCCCAGCCCGTGCTCAATCCAGGGAACTACACCAGCCAGGCAGGGTTTTGTTTGTTTTAACTACTTTCTTTGTCTACCTCATGCATGCCATGAGGTAGGATATTGGTGACATAAATAAAGTTTTTAGTATTTGCAACAAAACCTTTTTGTTGTAGAAAGTCATTGTTACTTTTAGGGCCTTAGCTTTCTCTACTGCAGATTCTTCAGTCTTTATGTGTTCTCAGAAATTTTTTTCCCACCACATTTCCCTAAGCATAACGAGCTTATGTAATATTTACGGGGGGGGACCCAACCCCCCTCAGAATTTATTTATAAAAATAAGTAATAAATGCCTAATTGTGTATAAAAAATTGAGTATTTATTCTTACATGTTTAAACTTCAGTCACCTTCAAAGTACTCTCTATATGATGCAGTACCCCTATTGAGATGTTTTTTCCATTGCTCAAAACAATTTCTGAACTTGTTGATTTTGATACCTTTTAGTACTTCTGCTGTTTTTTGTTTCACGTCTTCCACATTGGCAAAACTTTTCCCTTTGAGTACTTTTTTCACTTGGGGAATCAAAAAATAAGTTAATGGGGCAAGATTGGATGAATAGAGACAGTGGGGCACTGGGGTCATGCGATTTTTGGTCAAAACTGCTGAATACTCAGAGTGGTGTGGGCAGGTGCTCTTGTAAATCACCCACCATGAAATGGGCACATGTGCCCTGGCTGGTGTGGCTCAGTGGATTGAGCGCCAGCCTATGAACCGAAGGGTCGTGGGTTCGATTCCCAGTCTCAGCACATGCCTGGGTTGCGGGCCAGTGTTTCTCTCCCTCTCTTTCTCCCTCCCTTCCCTTTGTTCTAAAAATAAATAAACAAAATCTTAAAAAAAAGAAAAAGAAATGGGCAAATATGTAAAAGTCTTAAAAAAATTCACTAAAACTAAACACAGCTTCTCACAACAGTGCCATCTGGTACACTGATACACATGGGTTCCTAGAATACTCACCTTCCAGAAGATAATTTTGTTTTTTTGAGAAGTCCCTCTTTGTATATGTTTAGAATTTTAAAATCCACTTTCATGTTTATTACCTTTTTGAACTCTTACACAACCCTGTAAGGGTGGGTTGGCATATATTGTCCCTTTTTATGAATGAAGTTGAAGCCCAGAGACCTTTTAAGTGATTTAGCTGAGTTCACACTGATTCTAAGGGGTGGAATCAAAACTAGAATTCTGGTCCCTAAGGCCTGGTTTAGTACTCTGTTTTGTATTGCTGCTGTTCATACAATTAGAGGAGAATGTACATAGGAGGTACCTTATCTACGTATGTATATGTGTGTTCAGGGGGAGGCAAGCTTCAATACCTTTGGGTTTTTCAAGAGGGGTGGCAATAAAGACTAAAAGGGAAAGCCTCAGAGCTGTGTTGCTGTGTTGACTGTAGAAGACAAATGTTATATCTCTGGAATGGTTTTAGCTCATAACGTATCTAAGGCCACAATTGAAATTATTTTTTAGGCTTATGCAAATTAAATAACTATATACAAACAAATACATTTCTTCCTTTTCATGAGGAATGTAGAAGTTCTGGAGAAAAATTCCTTTTTACTTTCCTAAACATTGGCTGACGTTATCTAAGGATTCTCTGTATTTTCTTTAAAGGAGCAAATACCAAGCTATTAAAAAGCATTGGAAATGTTAGCCAAAGAGGATCAAGTATAGAGGAGGTATTTGTTGGCTAGTTAGCAAGGTGAATGTTGCAACTAGGTGCCAGGTTCTTACTTTATGACCTGTATTGTAAGTGACTTTGATGCTTTAGAAAGAGTTGGTTGCTTGCACAGATTTTTTTTTTTAATCTTTTTTTGGTTAAGATTTTATTTACTTATTTTTAGACAGAGGAGAAGGGAGGGAGAGGGAGAGAAAGATCAATGTTGTGGTTGCCTCTCATGTGCCTCCCACTGGGGTCAAGGCCTGCAATCCAGGCATGTGCCCAACCGGGAATCGAATCAGCCACCCTTTGGTTCACAGGCCAGTGCTCAATTCACTGAGCCATACCAACCAGGGCCAGATTTTTTTTTTTTTTTTTAACACTTTACAGATAAAGCTTACATATCCAAATAAGAAAGAAAATATAGTGAGTAGATATTTACAACTTTTTTGGTGGGTCAGAGTTCAGAGTTCTATCTAAGAGATGTTAAGAGTATTAAACAAGTAAATATATTTGGAAACATTTAGAAACATTTAAAAATTTTATTTATTTATTTTTAGAGAGAGAGGGAGGGAGGGAAAAAGAGAGAAACATTCATCAGCTGCTTCTCACATGTACCTGGATCAGGGACTGAACCTGCAGCCTAGGCATGTGTCTAACCTGGAATCGAACCAGCGACATTTCGCTTTGTGGGACCACGCCCAACCAACTGAGCTGCACCCATCAGCCTGGGCAGCAGATTCAACTACACACAGCCTGCATTGTTGTATTGGTTGGGAATACCCTAAAATGGTTGAGATCAGACTGGAGTAGCCTTATAGGCCTTTTGGGCACTCTGTGGACATTGAAGAACTGAGGTGGTGCCGCTATCCTGACAGCCACATTTCCTGTTTGCCATTCAATCCATATCCCATACTTCTTTTCTTTTTCCCAACATATTCTGAGATTTAAATTCATGTCTGTGGTGAGTAGTACAGTCCAGGGCTTGGGGGGTGGATAGACCATGTAAGAGCTACCAAGTTGAGTCTGCTGCCTAATTTTCTTACACCCTAGGGTTAGGCATCCAGATTATCTGCTGCGTGGAACTAATAAAAACCAGAATGTGCTGAGAAGCTAGTTCTGTTCGTGATACTAGGAACATACCTCGGTGTTACCAAGCTTTCCTCTGGAGGAAGAAAGAAGGTGCAGGTATTTTCTAGGGGCCAACAGTGTGGCAAATGTTAAAATTGTGCCTGCCAAGGTTGCCCATTGTTCTTGGGTTTTAGCATATTACCTGCCTGAGAAAATGACAGAGTGGACACGAAATAGAGCATTTCATGGCCTGTTGATTAGTTCTGACCCCCCACACAGTGCTGGCTTCTAGGAGCAGGTTTATGGGTCAGCTGCCCCTGTGGTCCTGGACTCTGCAATCCATGACCAATTTCTTGTTTTTTTTACTGAAACAAACAGATTTTTCTGATTGGCAGTGTCAGGAGGACTGCTTTCTTGGAAGCCTGTTAATGGTTGGAGGCTGGGAAAGGGTTTTGAACTTGGGGAGAGTAACTAATGAAACTGTTCTTGCTACATGACTAGAAATGGTATACTACTTAGATTGGAGGAGATACGGCAGGAATTCTAGGACTTCCACGCAGCTTAATTCATGAAACTGACTTGGGTATGGTCTGTTTTCTATATACATTTTTCTAGGCTTTCTCCTGGCTTAGTTGCGTAAGAATATTACTGTTGGAAATAGGTGCTTCATTGGACATTACCAAAACCAAAGTGATTTTTTTTCCTTTTCTTGTAAATAGAGGATCATTTAAATACATAAGTACTATCTATTCTTTCTGGAGTATTATCCGAGTGTTGTGAAGGAGATAAGTCCATACCTGTTATTCTCACAGATATATATCTCTGGACCACGTTTGGAGTCAGTATTTGCCCAAACTGCACGATGACTTCGTGCTTTGTAGCATTTAGAGTAATAGGATATTCTAATACCGTATCTAAAGACAAGGTTGCACTTGGAAGATACAGGGTGCCTAAGAGCAAAGTTTGCATAGTGCTACTTTGGATAAAGTCTTTGCTCACCACCAGTGAGACTTGACTGCTGCCCCTTTTATGAATCCTTTTTGGAGGTTATTCTGAAGAAGCTAAAGCAGCTGTGTGATTGCCAGGGGTGGGGATGGAGCGTGGAGAATGGGTACATGTTTCTTTTTGCGGTGATGAAAATGTTCTGGAATTAGATAGCAGTGATGGTTGTAGCACTTTGTGAATATACTAAAAACCATTGAATTTTATACTTCAAAGGGTGAATTTTATGGAATGTGAATTGTATCTTAATTTTTAAAAACAGCAAATGTAGGTTGGAAAAGTGATGGGGTTTACCAGTTCTTTCTCAGGGCTCAGAACCATGGAGGGAGGCCTCTCTGCATTCGATGCTGTGCTTTAAACCCATTGTCCAGCAAAGGCAGCATAAGGCTCTGTTCAGCCTCCTGGCCCAGTTTGTCCTTTTATGTCTCTCTCATTAACTCCAGAAGCACATGGCTTTTATATTTAAATTTATTCAAGCTGTAATCTTTGACATTTGAGTTAGCTTTTAGTACAGTTTTGCATTTATAGTAATATATATTATGTATTTTCTCTATCCCCAAAGAATCCATTTTAATCTTTTCCGGTTGCAAATTTCAGCCTGTCTTGTCCCATCTTCCCTCTCTTGCTCTCTTTCCCCTCCCCCTACAGAGTGTGTTTGATCAGGTGTGGCAGGAATATCCACTGTCAAGCTGCGCCCTTTATATTAGTCAATATTATCTTTCTCCCCCCTCCCTGTCTGTCTGCTCCTTTGGGCTTTCCCAGTTGATTTATAATTTTGGAATTCTCATCGGAGTCTGTAATACAGTTTGTTCATTATTTAACCAAAACCTGTTTAATGAGCAGAGAGAGGCAATGTAAATGTTAGGCATGTTGCAGTGATGTACCTTTGTGCTTCTCAAAGCGGGTGGGTAGTTAACTCTGTGCTGCCTGCAGGGCTGGGGTGCCCTGGCCTTAGGGGCAGAAGGACCACTGCCTCTCCCTTACATCTGCCTAAGCCCTGCCATGGGCTTAGATTCCAAAGACACGTTTCCTTTTATCCTTCTAGAGATCTTGTGGGGGTTCTTGCAGATTAGAGATATCTTCAGTCTCATAGCTAGACTGTGTGCTAAGATCTGTGGCATGGGGTAGGGGATGGAAGGGAAAGTGAAATATCAGGATACTTGATATTACTCTTGGTTTTAGGTCTGAAGAGAATAGATAGTTTAGAAGAATCCTTGTAGCTGACATGGTCTGTGGTCTTTGATTTCTTTGTTCCCAGACTAGACAAGTGTTTGCAAGCCTTAGTACCATTCATCCAGTGAGCTGCACCAGGAATTGAACTGGTAACCTTTTGCTTTGTGGAAGGATTCCCAATCAGCTGAGCCACACCAGTCAGGGCAGGAATCACCTCTTAATGACTTTAAAGCCTTCAGGGCCAAGGCTTGAGGAAGACTTCTTAGTGGTGTGTATGTTGGGGGTGATGTTGGGTTGGGTAGTGAGTTTGCCTTTGGAGATTTAACCCCAGGCCTGTTAAATTATGAGGATCTCTGAGGAATGAGGGTATGCAGCATAAGACTAAGGTGATCTTGAGGTCCAGTATAAGCACATGTAGTAATTATGGAACCATTTTAGCTTTTTGGACATCTTTCTGGGATCCACCAAGATTTGGATTCCTTCGAGGTCTGGCTTACTGAATTGCTTCTAACTGATATTTATTGACTATCTGTTATGTGGGAGGCATTTTGCTTAGGCACTTAGGCTTGGATCTGTCACAGTCGACAAACAGGCAAACTTTCTTCCTGCCCTCATAGCCACTGGTTTATAAGACTAGTAGCTCTAGCTGACCATTTCAGGCTAACCTTTGTGTCCTTCACTCTGTGCTGTATCAGGTATGGAGTAGATGATATTGAAAGAGAGCAATCTCTTGCCATCTTTTCTTCTTCCTACTCTTACCTTTGCTGATGAGATAAGCCAAAGAAATGAACAGAAATTATAGCTTATGCATTTGCTGATTTGGCTTTTTCATGTAAAACCATTCTTGCCAGAGTTTAGATATTCCCAAAGACATTGGTGGATTGCATAGAGTAACTCTGAGGGATAGACTATTTCTTTATTGAGCTTACCTGGACAGCAAGATATGGTGTATTTGAGTTTAAGAGTGAGAAGCAGGTGCCTGGAGAAAGTGGATATATCAGGAATTTATTTAAATATAGTTTATCCTGGACAAACACACCTGTAAGATACTGTCTATCTCAAGCTTTGTGAATTAAGAGTCTGAGCTAGGAGGTTTGAATCCATGTAACCTCCAGAGGTTTGCAGAGAACATTTAAACAGAGTCTGGATGCCAACCTGTGAGGAACTAATACTTAACATTTATCTGGCCTAGGTCTCTTAGAAATAGCCTTCTAAGTAGAAGTGAAACTCTCCAAGGATGCCTCATACCTGAATTTTAATATTTCAATTGGAAGATGGGGAGGTATAGGGAAAAGAAATTTTAGTAGTCACTGTCTGGAAAAAGATTGAGTAAGGATACATTACTTGAAAAAAAATTTTGCTAAAGTTATCATCTCCCATACTGAGTGAATGCATACTTTCACTTTTTTAAAAAGATTTTATTTATTTATTTATTTTTAGAGAGAGGGGAAGGGAAGGAGAAAGAGAGGGAGAGAAACATCAGTGTGTGGTTGCCTCTCGTGCGCCCCTCACTGGGGACCTGGCCTGCAACCCGGGCATGTACCCTGACTGGGAATTTTGTGCCCTGACTGGGGATCAAACCAGTGACCCTTTGGTTTGCAGGGTGGTTCTCAATCCACTGAGCCACACCAGCCTTCTTTTTTTTTTTTTTTTTTTTTGTAGGGGCTTATGGTTTTGGGGAATAGTAGAGTAAACAATATATCACTATTAATCTGTATGAGAAGAATGAACTTTGTCCTACTTGGAATTGAGCTTGTGAATTGTTCAAGGCCTGACTAAATGGAGGCTAAAAGAACTAAGTTAATAAAAACTGGCAGACAAATTCATGTAATGGGCTGAGTATTGGAAGAGGCAGGGTTGGACAAACTTATATAAGTATTTATTTCCAATGCCCTTTTTGTTTTTCTTGTACTATAGTAAAATATAAGACTATATTAGTTTGGAGATTATTGAGTAACACATTAGGATATGACTTGAGTTTGAGTCAGACTGACTTTGGCATCTTAGAATCTTGGTAGCTTGATTGGCCTCAGGCTTGTGGGCATTTTAGCACCGTTAGAGAAAGTAAAAATACTGTGATTCTTTATTCCCCAGGTAGTGTTTATGTAAATAAGGTAGCTCCTACAGGCCTGTATTTTGATGACTTGACTTTATCATATTTTTTACTAGGGCCTTTCCCAATTGATCTGAACCCTCTTCACTTGACATTTCTAAATAAAGAAGTTCTTCCAAACATTTATTTATCTTTGGGGTTAGAAAATTACTTTCTTGAGAAAATGCAACTCTGCATAGTCTGGCTTCTTATGGGTCCAGCCCTCCCTTTTTCTCTTCCTAATACTCAAACTTAAACATCAGAACTAGTCTGCTGGCATAGAACTAGTGGCACATTTTCCATTACATGTATCTGAAAGGGGGTTGTAAAAAAGGGGGGTCATTCTTAATAGCTTGGCTCTCAAAGGCTGAGGCAAAAGAACCTAATTTCTACTAGAGGTTAGGGACAGTGTCATAGTGTGGCTTGTGGTGGGTGTTAAAGTTGCTGGTACTGTTCTCATTACCATTATCCTCTTTAGCACAGTCACCTCTTTAGAGGCCTGAAATTATTCTCTGGGTATGTGCCCAACTTGCTATGACAGCAGTCAGATGGGTAAAAAGAGGAAAAGCCAGCTGCTGCTTTGTTTTTAACAAGGAGGCAGGCAGAGTCCCTTTCTTTTTTTCCACCCACTCAAACTCAGGGCAAGTGCCAGGAGGGTTTCGGAAGAAGCCAAATGTTTGAAATTCAATGTGCAGTTTTGTTAGGAGAGATAGTAAAGCGTTATTTTTCTCAGCCTTGACCCTCTGACCACCTCTTTATGTTCATAGGTGCTTAATTGGTCACTTCAATTTCTAGAGTGATACTGAATATGTTTATGGAAAGAGTGAGTGCATTTGTTTTTTCTCTCCTCACGCCCATTAAAAAATAGAGCTGGCTATACATACAACAACATGGAGATTAAATCATTTCAGCTCAGATCACCTTATTAAAAAAGGGTGGTAAATGGAGAACAGTGACTACATTAAGTTCTCCTTTTTGCTTCTGGAAACTAGGTGATAAGATGCTCCTTCCCAGTTCTGAGGCCTTTGTTTTGTCACTTTGGTCTCGAGAGATCCTGAAGGACTTAGATGGACAAGCACTCCTGGCTGCCCATTGTCTGACTTCTCATTACATCTCTTCTGTAATACCAGCCTTCTGTTAGCACTAATACTACTGGAGGTTGGGTTGTGAAGGGCTGCCACATGTGTACTCATCGCAACTGACCTTTCCTTGTTCCATGCCTGTTGAGCGATTACTTGCCCATTTGTGGAATTCACATTATTGCCTTGGATTTTTGGCCCAGTGTGAAGTGGGGGCATCCAGGAAGTGGACTGATAGACTGTACATCAGAGGGCAATAAATTGGCATTTGATTTGGTGGAAAGGCAGGGCCAGATGTGGTGTGGGAGCAAAGGTTTTTTTTGCAGTCAGCCATGCAGCTTGCCTCCAGGTGTCCTGGAAAGCAGCTTGGGAACTGGAGGCTAAGGGTAGTTGGGGACATTAGTTGTAGAGGAAGAGGATCAAAGGGACTTCTATATTACGTGCCCTGATTTGGGAAAAATCCTCTAAAAGTAAGACAAATAACATTTCCCTGACATTGGTAGGAATTTTTCTTACTTTTCTTATTTTTACTTTTCAAATAAAGTGAGTTATTAATTGGCAGGAAAAAATATATAAAATTTGGGAGACTCTTGACAAGGGCTTGTAGAAAGCCTATCCCACATGAGCCTTTTCATGAAGATTCATTCTTCTTTTTGGGCAAACACAGGTTTAAGAAAACTGGCTCCAAACTGATGATAATGTGAAAACTAAGATATTATTATGACTGTTCTACCATGGACCACACGTGGCATCTTTTAGACTGTTTGGTTGCATTCCATTGGTGGATTGTGATGATATTGTAAAGGGTTGCACAGCATTTTTCCTTAATTTTTTATTATGAAAAATTTCAAACATACTAACAGTTGAAATAATATACCACAGTGACTACTCACATCCCACACGGAGACTCATAATTTTTAACATTTAGCCATATTTGCTTTATCCATATGTATGTGTATTTTTTCATAAGCCATTTGAAAATAAGTTGCAGACATGATGACATTTCACCCTTGAATACATAAGAATGCATCCTAAGTAAGGACATTGTCCTACATAATTATAGTACCATTATCACACCTCTAAGAAACTTAACAGTAATTTACCAATATTAGCTAATATGCAGTCTATATTCAAAAATTTCCCACTTGTCCCCAAATTTCCTTTTGTAGTTACAGTTGGTTTCATAAGCCAGAATCCAAGCAAAATTGTCATTTCATTAGGTAGTTATATCTCGTTATATTTTAAAAATCTAAACAGTTTTCTCTGCCTTCTTTTTCTTCTTGGTATTGACTTTTTGAAGAGACTAGGGCATTTATTTATTTTATTTATTATTTTTTAAGATTTATTTATTATTTATTTTTAGAGAGAGGGGAAGGGAGGGAGAGAGGGAAAGAAACATCAATGTGTGGTTGCCTCTCACGCGCTCCCTACTGAGGACCTGGCCCTCAACCCAGGCATGTGCCCTGACTGGGAATCGAGCCAGAGACCCTTTGGTTCTAAGGGTGGCACTCAATCCCCTGAGCCACACCAGCTAGGGCACATTTATTTTTATAATGTTCTACATTCTGGGTTTGTTTTTGTCATTTTACTTGTTTCTCTATCCCATATATTTCCTATATTCTAGAAGTTAGGATTAAAGGCTTATTTTGATTCAAGTTAAACATTTTTGGCAAGAATACTTCATTAGGTGCTACTGTGTACTTCATTAGGTGCTATTTTGCACTTCATATTGTATTACCACATAGTGTCAGGTTGTCCCCAGTATTGGTGGCATTAAGTTTTACTACTTGCTTCTGGTGGTGACTGCCAAATTTCTCATTGTAAAATATTTTTCTCTTTGCAATTAATAAGGATCCTGTGAAGTAATAATTTGGCACCTTCTGAATATCCTGCTCTGTAATATTCTTTTACCTAATGATCACCCACTGATGAATTTTTACCAGAATCATTTATTTCAGTAGAGGTTGGAGAATGATGATTTTCTAATTGACATTCTTTCTACATTTATTAGCTGGCATTCTTTGTGAAGAATTTTTCCTTCATACACTGAAGGGTGAACCACAATTTCTCCTAAAAAGTCAGGGGAAATTCTTAATTCTTAATTCTTTCCCTTTAATTGCCAATCTTCAAAGTAATGAGTTAGTGTTAATGGCACTCATGTTGGTAAATGAGTGGTTTCCCCTTTTTTGGGCTTGTGAATATTTATTCAGTGTTTTATAATTAATTACATATATGATAATTTTTGGTGCTCAATCATTCCAAGTTTGACCAGTGAGAGTCCCTTCAAACTAGTTCCCGTGTCCCTTTAATTATCACCCCCTTGCCCTGGCTGGCGTAGCTCAGTGGACTGAGTGCAGGCTGCAAACCAAAGGGTCATAGGTTTGATTCCCAGTCAGGGCACATGCCTGGGTTGCGGGTCAGGTCCCCAGTGGGGGCCATGTGAGAGGCAACCACACACTGATGTTTCTCTCTCTCTCTTTCTCCCTCCCTTCCCCTCTCTAAAAATAAATAAATAAAACCTTTTAAAAAAAGAAAAAAAACCAAAACTTATAAAAAATAATAATTATGACCCCCTTGAGCACTTCTTTGCTTTCTGGTACAAGCTATCGGCATTAAGGGAAGGGAAAAAAATAGAATAGAAAGAATCAGTGCCTCACATAATAAGGATAAGTACTATTTTGGGAAACTTTCGTTTCAATTAGAAACATGTATGTGTTCTGGGTTACAGTGTAAACTGTTTTCATTGCAGTGTAAACTGTATTTCTTTCTGTAGGTCATGGTTAAAAAAAGTTAGAAAGTTCTGGTAGAGAGAGCTTGTGATTTACTCCCATTGCAGCACTAGTTTGAATTTGTCTCTCTGTAATGTTATTTCTTGGGCTAGGAGTCAAAGAAGGTGTTGAGTCAGGGTGCCAAAGACTTTCTCAGGTGCCTTAGCCCCCTTGATTTTTAGGACCATTACCTCTGGGTTTCATCCCTATTAACTTTGATTTCAGTAAAGCATTTCTTTCCCTATTATTACATATTATTTCATCCCACCAACTTTATTGTGGTATAATTGATATATCATACTGTGTTAATTTAAGGTGATAATTTGATACATGTATATGTTGAGAAATGATTACCACAATAAGGTTAGTTAACACAATCATCATCTAACCTAATTACAATTTGTGTGTGTGGGTGTGTGTGGATGTGTGGGTTGAGGGGCGGGCAGTGAGAACATTTAAGACCTACACTCGTCCTGACTGGTGTGGTTCAGTGCGTTGGGCGTCGTTCTGCAAACAGAAAGGTCTCTGGTTCGATTCCCGGTCAGGGCACACGCCTGGGTTGCGGGCCAGGTCCCTGGTTGGAGGCACGTGAGAAGCAGCCAATCAATATTTCTCTCGCACATCTTTCTGTCTCCTGTTTCTCTCCCTGTCTTTCTCCCTCTCTCTCCCCGCCCCCTAAAAATAAACAAAATCTTTAAAAAAATGACCTACTCTCTTAGCAACTTTCAAATATATAATACAATAATTAACTGTAGTTGCCACCATGCTATATATCAGATCCCAGAGTCGTATCCTTTGATCAACTTCTTCCCGTTTCTGCTATCACCCACCCCTCGGCAACTGCCAGTCTACTCTCTGTTTCTGTGAGTTTGGCTTCTTCTTAGATTCTACATATGAGATCATATATTACTTATCTTTCTCTGTCTGACATTTCACTTAGCATAATGTCCTCAAGGTCCATCCATGTTGTTGCAAATGTCAGGATTTCCTTCTTTTTAACATCTGAAACAGTTCTACTTACATGGTTGTTTCTCTCTGGGTTAATCAGCTTTCTAAAGGCAGAGATTAGTTTGAGACCATTTGATTCGTAACAATCCTGGAGAGTATTGTTCTTTCACAAGGAAATAAGGATTGGGGATATAATGTGACTGACCAGTCACTTTGCATCTCGTACCTTATCCCTTTTATATGATGTTAAGCTGACTTGTCCAGGGAAAGGGAGATGGCACTTCATCATAAACATGGCCTGGCCATCCTTTTGAATCCTTTTGGTGGGTTGAGGAAGGGGTCACTTGTATTGGAAAAACTCCAAAACAGTACCTTCTTTGGGAACCTTGCTCTTTGCACTTAATGTGTGCCACACACTGAACTAGATATTAGGGACCTAATTTTCAAGGAGGCAGACATAGTTCCTGTCCTCCTAAAGTTTCTGGTTGGGTGGGCTGGTGATTTGAGAAGCTCTGGAATTTGAGTGGACAGCTGGCATTGGTTTGAAGTCTGCCTAGCTTCCACATGTGACCTCAGGAAATTATTGTATGCCCTGTATGCTGAAAGAGGTTCTAGGATGGTCTGAAGAACAGCAGTGGTGTTTGTGTGCATTGTCTATCCCACCCCCACCTTCTGCCCCACCTTCTGCTTGGTAGTAACTGAGTGCATAGCAGTTTCATTAGGTGCTTAAAGGTCTTGGATGTCTTAGGGCTCGATTAGTCCATTTATACTCACCTTTGATTAATTAGTCTGTGCATCTCAGAACTAAATTCACTAAAATTGTACCATAGGATAAGATGTGAAAATTAATAAACAAGAACCTCATTTAAAATGTAATGGGGGGTAGAAGAAAGCACTCTCACACGTGTCATTCAATGCCCCTACTAACCCCAACAGGAGGAGATGTACCTTGCCTTTCCAATAGGAAGTGTTATTACTCTATTAGGTCAGCAGGAGGAATAAAAAATTCCTCCTTACCCAGTAACAGCTCAGCCAATGACAGACTGCCATAACTCAGCCAATGAAAAGTACAGTTACTATACTTAGAACTTTCAGTTTCCTCCAAGGGACTCCCAAGTCCATAAAAGAGGGGTCCTCTTCTTTGTTTCTCTTGGGTTTGCATGTGGTCCACCATTAGACTGCAGGTCCTGAATTGTTATTCTTTGTTGTTGCCAAATAAACCCATTTCGCTAGAGAAATATCTGGCCTATTTGTTTAGCATCAGCAATGTCAATGGCTGATTGCCTTTTCTAATAAAATTTAGTTTTGCATTTGAGCCCTCTCAGGCTTAGCCTTTGGGCACAATTGTTAGGATTTTGAAGTTTGGGGGCACAAAACAAAGATTTTAATAGCTAGCTAAGGTGCTAAAAGGATAAGAAAAGTTCTTTTCTACAGCTTAGATCTAATAGTCCCAGTTCAAAAATAACATCAGCATTTTTTAGTAGCAACCCATTGTCTTTAGCCTGAGGACCTCCTGCTAGGAAAGAAGGTCTTGACTTCAAATTAGTGGAACATCCCATCTTATATTTATCTTTTGAATCTCAGATAAAGCACCCATATTTAGACTAGACCTTGGGAACCTTGGGTCGTCAAAGAGAAAGCGCTTAAGCCTGGTTGGTGTAGCTCAATGGATTGAGCGCAGGCTGGGAACGAAGCGGTCCTGGTTCGATTCCCAGTTGGGGCACATGCCTGGGTTGCAGGCCGGGTCCCCAGTGAAGGGCCATGTGAGAGGCAACCATACATTGCTGTTTCTCTCCCTCTCTTTCTCCCTCCCTTCCCTCTGTCTAAAAATAAATAAATAAAATCTTTAAAAAAAAAGAGAGAGAGAATACGCTTAAGAAATGTCCTTTTTTTCCTTAGGAAAACTATTCCTAGGATTTTCAAGGGCTGAAAGAGATAGGCAGTGAAGCAATTAAATAGTGGTTAAGGTTGTTCTAAAAGAGAAAGTTGGAGTGGATGTTGGAGTATAAATGTATTCTACAAAAAGACCTGTGACCTATCGTTTTCTTAATAGCTTATTGCATTCTGAATTTAAAGTACATTTCTTTCTCCTTTGCCTCTCTTTTTTCTGGTATAAGTCTACATCAATGGAAATACAAGGTATTTCATTAATACCTACTATAGCCAAATACTTTTTGGGACCAGTGCTTGGTGACAAAAAGATCTTGGTTCCCTCTGACCCAGGAAGAGAAGTTCTTGGTTTAGCCCTAGACAGAAGCATTGTGGGAAATGTAGTTAAGGGAAATGGATTCCGTTACCAGAATCCAAATATGGCTCATTAATCCTCCCAGGTGAGCCCAAGATTAGCATCTTAATTAGTCTCATTTCAGAGGTTTTAAAGAGTCATTCTGTTCTCTAGGTTTATTATAAGGAAGGAAATGAGCAGTGGCTGCACTTGGTAGAACCCTTCGGTATCTAGAGAATGGAAGACATTACCAGGGTCCTGAAGGGCTTCAGGTTGGCTGCAGGCTAAAGCGTCAATAAAACTGAGTTGTGTGCATGCAGTAATGGAATGCAGAGAGCGGGAAATACTATATTTGTGTTGGTAATTGTCGTCCTCTAAGCTCCCTCGGGAAAGGAAAAAGTTGACTTATTCCCCTACCAGAGGTTGTTTTAGCGTTATCTAAAATGTAAGTTCATCCATAATTCCTCCTTACCTAATTGATGTTGCAACATTCAGTTAGGTCAACTGATGGTGAGTTTTTTGTTTTTTTTAATTCCCACCCAAGGATATGTTTTTATTGATTTGAGAGAGAGAGAGAAACATTTATGGGAGAGAGAAACATTGATTGGTTGCTTTCCATATGTGCCCTGACCAGGGCTCAAACCTGCAACCCAGGTATATGCCCTGACTGGGAATCTAACCCACAGCCTTTTTACAGGATGATGCTCCAACCAATTGAGCCACGTGGCCAGGGCAGATGGTGAATTTTGTTTTGAATTTTTATTTTGAAGTAATTTCAAATTTACAGAAATGTTACAAGAATAATACAGAAGTCTCTCACGTACCTTTTTGTGAACTGTTTTTATTATTCTCTTTCTATACACACACGTACATATATGTATGTAAAATTTTTTCTAAACCATTTGAGAATAGGTTTTATACATCATGACCTTTTATTCAGTGTATATTTCCTAAGAATAAGGATATTCTTTTACATAATTTATATTTAGTAGTTATTAAATTTAACAATTGAATATTGTTATAATACTTTACTATTCATATTTCAATTTTGTCAGTTGTCCCAATTAATAAACTTAAAAATTTTTTCCACTTTCAAAAAAAATTTCCCCATTCAGTCAGTGATCACATACTGCATTTAATTGTCAATTTTCTTTAATCTCCTTTAATTTGGAACAGTTCTTTAGCCTTTCTTTATCCTTCATGATACTGACATCTTTTATGAACACAGGCTAGGTTTTTCTTCCTTTTCTTCCTTTCCTTCTTCTCCCTCCCTCCCTCCCTCTCTTCCTTTCTTCCTTCTCTCTCTCTCTTTCTCCCTTTTTCCTTTCTTCCTTCTCTGTCTCTCTCTTTCTTTCATCCCTTCTTCTTTCTTCCTTTCTCTCTCCTCCTTCTTTTTCCTCAGTGTTCCTCATTTTGGATTTGACTGATGTTCCTCATGACTAGATTCAGGTTATGTGTGTCTGGCATGAATCTATATGCCACTACTGATAATAGTGTTCTCAGGTTGTATGTGGAGATACCCTCATTGGTGATATTAGTTTTGATCAAGATGTTACTTTGTTTGCCACTCGATAGATACTATTTTTTCTTTGAAACTCATAAGCAATCTGGGGAGACACTTTAAGACCATATTTTGCTCCTCATTAAACTTTCCCTCCACAGTTTATTATACAGTGATGATTCTTGCCTGAACTATTTTCAGGTTGCAGTGATGGTGAATTTTGAACGATTGTTTAAATTACCTGTTCTTAAAGTACTTTTCCTTAGGTGTAAACATGAGCTTGCTTGTGTTAAGAGTCTCTCTTCTTTTTAAGAAACTCCATTGCATGCCTAAAGGTCTATATTTCTTTATGGCTTTGGTGGTTCTGTGTTAAAAAACAGTAACTAAAAAGAGTTTTGAAAATTGGTAATTTTCTAGTATATGGCAACATCACCGAACTGCAATTTGTTCTCCACTCAACAAACCCCATAAATGCTTCTTTTTTTTTAATTTAATTTTATTTTTTTTAAAGATTTTATTTTTATTTATTTTTAGAGAGAGAGAGGGGAAGGGAGGGAGAAAGAGAGGGAGAGAAACAGCAATGTATGGTTGCCTCTCACATGGCCCTCACGGGGACCCGGCCCGCAACCCAGGCATGCACCCCGACCGGGAATCAAACCAGGACCGCTCGGTTCCCAGCCCGCGCTCAATCCACTGAGCTACACCAGCCAGGGCCATAAATGCTTCTTTAAGCCAGAATCGGATTAGCCATGTGAAGCTGATTCCCTTTTCTCTCTCTCTCTCTTTTTCCTCCCTCCTTTTAAAGATTTTATTTATTTATTTTTAGAGAGAGGGAAAAGGAGAAAGAAAGAGAAGGAGAGAAACATCGATGTGTAAGAAACACTGATTGGTTACCTCTTGCGTGCCCCCAGCCAAGGACCTGGCCTGCTCCAGGCTTGCACTCCAACCAGGAATTGAACCAGCGACCTTTTGGTTTGCAGAACGCCCAGTACACAGAGCCACACCAGACAGGGGTCTCCTTCCTTTTCATAAGTGGGATAGTAATATGAACTCATTATCATATTTCAACCTTTATTTTCAAATCTATTTTAAAAGCTTGATAAGGCTCATTAAAAACTTCTATGTTAGCTTTTTAAAATGTGTAATTTTAAACTGTTCAGGAGCTTTAAGAGAGTGCTAAAAAAAGGGAAAAAAGCATTTCTCCATTCTTATTTACTATCACTCTTTTCTTTCTTTCTCTCTTTTTTCTCTGTATTTTTCCTTTTGCCTCTCCTTTCATTCTTTTGAAGGATCTGATCAATATGCATGACTATGCCTTCTTAAGAAAAGAAAAGGTGAGCCCTGGCTGGCGTGGCTCAGTGGATTGAGTGCTGACCTGCAAATCAAAGGGTTGCTGCTTTGATTCCCAGTCAGGGCACATGTCTGGGTTCCAGGCCAGGTCCCCAGTAGGGGGTGCATGAGAGGCAACCACACACTGATGTTTCTCTCCCTCTCTTTCTTCCTTCCTTCCCCTCTCTCTAAAAATAAATAAATAAATAAAATAAAGAAAAGGCGAAAGAGGTATTGCTCTTAAGCCTCGGGTTTTTTTGCCGTTACTCCTGTGGAGAGTAAGCTAATGATATGATATTACTACTGAAGGCTTGTCAACTAGCTTTGTTGAGGGAATCTTGCCCATGATAAATAGAAAAAAGAGAGATAACTAGGGAAAGAAAAGAAAAGCAACTAGAGAGGCAGGAAGTATTGGAGGAATGAATAGAAAGGAGCAGAAGAAAAGGACTTGGGACTAGGGGTACAGACGTAGGTGGAAAGGACCAAGAATACAGAGCTGCTAAAATAGGAAAATGGAAGTCAGCTCTAAAATTTACCTTTGGCCAGTCCAGTGTTTGGGCATTCCCCCTTCCAGTAGAGTGTGTTACAGGGTAGCGTGAGGTACGGTGAATGAAATGGCCCCATTCTTGACTCCCTCAATCCATCTACCTAGATTTGAAGAATTTACTCTGTAATAAGATGACTTGATAGCCTGATCCTAGTAGGATGGGATGGAAGAGGCTACTAAGTCATGCTTTTTGGGTATCTGGCATTAACAGCGTTATTTTTAACTTCCCATTTCAATCCCTTCATTGTTTAGCCTCCCCCATTGGCTACCATGAGAGCAGTCAAAATTAGCAACTATATAAAATGAAGTACCTCTTGTCTCCCCAGTCACTTCCAAAATAAACAGGGAGTAATACTGTCCATATTTTGTCTCACTTTACTCTGAAGGCTACTGATAGAGGAAGCATGGATTAGTGTGTAGTGATTTCTAGGCTCTGTCTACGGGACAGATTCCCCTCTGAGTTCTGTGGCTGAGTGACAGGACCATGTGGCAGGAGTGCAGCTGGAAGTATATCATCGGCAGATTTGGGTTGAGTAAATATAGCAGGAGCAGGATGTCAGTGTGGGAGATGGATTGTTCTGGGAAAGGAAGTGTTGTCTTTCGTCTGAGAAACAATTTCCTACACTTCTAGGGCTCTTGCTTTCTTCTTCTTCTTCTTCTTCTTCTTCTTCTTCTTCTTCTTCTTCTTCTTCTTCTTCTTCTTCTTCTTCTTCTTTTTCTTCTTCTTCTTCCTCTTTTAAGGGAAGAATAGGAGTTGGCAGGGGATAAGAAAGTGTTGGGTACACTTGCCCTATTCTATCTCTGGGTGTCTGTCTGAGACATTTGAAGTTGGGAGTAGATCTACTCCCAGATCTATTTCAGCCAGTTAAGAAATGGACCCAATAAAATAGCCACACCTATGCCTTCCAGTTTACTTTTTACAGTTAAAGCACATACTTGCATAGAGTCTCTTTTTAAAAAGTAACCATTCTGTCAGTAATACAGACAGGTTGAGAGACAAAAATAATTATACAAAGAAAATCAACTCTATTGAAAGTCAGACATGAGACACCAGCTGGCAGGAAACAGCTGGGATGTTTCTGGGGGCTAGACTCTTCTACACCAGAACTTAACTCTTCAAGCTCTCTCTGTTATCTGAGCTACTCAAAATGGCTGCCTACGTACTAACAATCTACATGAAAGACTAAGCCCACTAAATTTAAGTGGTATTTTACAATTGACTAGAACTTTACAATTCATAAAGTGCTTTGCATGTTTCTTTTTACTTTTTAAAATAGCTTTTTTATTTTAGAATAGATTTAGATTTATTGTAAAGAGGTTGCCATATTCTCCAAACCAAGTTTTTTTCCCTAGTATTAACATTTTATATTAGTATGGTACATTTGTCACAATAAATGAACCGATATTGATGTGTTGTAGTAACTAAAGTTTTTTTTTAAAGTTACATTTTTTTTTAAGATTTTATTTGTTTTTAGAGAGAGGGGAAGGGAGGGAGAAAGAGAGGGAGAGAAACAGCAATGTATGGTTACCTCTCACGTGGCCTCCATGGGGGCCTGGCCCGCAACCCAGGCATGTGCCCTGACTGGGAATCGAACCGGGACCCTTTGGTTCCTAGCCCGCACTCAGTCCACTGAGCTACACCAGCCAGGGCTAAAGTTAATTTTTATTGTATTTTTTTCCATTACCATTTAGTCCTTGTATCCCTCCGTCCCCCTAGCAATCGCCACACTGCTGCCCATGTCCATGAGCCCCTTTTCCTTTTTGCTCAGTCCCTCCAACCCATCGTTTCCCCCACTAGCTGTCATCTGCTCTCCATCTGTGAGTCTGTTTCTGTTTTCCTTGTTAGTTCAGTTTGTTCATTAGATTCCACATGTGAATGAGACCATATGATATTTGTCTTTCTCTGACTGGCTATTTCACTTAGCATAATGTTCTCCAGGTCCATCCATGCTGTCACAAAGAGTAAAATTTCTTCTTTTTTACAGCTGAGTAGTATTCCATTGTGCAAATGTCCCATATTTGTTTTATCCACACATCTATTGATGGACACTCAGGCTTCTTCCATATCTTGATGATTGTAAATAATGCTGTAATGAACATAGGGGTGATTATGTTCTTTTGAATTAGTGTTTTGTGTTCCTTTGGATATGTTCCTAGAAGTGGGATCACTGGGTTGAAAGGCAGATCCATTTTTAATTTTTTGAGGTATCCCCATACTGCTTTCCACAGTGGCTGCACCAGTCTGCGTTCGCACCAACAGTGCAGAAGGGTTCCCCTTTGTCCACATCTTTGCCGGGACTTATTGTTTATTGATTTATTGGTGATAGCCATTCTGACAGATATGAGGTGGTATCTCATTGTGGTTTTAATTTGCATTTCCCTGATGATTAGTGATATTGAGCATCTTTTCATACGTCTGTTGGCCATCTGTATGTCTTCTTTGGAGAAATGTCTATTCAGGTCCTTTGCCCATTTTTTAATTAGGTTGTTTGGTTTTTTTTTTTGGTGTTGAGTTTTGTAAGTACTTTATAAATTTTGGATATTAAGCCCTTGTCAGATATATCAGTGAATATATTCTCCTATTTTGTGGGTTGTCTTTTTATTTTGTTGATGGTTTCTTTGCTGTGCAAAAACTCTTTAGTTTGATGTAGTCCCATTGGTTTATTTTTTCTTTTGTTTTCCTTGCCTGGGGAGATATAGCCGATAAGAAATTGCTATGAGCAATGTCTGAGATTTTGCTGCCTATGTTTTCTTCTAGGATTTTTATGGTTTTGGGTCTAACATTTAATTAAGTCTTTGAATCCTTTGGAATTTATTCTTGTGTGTGGTATAAGAGAGTAGTCTAGTTTCATTTTTCTACACATATCTGTCCAATTTTCCCAACACTATTTATTGAATAAACTATTTTTAGCCCACTGTATGTATTTGCTTCCTCTGTCAAATATTAATTGGCTATAAAAGTGAGGGTTTATTTCTGGGCTCTCTATTCTGTTCCATTGATCTATGTGTTTTTATGCCAGTACCATGCTGTTTTGATTACTATGGCCTTAAAGTTTATACTTTATTCAGATTTCCTTGGTTTTTACATAATGGACTTTTTTGTGTTTAGGATTACATCCAGGACACCACATTACGTTTAGTTGTCATGTCTCCTTAGGTTTCTCTTGACTGTGACAGTTTACATATATATATATAAAAGAATTTATTTATTTATTTTTAGACAGAAGGGGAAGGAGGGAGAAAGAGAGGGAGAGAAACATCAATGTGTGGTTGCCTCTCACAGTGGGTTATCCCCACTGGGGACCTGGCCTGCAACCCCAGCATGTGCCCTGACTGGGAATTGAACTGGCAACCCTTTGGTTCGCAGCCTGCGCTCAATCCACTGAGCTACACAAGCCAGGTCACTTTACATATATTTTTTCGTTTACCTTTTTTAATCACCTACAAAATAAACTGGGCCTTTGTTACATATCCATCTTTTAAAGATAAAACTGAGGCTTTAGAAAGGGTAAGTGACATGTTCAAGGTTATACAGTTACTAAAAGCTTCTATTAAAATGTGATTATGATATATGAAAAAGGCAATGAGATAACTATTCATTTGCTTTTTATGTCAATGAGGGCAGAACTATAGGTAAATGTCAGGTGGACCATTTGCAGAAGAGGAACAAGAGACAGGTGAATATAGCTTGTTTCTGGACAATTCTGTCTTACCTGGATACAAATTATTATTTTAATCATAATACACTTTCTCTTTGTAATTCTGGTTTGTCTACCAAAGGAGGTTATCCCAGACAATCCTGGGCTGCCTGTCCAGTTAAATTCTCTAGCAGCAGACTTCATGGGTCCCTGTTGTTAAGACACCCAAGTTCAATAGGAATGTGCACTGAAAACATGACATACACACTAACATAACCAGGCTGTTTTAGCATGTGTGAAGGTAACAATCTGTGGCAAAAGCACATGAGTTTTTTAGGGCAGGCCGAAATTCTGGGGTGGGGTTAGGTGATTCATTCAAGAACTGTAATGCTGAGAGGTAATAGAAAAATTAACAAGACATGGCAGTTACTAGCTCTGAATGCTCTACCCGGAGGGATGAGTGAGAGGGAGGGTGAGAGGAGGTAAAGTGCAGTATGTTACCCATGATTCTAGATACTATTACAAGGTCATCTCAGGGTGATGGGAACTGTGGGGGTACAGATCTTAAAGGAGGGAATAATACCTGTTGCTTATAGAAGTAGCTATAGAATTGTACTTGTATGCGAAAGAGAAACTTTTAAAGTGCTCCAACTTAAGCTAACAGGGTAAGCAGGTTATTCATGCCATTAACAACCACATTATTAGAGGGATTTTGTGGGTTTTTTTTAAATTAATGGGAAGGGGGATACTTCTCAGTTGATGCTTTTATGATATGTATCTGTGAGCCTAGAGGCTGATTTGGGAACCCTTGGTAGTGAGTCACTGTTGCCCTCTTTTGTTGTCTCTGAGGCTGGGAAAAACCTGATGTTTTTCTCCAAAAAGAAGCTGTGAAAATAGCAGTGAGTAAAACAGTGAGGAAGGGCTTTAGGAAGTTTGCGTTACATTGTGCATCTTCATGGCATCATGGAGTGGGTTGAGGACAGGGTAGGTATTTTAAACCACCAATTGTAGGAGTCTTTGAATTAAAGATATGGATGACTAAGGCCTTCTTCCAGGAGAGTAGGAAGTTATTAATGGAGGGATAGATCACAACAGGTATTAAACATAGATTGGACCTCATTACTCTGAAAATGCTTTGCTTCAACAATGTGAAAGACAAAGTGACAATATGAAGAATGAGTATTTGAAGTTCTTCTACCAGAAAATCCTGTCCATTGGTGAGATTTAAACTGCCCTTTGGTAGGGAAATAGACTGGGTAGGATCTTGTGTTTAGAATCAAATATAAGAGAGATTAAGTACCTGTGTCTCTAGAGAACTTTGCATTGAGCTGTAATGGAGGAGGGGGAAATTCCTTACTGTGGTCTTTCATAATATGAAATCTTCATATGCATCTCAGCAGATGTAGAGTCTCCAAGGAGGAGCTTGTGGCTAGCTGAAGCAGCTTGGGTTCAGGAAGCCTCCAGTGGGAATGCAAGACAGAGATGGCTCCCTCTGACATTTCTGCTTCATTGAGGGGAAAGCTACCAGGTCTACTTCACTTTTGCAAGAATCCAGAGTGATCCCTTTGCACTATGGGCTGAGGTGACTTCTTGTCTCTACAAAAGCTACAGAGAAAACACCACAGGCTTTAACAGGAACTTGTTTATGGTTTCCCAGAAGCAAAGCTTTTACTCTGTTAAAGCACTCTAGAAGAATAAAGTAGAATTAGAGATAAGAAAAATCTTTACTTTCATTTTCAAGAGCTTTTTTAAAAAATTGGGGTAAAATTCATAAAACATAAAATTAACCATTTTAAAATAAATAATTTAGTGGCATTCAGTAGATTCACAGTGTTGCACAACCACTATCTCTACCTAGTTTATTTTCTTTCTTTTTTTTAACTCCTCACCTGAGGATATGTTTATTGATTTGAGAGAGAGAGGGAGAGGGAAAATTGATGTGAGAGAAACATCATTCGTTGCCTCTTGTATGTGTCCCAACTGGGGATCCAACCCACAACCTAGGCATGTGTCTTGACCAGGGATTGAACCCGCAACCTTTCGTGTATGGGACAACGCTCCAACCAAGTCACCTGGCCAGGGCTAGTTCATTTTTATCACCACAAAAAGAAAGTGTGTACCCCTTAAGTATTTTCTTTCCCTCCATACCACCAGTTTGCATTCTCTCTCTATGGATTTACCTATTCTGGATATTTAATATAAACAGAATGATATAGTGTGTGATCTTTTGTATCTGGCTTATTTGACGTAGTGTAATGTTTCCGAGGTTCATCCACATTATAACCTAAATCAGTAATTCATTCCTTTTTATGGTGAATAATATTCTATTGTATATATATACCACAGCTTGTTTTTTTCCATTTATCCATTAATGGACATTTAGACTGTTTCTACCTTTTGGTTATTGTTAATGGTGCTGCTAGGAATGTGTGTGTGTATATTTGAGTACTTGTTTTCTATTTTTTTGAGTTATATACCTACAAGTGGAATTACTGGATCATATGGTTAGTCTATGTTTAACTATTCGAGGAACCGCCCAGCTGTTTTCCACAGCCCCATCTTATAGTCCCAGAAGTGATGTGTGAGGATTCCAGTTTCTTCACATCCTCACCAACACTTGTGATTTTCTGTACCCCGACCCCACCCCGGCCCCTGATAGCTTCAAAATGTTTTAAGACTGGATAGATAGGACCGTGATGATATAACTTCTTCCAGTCCTTACGGAGCTCCTAGCATGCTTTTCTTGAAGTAGCCAGATGGCTCTTCTAGGCCAATTAAGGCATTGTGGTTCTAGCTTTGTGCTGAAGAATGACTTCTAAAAATCTGTGGCAAGCATAGTAATTACTGTTGGTATGGGTTGCTTAGAGAGGGCTGACATCTGATTTGTAAAAAAGAGTGTCAGGCTCTGGCTGGTGTAGCTCAGTGGATTGAGTGCGGGCTGGGAACCAAAGGGTCCTGGTTCGATTCCCAGTTGGGGTACATGCCTGGGTTGCGGACCAGGTCCCCAGTGAGGGCCATGTGAGAGGCAACCATACATTGCTGTTTCTCTCCCTCTCTTTCTCTGTTCTTTCCCCTCTCTCTAAAAAATAAATAAAGTCTTTAAAAAAAAAAAGTGTCGGTTACACTTTGAGTCTTGAGAGTAGACGGTGGTATTTCAGGTTTCATCTGCTGTCAGAATCCTCAACCAGGCAGTGGTCTGTGTCTTGCTGACTATACAGGAGGCTCAGTTTGCTTGCATATTGCCAGCTTATTTTCCTGCTTGCTGAGTAACCTTCTGGAGATGGAGTTAACTCTAATTCCCAAGTGACTGGTTCTGTAAAATGTTCTATATAAACTGATTTCAGTTGTTATTCCATTACTACTTATGTGAGATTACATACAGATATTAAAACTAATGTTCCCATTTCTTTGCTATCTGGCAGGATAGTTTCTTGTTTTGATGTCTTCTCCATCAAATTATTGAATTCCTAAATGCTTTTTACTTCTCTTTTTTTTTTAGGCGATCAGTTTCCATTTGCGTCTGTATATTGTGATTTGTCTAATAGTAGTCACTATGGTTAATGTTTCAGCATGTCTTATCTAAAATTATTTTTCTTTTGTGAAAATTCTTCTTGTGGAAGGAGAAAATTAATATTGGGATCTAGGATGCTTGAACTTCTAGTTCTTTCAGTTTTTGCTGTAAATCTAGTTTTCCTTTTTTTCTTAACACTGCTTTCTCTAGTTTATGTGTTGGGTGGTCAGTTTTTCTGACTTCTAGAAAAAATTTTTGCTACTGTATTGTTCACTGTGTTTTTTCTTTATAATATTTTAAGTCAGAATATATTTCAATGTTTATTGCTTCCATTGGTTATTTTTTTTTAAATGAGTTTGGGCCAGTTTTCTAAGTAAACAGACAATTGTAGTCTGTACTGTATCTTCCCCTTGCCCCCATGTTAGATTTGCAAATATATCCTAACCATTTGATCAAAGTCAGGCTTTGAATAAGGCTTTATATTACAGTCAGGTGTGGTTGAATGACAGGTATGTCTGGATTTAGTCTCAAGAGATTTGGGGATATACAAGTATGAGAGTTTTTTTCTTTCTCTCTTCCAATAATGTGGTGTGGTCTATAATAGGTTGAGTTGTAACATTCATTAAACCACTCCTCACATTGCCTGTTTTCAAAGCTTATCAGGATGACTTTGATTTAGTTATTTGGAACCAAAAAGGCAGTTTGTGGAGCCTGGTTTGGAGTTGTGGAGCAGTAATATATCAGAAATCAGATTTAGGTCCCAGTGGGATTATTCCTTGAGATTTATTTGCCTGGAAGTATACACAGCGGCCAAATGGTATGTATGGAAAGCTTTGCTGGAATGCAAATTGGACACATTTTGCTGGGACCTGTAGGGGATTTTCATCGCTTCATAATTTTTCAAAGGTTTGTTATACATCAGACAGTCACTGCCTCTTCTTTAAATCTTTAAATCCCCCCTCTTTTTCCTGTTGTAAAGGTCAGATTTTTTTTTGACAACTGTGTGCAGGAACAAGATTTACTAAATCCCTTCATTTTTATTCATACAAATATCAGCATTCAGTGAGCATCAGTTATCCCAGCAGTTAGAAGTAAGGAAAACTCAGGGAGAATCTTGTGAGTCTCTGCTTAGTGTCAGGCATATATCTCTGGGGATAAGTTTGCTGCCTCAAATTTAACCTTTCACTGCTCTGATGTGGTACGGCACCCTTCCAGTGGCTAGCATGTGGAGCCTATCCTTTACTCACCTCATGTGGTGTATGGCTGTAAGACAGATGATATAATTAATGGGAGGGAGCTTTGTTGGATTCTTCTGATGGGGCTTCTTTATCTGGGACAATCCTTAGATTAGTGTTGGAGAAGAAGGAGAATTCATTCCTTCCATTAGAGTCCCTTTAGCCTTACTTAGTTTTTAGTGATATCTTAGGTAGCAGACCACTTTTTTAAAAGTATATTTTATTAATTATGTTATTATAGTTGTCCCATTTTTTCTCCCCTTTATCCCCCTCTGCCCTGCACCCTCTCCCTCCAGCAACCTCCCCTGACCCCCTTATTCAGGTCCATGGGTTGTACATATAAGTTCTTTGGCTTCTCCATTTCCTATACTATTCTTAATGTCCCCCTGTCTATTTTGTGCCTACCAATTATGCTTCTTATTCCCTGTACCTTTTCCCCCATTCTCCCCCTCCCCACTGATAACCCTCCATGTGATCTCCATGTCTGTGATTCTATTCCTGTTTTAGTTGTTTGCTTACTTTTTGTTTTCATTTTTTAGGTCCAGTTGTTGATAGTTGTGAGTTTGTTGTCATTTTACTGTTCATAGTTTTTTATCTTATTTTTCTTAGATAAGTCCCTTTAACATTTCATATAATAAGGGCTTGGTGATGATGAACTCCTTTAACTTTCTTTACCTTATCTGGGGAGCACTTTATCTGCCCTTCCATTCTAAATGATAGCTTCACTGGAGAGAGTAATCTTGGATGTAGGTCCTTGCCTTTCATGACTCTGAATACTTCTTTCCAGCCCCTTCTTGCCTATAAGGTTTCTTTTGAGAAATCAGCTGATAGTCTAATGGGAACTCCTTTGTAGGTAACTGTCTCCTTTTCTCTTGCTGCTTTTAAGATTCTCACCTTATCTTTAATCTTGGGTAATTTAATTATGATGTGTCTTCCTCTTTGGATCCAACTTTTTGGGGACTCTCTGAACTTCCTGGACTTGTATTTCTATTTCCTTCACCAGATTGGGGAAGTTTTTCTTCCTTATTTGTTAAAATAAGTTTTCAGTTTCTTGCTCTTCCTTTTCTTCAGGCACACCTATGATTCAGATATTAGTACGTTTAAAGTTGTCCCAGAGGTTCCTAAGCCTCTGTTCATTTTTTTTTAATTCTTGTTTCTTCATTCTGTTCTGGCTGAATGTTTATTTCTTCCTTCTGTTCCAAATCTTTGATTTGAGTCCTGTGTTCCTTCCCTTCACTGTTGGCTCCCCATATATTTTTTATTTCATTTTTAAAGCCATCTCAGCCTTAAGCACTAATTAAAACCTTCTCTTTTCCTTTGCCAAAAGCAAGCCAGTAAGCTTTCTCCTTACCTCCACCCCTTCTCTTGTTCTCTTCCTTTCAAGGGGGCATCTGTAGCAGCTAGTCTAAGGAACCCTCTCATGAGAACCTCTTAGCTGAATTCAAGTAATCTTTTGTTTCCTCAACCCATTTACCACTGATCCTGTAAAATTTGGTGCAAATAGACTAGATTGACCAGAGTAATGGGGCCACCATTGATTTTTCAGACTGAGATATATAATGATATGAGCTCCTCTTGGATTCTATCCAGGAGCTATGAAATGGAGATAAATTCCTTGTACATGGGAGATATTTTAAAACAAAATTATTTGTCTGTTACTTGAGGGTTTCTTTTGGTTCTTTGTGTTCCGGTCAGATAAAAACCTGAAGAGTTATCGGCTGTTCTTCACTTTTCTCAGACAAGCAGGTCTACAATCATGATGATATAGAATGCGCAGGTTGATCCTGGAGCTAATCAGGGGCAATGTCCTGCTGATGCAAGCTATGGTCTTCCATTGACATCTTTCCCCCACCTTGGTGCACACCAAGCTCTGTACCTGATAACAGAAATCTTTGTTGTGAAATTGAACTTGTTCAGCCCTTGTGAGGTTAAAATGGAGAAGTAGTTTCCTTTCTTTAAAATCTGGAGAATCTGACTTCCTAGGAAACAGCCTGAAACTGTGAATGAACTCTGGTCTCATGTTCCCGTTGCCATTGACTGGCCTAGTAGCAAATTCATACCTGGGAAAATCCGTGAATGCTTTTTTGGCTTAGACCTTACAGAACCAGAGAGGATCCAAACTTGTGTTTAAGTCTACAGAAGACAACCAGAGCTGTCCAACCTATGGCCCATGGGCTGCATGCAGCCCAGGATGGCTGTGAATGAGGCTCCACACAAAATTGTAAATTTACTTAAAACATTATGGGATTTTTCTGTGATTACATATCTCATTGTATTTACTGTGTGGCCCAAGACAACTCTTCTTCTTCCAGTGTGGCTCAGAGATGCCAAAGGTTGGACGCCAACAAAAGTAACAAAGTAGTCAAACAAGAGCAAAATTTTCTCCATAAAATCACTGTTTACCTAACTCACTGACCTTGAATCCTTATTGTATATACATAATTTAAATAATTCAATCATTGTTTTTGTTCCTTTTATTCATTTAGCATAATTTAACCCATTTCCCATTTGCCCCAAGAATACTCACTGGCAGCACTTGCAGCTGCAGCATTTACCCCAAGGTAACTCACAGATTACAGTCCTAACCTTACTCATGAAGTATCTCGCTTTCATTATTATTTTCGCATTGCTCTACTATATCGATAGCCTTTGGAAACAAATGACATCATTCTATTTATAGCATTCTGTTTTTAGTAGTGGCAGTGAGCTGTAGTTTTTTTTTTTTTCTAAATGAGAAATGGGTTAATATAGAATTTTCCATCATTTTACCTACATCTTTAACAGCACTATAAGAATATATCAGCCCTGGCTGGTATAGCTCAGTGGATTGAGTGTGGGCTGAGAAGCAAAGGATTTGATTCCCAGTCAGGGCACATGCCTGGGTTGTGGGCCAGATCCCCAGTAGGGGTCGCACGAGAAGCAACCACACATTGATGTTTCTCTTCCTCTTTCTCCTTCCTTTCCCCACTCTCTAAAAATAAACAAATAAAATCTTTAAAAAAAGAATACATCAAATTAGAATGCCATAGGCTAACTATTCTTTTTAAATTTTCAATTTATTATATATAGTAAACTTTAATTATCTTTGTACTGATAACATTATTTCTCTTTCTAATTATTTTCACGAAATAATAGTCCCAGTAGTAGAATGACTGAGTTTTATAGCTGTACTGTATCTGATATGAGTTTTCTAACTTTTTTTATTTTTGCTAATTTAGTTGACAAGGCAATACCTTTATAATTTGTTTTAGATTTTTTAATTATTAGTATTTTCTCAAGTAATTTATTCTTTGGATATTTTCTTGTGTGGATGGTCTGTTCTTAATTCTTGGTCACTTGACAGAAATTGGATTGTGTCCTTTCAGATTTGTATTAGCAACTTGCATACTTGGATAATGTTTTTTTTATATTTTCATCTTTGTTTCCAGTGTCTTTTTTCCCCTGTTACTATGGGCTATTTGAAACCTAAGTAGGTAGAGGTATTTTTAATCTTTATAAAGAGATGCTTGGGGAAAATAAAAAAGGGAGATGCTTGGGCATCAGCTAGTTTATTTGCATTTGAAGTGTAGAAATGAGAGATCCTGTGAGAACCTTTGGCTCAGAGTGTGCATGGGATCCTCCGTGTATGGAGAGGAGGCAGTCCAAGGTGTAAGGAGGGGAGATGAGGACAAGGCTGACACCAGATCTATAAATAATCTAAGGTTTAGCTTTGTACTTTGAAATAGGAATTAGCTCACTTTTATTGTCTTCCCCAAGTTACTTACTGTTTAGCCATGAAGAGGAGACATTAGGATTTTTGGAGGAAATGTTACTGTTTTCAGTTCTCAGAAAGTGGAAAGTGCTGATACGGGTCAGTTCGGTCTCTTGTTTTCTCATTTCTTTTGGAGTGAGATGACTGAATGAAAAGTCTGGGTTTGGCAATTTCTTTAACTAGATATGATATCCAGCTTCCTAAGTAAGAAAGTGAAATTCTAAATAGTGAAAGGTTGCGTATCCCTTTGTCATAGCACCATGCGTAGGACAGATTGACCATGTGAAAGAGCTGGTAACCCAGCATGTCATTTTCCTCACCATTGAGCAAAAATTTTTTTTTAACCTTTATTATACACTGCTATGCCTAATCATTCTCATTGATCTCTGCAGAGAGTTAGAGGCCCAGACTCTTAGAACTTTTTCTAAGGTTCTACTTTCTAGTGTTCTCTGGGCTGTCAATTTTTTGCTCTAAAATGAGAAAAGTACACCTCTAATCTCTAATGATCTCTAATCTCCCTAAAGTCCCAAGATTCTTTGGGTCCATAATCCTGTCACAGTTTAGAAATACTTTCAGAGGGATTCTATTCTTTTTTTTTTTTAAGACTTATTTTATCTTTAGACAGAGGGGAAGGGAAGGAGAAAGAGAGGGAGAGAAACATCAATGTGTGGTTGCCTTTCATGTGCCCCACACCAGGGACCTGGCTCACAACCCAGGCATGTGCCCCAACTGGGAACCAAACTGGCAACCCTCTAGTTCGCAGGCCGGTGCTCAGTCCACTGAGCCACACCAGCCAGGGTGGATTCTATTCTTATATGAATGTCATTGCAGTTTATTTGTAATGAAAATTTTGATGTTGGAATATTACAGAATGTAATTTAAAAAAGAAAATATACTCACTATTTACTTCCATGCATGTTGAGGTAGTCTAACTTTTCAATTTCCCTTTGTTTTGCTATTGGCCAGTAAGGGCAATTTTCAGATGAACTGTGCTTCAAACTGGTTATATAATTTCATAATGGTCATTTAGTTCAAAGCAAATGATTCCAAGATTTTTGTATCTTTTAAAATTTTTAATAATTCTTTTTTAGTATTTTTTCTAATAATTCTTGAAAATGGATTAATATTCCCTAAGTTTCAAGTGAATGTGTTCTACTTTGATTTAAAAAAATTTACTTATTAAAATAACTTACATTTCATATATTTATATATATATATATGAAGATATATAAATATATCTCAGTTAAGCTTCACAATACTCCTATGAGTTAGGTATGAGGATGTGGAATAGCAGTCCTAAATACCTATTTTTTCCAACTTCTGATCAAGATGGCAGCATAGGTAAACGTGACTCCCACAACCACATCAAAATTACATCTAAACTACAGAACAACCATCATGCATAACCACCTGAAATGTGGCTGAATGGAAGTCCTACAACCAGGAAATTAAAGAAAAAGCCACATCGAGACTGTCAGGAGGGACAGAGACATGAGACTGGCTGGTCCCACATCCATGAGTGGCGGATAAAAATTGGGAGGGATGTCTTGGCTGCAGATGTGCCCCCTGAGGAGCAAGTGGTCCCAGCCCCATACCAGGCTCCCTAGCGCAGGGTTCCAGTGCTAAGAAGAGACATCCCATAACTTCTGGCTGTAAAAACCAGCAGGGATTGAGGCTGAGGGAGACAGAGGGCTTCTGGAGTCCCAGGCAGTTCCTCCTAAAGGACCTGCACACAGACTTACTTATACTTACTCCCTCTGAGCTCCAGCACTGGGACAGCAGCTTAAAAGGCACCTGGCATCAGGGCAAGACAATAGTGCTGGTAGAAGCCATTGTTCCTCTGATGAGCCCTCCCCCGAACAGAGCCTGCAGGTGGGCACCATATCTGAGACTTCATCAGCCTGGCTTTCACTGTTCTCCCTAACCTGGTCATTCTCTGGGTCCCCACTGCACTCAAATTTTGGGCTACCTAAGCTACTTCCAGTGGCTTTTCCATATGAATGGTCTGTCTTGGCTTATGCTTCAGATTTTCTTAAAATCTCTCAAACAAGCAGCAACTGGCTTTAGTGTGTTCCATATCTCTTGCTAAGTGAGTGACCCCAGGCCTGGCACTAGCAGCAGCTGGCCGTGGTTCACAACTTGGCCATACCTGGACACCTCCAAGTCCAGCACAAGTAGCAGCCATATGCAGTTTGCTTTGTAGCTCATGCCAGTGGCCCCAGGTAGAACACAGGCAACGATTGACCTTGGCTAGCACCTCCTGGGAGGCCCCAGAGCCAGAGCACCCAGTGGATAGCTTCAGGCCATACCAAGGCACTACCACCCAACCATCTCCATAAGCAACACACTCAAGGGGTAGACTCAGTGGGTACCAAAGCCTGGCTGAAGTAAGTCTTGCTCTGTGGGATGGTCCTCTGCACAGGTGAGTGTCCATGGTGGTTGGTGGTCACAGCCAGTCCTTGAAACTGATTGACCTGGGGGTAGGTCCCTCATATTGATGTGCCAATAGCAATCAAGACTCAACTATAATAGGAAGGTGTACACAGCCCACAGGGGGATGCACTTGGGTACCCAGATTGAGTGATCAGGGAGGTTTTGCCACTGGACCCTACAGAACGCTTACTACATTAGGCCACTGTAGCCTGGGGGACATAGCAGTCCTACCTAATACATAGAAACAGACACAGGGAGGCTGCCAAAATGAGGAGACAAAGAAACATGTCCTAGATGAAAGAACAGAACAAAACTCCAGAAAAAGAACTAAACAAAAGGGAGACAAGCAATATACTAGATGCAGAGTTCAAAACACTGGTTATAAGGAAGATCAATGAACTTACAGGAAGAGTAGATGAACTTAGTGAGAACTTTAATGAAGAGATAGGAAACATAAAAACAGAGATAGAAAAACTGAACCAGTCAGAAATGAAGAAAACATGAACTGAAATATTGAATATATTACAGGGAATATATCAACAGTATAGTAGATGAAGCCAAGAATCAAACCAGCGATTTGGAGTATAAGGAAGCAAAAAGCACCCAATCAGAACAGAAAAAAGAAAAAAAGAATTTAAAAATAATGAGAATAGTATAAGGAAACTAAGGGACAACTTCAAGTATACTAACATTTGCATCATGGAGGTGCTGGAAAGAGAAGAGAGAACAAGAAATTGCAAACCTATTTGAAAAAATAATGACAGAAAATTTCCCTAACTTGCTGAAAGAAATAGACATACAAGTCCAGGAAGTGTGGGGAGTCCCAAACAAGATCAGTTCAAAGAGACTCACACCAAAACACATCATAATTAAAATGCCAAAGGTTAAAGACAAAGATAATCTTAAAAGCAGCAAGAGAAAAGAAGTTAGTTACCTACAGGGGAGCTCCCGTAAGACTGTCAGCTGATTTCTCAACAGAAACTTTGCAGGCCAGAAAACATTGTCAAGAAATACTCAAAGTGATGAAAAGCAAGGACCTACAACCAAGATTACTCTACCCATCAAAGCTATCATTTAGAATAGAAGGACAGACATAGAGCTTCCCAGGCAAGAGAAAGCAAAAGGAGTCTATCACCACCAAACCAGTATTAAATGAAATGTAAAGGGTCTTCTTTGAGGAAAAGAAGGAAAAAAAAATAAAAATATGAATAACAAAATGGCAATAAGTATATATATATCAACAATTGAATGTAAAAACAAACAAACAAACAAACAAGCAGAACAGAAACAGACTCATAGATACAGAGGGCATTTTGACATTTGCTGGATGGGGAGAGGTTTAGGGGCAATGGGTGAAAAACGTGAAGGAGTTAAGAAGTACAAATTGCCCTGACTGGTATGGCTCAGTGGATTGAGTGTGGGCCTGCGAACCAAAGGGTCGCTGGTTCAATTCCCAGTCAGGGCATGTGCCTGGGTTGTGGGCCAGGTCCCCTATTGGGGGCAAGCAAGAGGCAACTGAATCCCCTGGTTTTTCAGTTTTAAGCATGATGTTTCACTCAGAAATAAATAAATAAATAAAATCTTAAAAAAAAAAAAAGAAGTACAAATGGGTGGTTACAGAATAGTTATGGGAATGTAAAGTAGAGCCTAGGGAATATAGTCAGTAATATTTTTAAAATTTTCATTTTAGATAGAGAGGAGGGGAGGGAGAAAAAGAAGGACAGAAACATTGATATGTGAGAGAAATATCGACAGGTTGCCTTCCATATGCACCCCCACCGGGACTGAACCCACAACCCAGATGTGTGCCCTGACTGGGAATGGAACAGGCGACCTTTCAGTTTGTGGGACAACACCCTACCAACTGAGCCACAATAGCGGGGCCTAATTAATAATATCTGATAGCTATGTATGGTGTCAGATGGGTGTGAGATTTATCATGATGATCACTTAGTAAGTTATTTAATGTTGAATCAATGGGGTGTACACCTGAAACTAATATAATAATATATGTCAACTGTAACTGAAAAATAAAAAATGATTTCAAAAAGTAGCTACTCTTGCCCTGGCTGGTGCGGCTCAGTGGATTGAGTGCTACCCCGTGAACTGAAATGTCTCTGGTTCGATTCCCAGTCAGGGCATATGCCTGGGCTGCAGGCCAGGTCCCCAGTTGGGACATGCAAGAGGCAACTGAATCTCTCACACATCGATGTTTCTCTCTGTCTCTTTCTCCCTTCCTTCCTCTCTCTCTAAAAATAAATGTATAAAACTTTTTTTTTAAAAGAATGACACTATAAAAAAAACTACTCTTTTTCATCTTCTGCTACTCTTAAGAGGCAGCCCCTTTCATCTCTTTTAGCAGATTCTTTTGGCATTTACTTCTACATTTCTGATTAACAAGCTTATATTGCTACTTCTTGGTTTTTCAGTTTTAAGCATGATGTTTCACTCATTTGTTTTTATCTCCGTGTTAATGTTTACAAGAATCAAGGTATCTTAGAACTGGATGAGACTTCAGATCCTCCAGTAACTCATATTCAAAAAACATCATGTTCCCTTATTGGGGAACAGTGTGGACTATGGCAAACTGGAAGGTTATGCCCATCTAAAGTCATTCAATTCTGTTTTTAACTCCATGTATCAGACATTTGCAATATATGGACCATATTTGGATCCTGATTCATACAAACATAAAACAAAAGTTTATGACAGTTATAGAAATTGAATAGTTGCAAATTGAGCACTAACTAAAATTTTGATGCTAAAGCAATGTTACTCTTTTAGATGTGATGATAATGAGGGTATGGTCATGGCTAAAATGACATGTACAGGATTAACTACAAAATAAGATGGGAGGGGGAGGGATAATAATAAACAAGATAAGCTTTGAGTTGCTAATTATTATTATTTTTTTAAAATAATTTTTAAAAAGATTTTATTTATTTATTTTTAGAGAGAGGAGAAGGGAGGGAGAAAGAACAATGTATGGTTGCCTCTCACATGGCCCTCACCGGGGACCCGGCTCGCAACCCAGGCATGTGCCCCGACTGGGAATTGAACCGGGACCCTCTGGTTCCCAGCCCGTGCTCAATCCACTGAGCCACACCAGCCAGGCTGAGTTGCTAATTATTGAGAATAGATTTGGGGTACATGGGAGTTCATTATACTAGCCTCTTTGCTTTCATATAATTAAAAAAATTTTTTATAATAAATATTAAAAATTATGTAGTTCAGAACCTGGTCACCTTAGCACAGGAGAATTAGAATGAGGAGGAAAGGAATCCAGAATAGGCTAGAACAAAGGCCCTTCTATTACCTATATTGGTTAAGGATTGTCACCAGACCCTTAATAGTTTATTCACTTAAATAGGTATTTATTTGGTTTCTTTTTGGTTTTTTTATTTCTTATTATATATATTCATTTGTGTAGTATATTCTGTTAAGTATTCACTTGTGTACTCATTAAATATTTATTTCTATTTTTAAAATTTATTTATTGATTAAGAGAGAGAGAAACATTGTTTTGTTATTCCACTTACTTATGCATTTATTGTTGGCTTCTTGTAAGTGCCCCGACTGGAGATTGCACCAGTAACCTTGGCGTGTTGGGACAATGCTCCAACCAACTGAGCAACCCTTTCAGGGCCCAGCCTTGTCATTTTAGAGGAGAAGAAACTAAAGCACAGAGTGATTATGATTTGACCACGGTCACACAGCTTATTCATGGGGAAAGCTAGAACTCAGGTCTCCCGATTCTATATGCCTTGCTTCTTATGAGAAAATTTCCCAACTGACTTAAATAAGAAAAAAGGATTATGGTTTTGCCTGGCAGTTTTCTGTTTCTTAACCTTAGCTCTTTGGTTTTAGAATACTGGCTAGAGGTTTGGCTTCTCTCTTTTTGTAAGGCGATAGGGATTAAAGATTCAGCCTTAGCCCTGGCTGGTGTAGCTCAGTGGATTGAGCGCGGGCTGGGAACCAGAGGGTCCTGGTTCGATTCCCCGTCAGGGCACATGCCTGGGTTGCGGGCCGGGTCCCCACTGAGGGCCATGTGAGAGGCAACCATACATTGCTGTTTCTCTCTCTCTGTGTCTCCCTCCCTTCCCCTCTCTCTAAAATAAATAAATAAAGTCTTAAAAAAAAAAAAAAGAAATATCTTAAAAAAAAAATAAAATAAAGATTCAGCCTTAAAGTGTGATGAAAATCCAGGCCTACGGATGGTTGTATTTCTTAGAATGATAAGGAACTGCAGAGCTGAGGCAAGTTATAAGCATACAACTTTCGATGAGTCGGGACTGGAGAGATGAACCCCTTGGTTCTCTTTCATCTGCAAGTGAGATTTCACTCCCACTGAAGAGTATTTCTGGTTGTGGACGTTAATTTTTTTTTAAAGTGGGTTTTTTTTTGTTTTTGTTTTAACTCCAAAACTAAGCCAGTAGCATAGATATACAGACTTGCCAACTGTGATGAATGTGTTGCTAAGAAGCTGTGACAGAGCCTTGGTAAAATGCTTTGAGCTATGACTACATTTTGCTACCAGGTCAAGTTGGGAAGTAAGGATTTGGGCAGATTTTTTTTATATATGTTTTATTTACATGTTTAATTTAAAAGCCTAATAAAACTTGAGCTGATTTTCAGACAGTTACTGCTGTACTGGCAAAGATGCACATAGTAAACATCAGTTGAAGGAAGAGGATTTATAGAAAGCACCAGAAGAAAGTAGAAAAAGTCTTGTAGATAGATGTTAATAGTCTTTTCCCCATTCCTGCTTATTCTCCTATTTTTTACCTTCCTACCCTGCACCTGTTTGTTTATATATTTTCGAAGACCAAACAGAGGCAGGAGGGCAGGAAATGATCTTACACAATTCCTTTTAGAGAGAATTTGAGTTCTTTTAAAAGACTTTAGTTCAATAACCCTTTTGAAGCACACCCTGTTTTCCAAAAGAACCAGTCACTTGTTAAGTGTCACAGAACTCGGGCTTTTATATATTTTTCTTCCTCTCAGGTGTCAAAAATTATGCAAAATACCATTTTGAAATTGATACAGATACCTGGAATGAAAGAGTTGGAACTAGCAATTTTTAGAATACATTCTAGATATTGACTAGTAAAGATTTTGCCCTTACCTATGACTAGGGACTGTTCTAGGCTAGAAGATGGATAGATTCCATACCTGAGTCTTCATTCTTATTTTTTAAAAAAATAAATAGAAAGTTAAAGCTGTTGTTTATCTCTATATTTTATTTATAGATCCGGCCACACTATTTAGTATATTATATAATGTCATTGATTCTATTTTTAGGAAAGTGTTTGTCTCTTAAGCTAGAATATATGTTCCTTGTATTTAGGGGCCATGCCTTTTACGTCTTTCAGAGCTTAATAAATACTGACTTGTATTTGTTGACTTGATGATAGTTGGTGCTCTTACCTCCATGTCATGCTCCCCTTAGAGCTTTGGAATCGTTAGAAGTCTTTTTATTTATTTACTAATTTATTTTTACAGAGAGGGGAAGGGAGGGAGAAAGACAGGGAGAGAAACATCAGTGTGTGGTTGCCTCTTGCATACCGCCTACTGGGGGCCTGGCCTGCAACCCAGGCATGTGCCCTGACTGGGAATCGAACCGGCACTCAGCCTACTGAGATCTCAGGCCAGCATTCAGCCTACTGAGCCACACCAGCCAAGGCTAGAAGGCTAGAAGTCTTGACATACTATTCTCAGGCTCCTTTTTGGTAAATTTGAAACTCATTTATTCTGTTGTTCTAAAAGATCCCTTCATGTTTAAATTAGCATTACAGACTTCTCTTCTGAGAACCTATGCTAATAGGGGGCATTGCAGCATAGCAGTTAAGAGTATGGGTTCTAGAGCCACACAGAGCTGGGCTTAAATACTGTCCTCACCTTGGTGACCTTCAGTAGGTTACTTAACCTTTATGAACCTAAGCTGCCTTATCTGTAAAATGAGGACATTATGGAATACTACTTATAATATTTCGTAAGAGAGCAATAAGAAGGAATAAGCTATTGATACACATAAGAACTTGGATGAATCTCAAAGCCATTATGCCAGGTGAATGACTTCATTATTTGGCATCTGGAAAGGCAAAACTAAGGAGACAAGGAACATATTATGTTTACCAGGGATTAGAGGTGGGGACAAGGTGTGCTACAAAAAAGGGCAATAGAGAGGACTTCCGCCAAGATGGCAGCGTAGGTGGTTGCACTCGCTGCCCGCACATCCAGAGTGTCTAAACAACGAACGCAGTAGCGAAAAATTAAACAACCAGAACGGACAGAATCGAACTGAAGGGAAGTCCAACACCCAGGAGGTAGGAGAAGACGAACATCCAGGCCGGTAAGTGGGGCAGAACCAAGAGGAGGAGCGCAGTGAGAGGCAGCGCTCATGGAGGGACTCACACCACCAGTGCCTGAACAGGGCGGGGCCCCAAACAACGGGTGAATCCTGCAAGCCAGCGACGCTGCTGGAGAGAGGCCAGGGCTGAGCCAGCAGAACCGAGTCTGGCAGAAAAGGCGGTGGGGAACTGGGGAGCGGAGGAGTGACGGAAGCCCACGGTAATCGGAGGCCGCCATTGCTTCCTCCCAGACCCCGCCCCCAGAGGCAACGTCATCCAAAAAGAGACCCAGGTCGCAGGCACCTGCCAGCTGACAAGTGCACCGAGATAAAAAGAATGAAAATGGCCAAAATGAAAGATCAGAACAAATTACAACTAACGGATGACGACATAGTCAACTTATCAGATGCGCAATTTAAAATGCTTGTAATCAAATTGTTAACAAAACTGGAAAATAGGTGGACGCAAATAGTTGAACAGATGAAGAATATGATAAGGATAATGGAGGAAGATTTACAGGGAACCAATAGGGAAAAAAAGGAGGTTGGATCTCAAACCAATGGGATGGACCAGAAGGAAGAAACAAGAATTCAAAAAAA